>SJYV01051828.1:585047-655381 GCA_006410875.1 Neotragus pygmaeus
GGGGGGGGAGGTGGGGAGTCAGTATACATGTGATTTTGGAGGAGGAGAGTACATGCAGTCGAGCACAGACTTTTTGCAGAAGGTTTCTGCTAGCCTCCTAGAAGTTATTGCTAGTCATGAGGGGCAGATGTCACCATGAAGGATTCTAGTACTTTTCTAGCTATGAGGAGATACAAGAATTGGGCTCACAAAATCCTCTCCTGAAAATATCTAACTATCTGAAGGCCTGTTCTGCCAGTTTTTCCCAGAGTACCTCATTCATCGTTTCCACTCTGAACTCCTTGCAGGGGTGTTGGAGGCCAGCAGCGGCAGCAGCACATGGTTTAATCCTTGTAGAGGTAGATGTGTGCGCATGCGTAGCACCGTCTCTTCAGTCATGTCCAACCCTTTGTGACCCAGTGGACAGCAGCCCACCACGTTCATCTGTGCATGGGACTCTCCAGGCAAGAGTACTGGAGTGGGTTGCAATGCCCTCCCCCAGGGGATCTTCCTGACCCAGGGATTGAACCCATGTCTCTTATGTCTCCTGCACTGGCAGGCGAGTTCTTTACCACTAGCACTGTCTGGGAAGCCCAGAGGTAGATGGTGAGTGCCAGTTTGTTGTTAGTAAAGCCCAAGGTGGGATGTTGGAGAAGCTGGCTAGAGTCCAGCATGCAGCCGTGACCATAAAAGCCACTTAACCCAAAACCTCTAGCCTGATGCCAGGCTTTGGGAACAAGGACAGGACATGAGGTCAACAGAAAGAACCATGATTTTGTGCCTGATCAGGCCTGGCACCGCTGTTGTGCTGGCTCGTCATCATTTATCACACTGTCTGTCAAATTACACCTGGTGTGTTCTTGCCCGAAGTTAAGACTAAGAAGATTAGAACTCTCCAGGTAGCCAGGAGGAAGGAAAGCAGTGCCAAAGACCACAAACTCTTAAGAAAATCAGTAGAGGAAACACAGTCCTAAGTTCTGAAGCCAGGGGCCCTAAAAAAAGATGGGGGCATCTAAGAATTAAGTAGGTGATGAAAGACCCTAGTTTCATTCATTTAGCAGCCCAGGAAAGTTATCACCAAAGAAGTAGTAATGGTAGGACCATGCAGGTTTCTGAATCTATTTGGATTATGAAACAGGAACAGCATACTACAGTGGAAAGAGCCAGGACAAATAATCAGCCAACTCAACTTTGTAATTTATTCGCTGGATGATCTGGAAGGGTTATTCTAGGCAAAAGGAGCAGTTAGACAAAGTGGTGGTTGGGGAAAGGGCACTGAGCTGTCAGAGGAACCATTAAATGGTACATGGAAATATGGAAAGAAATTTCCAGAAAAGGACTAAATTATGTTAAATTTTTGTTGTAAAACAAAATAAAGATACAGAAAATTTTCTATACAAAAGCTATAAAACATTACTGTTAATATTATATTACTAATTAATAATTAGTAATAAATGAGGGCAAGGAGATCCAACCAGTCCATTCTGAAGGAAATCAGCCCTGGGATTCCTTTGGAAGGAATGATGGTGAAGCTGAAACTCCAGTACTTTGGCCACTTCATGTGAAGAGTTGACTCATTGGAAAAGACTCTGATGCTGGGAGGGATTGGGGTCAGGAGGAGAAGGAGAGGATGAGATGGCTGGATGGCATTACCAACTCAATGGACGTGAGTCTGAGTGAACTCCGGGAGGTAGCAATGGACAGGGAGGCCTGGCGTGCTGTGATTCATGGGGTCACAAAGAGTCAGACATGACTGAGCAACTGAACTTAACTGACTGAACTGAATAAATGAAGGAATAGGTCATATCCATGATGAAAAGACTCAATATTGTAAAGATGTCTATTTTTTCCAAATAATCTGTAGATTCAATGTTATCCCAACAAAAATCCCACTAAGTTTGTTTTTCTTTCCTGGAAAGTAAAAAGAATCCTAGTTCTTAAGAAAACAAGATGATGGAATAGCCCCATAATTACTTATTTACATTATCCAGGCTATGATTTTTCCTGTGGTCATGTATGGATGTGAGGGTTGGACTGTGAAGAAGGCTGAGTGCCAAAGAATTGATGCTTTTGAACTGTGGTGTTGGAAAAGACTCTTGAGAGTCCCTTGGACTGCAAGGAGATCCAACCAGTCCATTTTGAAGGAGATCAGCCCAGGGATTTCTTGGGAAGGAATGATGCTAAAGCTGCAACTCCAGTACTTTGGCCACCTCATGCGAAGAGTTGACTCATTGGAAAAGACTCTGATGCTGGGAAGGATTGGGGGCAGGAGAAGAAGGGGATAACAGAGGATGAGATGACTGGATGGCATCACTGACTCGATGGATGTGAGTCTGAGTGAACTCGGGAGTTGGTGATGGACAGGGAGGCCTGGCGTGCTGCGATCCATGGGGTTGCAAAGAGTCGGTAGCGACTAAGCGACTGAACTGAACTGAACTGATACTATATAACAATAGTCTGAAAATAACAATGTTGAGGCTACCAACTTATTGCCTATGCATGCTCCTCAGTCTTCAGTTCAGTCACTCATCCGTGTCCAACTCTTTGTGACCCCGTGGACTGCAGCACACCAGGCTTCCCTGTCCATCACCAGCTCCTGAAGCTTGCTCAAACTCATGTCCATTGAGTCGGTGATGCCATCCAACCATCTCATCCACTGTCATCCCCTCCTCCTCCTGCCTTCAATCTTGCCCAGCATCAGGGTCTTTTCTATGAGTCAATTCTTCGCATCAGGTGGCCAAAGTATTGATGCTTTACCTTCAGCATCAGTCCTTCCAATGAATATTCAGGACTGATTTCCTTTAGGATGGACTGGTTTGATCTCCTTCAGTCCAAGGGAGTCTCAAGAGTCTTCTCCAACACCACAGTTCAAAAGCATCAATTTTGGGGGGCTCAGCTTTCTTTATGGTCCAACTCTCACACCCATACATGACTACTGGAAAACCATAGCTTTGACAGTACTGACCTTTGTCAGCAAAGTAATGTCTCTTCTTTTTAATATGCTGTCTAGGTTTGTCATAACTTTTTTTCCAAGGAGCAACTGTCTTTTAATTTCATGGCTGCAGTTACCATCTGCAGTGATTTTGGAGCCCCCCAAAATAAAGTCTGTCACTGTTTCCATTATTCCCCCACCTGTTTGCCATGAAGTGATGGGACCAGATGCCATGATCTTCATTTTTTGAATGTTGAGTTTTATGCCAGCATTTTCACTCTCCTCTTTAACTTTCACTAAGAGGCTCTTTAGTTCCTCTTCACTTTCTGACATAAGGGTGGTGTCATCTGCATATCTGAGGTTATTGATATTTCTCCCTGCAATCTTGATTCCAGCTTGTGCTTCACCCAGCCCAGCATTTTGCATGATGTACTCTGCATAATGTACTCTGCATAAGGCTTCCCTCACAGCTCAGTTGGTAAAGGATCCGCTGGCAATGCAGGAGACTTGGGTTTGATTCCTGGGTTGGGAAGATCCCCTGGAGAAGGAAATGGCAACCCATTCCAGTATTCTTACCTGGAGAATCCCATGGGCAGAGAAGCCCAACAGGCTACAGTCCATGGGGTCACAAGAGTCAGACATGACTTAGTGACTTAACCACCCACTTTGCATATAAGTTAAATAAGCAAGGTGACAATGTACAGCCTTGATGTACCCCTTTCCCGATTTGGAACCAGTCTATTGTTTCATGTCTCATTCTTATAACACTGTATCTTAATTTGTTGAGTGTATAACTATTGCATGCTCTGGGGCTCAGGAATCTTGCAAGCGCTTGTGGGATCTAGTTCCCTGATGAGGGACAGAACCTGGGTCCCTTGCATTGGCAGCATGGAGTCTTAATCATTGGACCACCAGGGAAGTCCCTAGCTCATTTTTAAATAAAAGATTGTAAGATTTGATAAGTTCTTTGGATATGTTTTCTTGGCATGCTTTCTTTGTCTGTAGGAATGCTATTCTGGTATTTTTCCTTTTTTATAAAAAAAGTTTTTGTAATATTTGACTTTAATACCTTTCTTTTGCTCATTTTTACATAAAATTGGTATTCTTGAACTTTCAGAAGAAAACATGGTTCAGGGTAGCCTTTCTAACTTCACCGTTTCCCGCTTCTGCCCTTTGCACGTAGTGTTAGAAAATAAACGTGCTGGCTTCCTTTGTCAGATTTCCCATTCTGTTCCCCTATCTCACCCTCACCTTTTCTTCCTTGTTTTTGGTTTTTTGCCACTCTTGTCCCTATCCTGCTTGATTTTTATTCCACGCTCACCAGTTTCTCCTCCCTGGAAGGGAGCTCTGATAGTTTTACATCAACAAGGGGTAGACTGTCCTGGCCAACCAGCCCCTTCAGACTCCCCACAGGCCTCTGGCACCCACCCACGAATGGAGTGAGGAAAACCTCACTCCATTAATGACGGCTTCCAGGGAATACCTGCTGGATATTTGGGGGATTTTCTGCTCTCGAGTTTGCAAAGTTTCCTATCACTTGCTTCTGCTCTCTCCCTTCTAGACATTAATAACACACTTTCATATCAGAAGGTGACTCGCCCTCATCCCCTTGCATTCTGGGGTTTGTGAAGATATTGTAACCTAATTTTCTTATAAGTATTGTTCATGACTTGGGGATCTTGCTATTTAGTTTCTCTCTATATAAGTGGGAATTCAGAAAAATTCTAAATCTATGCTACAGCTGCCCCATTTTCTCAGAATCTTCTAAAAAGGAGCTAGTGTTTTTTTAAGCCTTAATGCCATGCTAAAGAGTTTAGAATTGATCCTGCAGGTAATTGACTGACAAAGATTTTTAAAGTGAAAGCTGGCATGACATATGCTTTTTCAAAACTCATTCTGGCAGAACCATGGGGGACAGAAAGACTGGAGGCCAAGATACCAGTTAGGAGGTTAATGTATATAGTTATAGCAGCCTGGACTCAGAAAGTGACTATAATGATAGATGGAATTTAGAGAATTGAAGCATCCGTTCCCCTAACATACATGACATGGATATTGCTTGGACATGTTCTTTCTTAGGGAATATATACCCTTTTATTTTCAGGCACCTCTAACAACAACAAAAAAATTTTTTTAGTTGAAGAAAAATGTACTCCTTTACACATTGAACTGTTAGTTGCTCATTCATGTCTGACTCTTTGCAATGCTATGGACTGTAGCCTACCAGGCTCCTCTGTCCATGGAATTCTCCAGGAAAGATGACTGAAGTGGGCTGCAGTTCCCTTCTTAAGGGGATCTTCCTGACCCGAGGATCGAACCTGGATCTCCCACTTTTGCAGGCAGATTCTTTACCATCTGAGCCACAATACGTAAATACTGACAGATGAAAGTCCCCTAGCCACAGTTAAGTTGCCCATCCAGATTCATCTCATCACATCCTTTCTATAGACTGAGGTGATAACTCCTCATGATCATGACCACCAATTCTGACCTCCACTGCCAACTCCCAGCACAGAAATCTGCCGCCTCCTCCTTGAGTCAGCTGTATCCTCTGCCTGGTCCATGAAGCCTCCTCGCTACTCCCACGGGTCTTTCCTTCTTGCACCAGGAGCCCATATTCAGCACATCAGAGATCACCTCTGAGGTAACCTCCACTTCATCTCCTCTCCACACTTCTCACCTGCAAGCTCCCTGAAGCCCAGGACAGTTCACTGGTGTATCCTCCACGGTGTTCAAAGAACAGCCTGGCTTCTTCCCCCGGAGGACCAGACCGCAGAGCTCTCAGGTCATAACTCCACCCTCTTTCACATCAGGCCTCACCCAGCGCTGGGTGAGGACCACCTGGAGGGGAGGACACGCTGCCCCACGACCCCAGGTCCTCCAGGACCGCGTGCCTTGGTTATTCTCCTGTCAGACAGTGAGAGGACTGCCCACCTTCCTCTGGTACATAGTCCTGGCCTCAGGCTCACTGACCTGTCTATTGGTCTCCCTCTCAGAGATATTCTTGATCTAGGCAATTCCTGGGACTTAGTAAAATAAAAAGAGAGCCTGGGCACAACCAGAACAGTGATTCAAGACTGCTGTTCTCAAAGAGAAGCTCGGCCATATATACACTGTGCATAGTCATTCAGTCACGTCTGACTCTTTGCAACCCCAAGGACTGTAGACCGCCAGGCTCCTCTGTCCATGAGGATTCTCCAGGCAGGAATACTGGAGTGGGTTGCCATGCCCTCCTCCAGGGGATCTTTCCAGCCCAGGGACTGAATCCAGGTCTCCTGCATTGCAAGCAGATTCTTTACTGTTGGAGCCACCAGGGAAGCCCAAGAATACTGGAGTGGGTAGCCTATCCCTTCTCCAGGGGATCTTCCCAACTCTGGAATCAAACTGGAGTCTCCTGCATTGCAGGCAGATTCTTTACCAGCTGAGAGACCACGTGTAAAACTGGTAACTAGTGGGAAGCTGCTGTATAACCCAGGAAGCTCAGCTAGGTGCTCTGTGCTAACCTAAAGGGGTGGGATGGAGGTGGGGACTCAAGAGGGAGGGGATATATGTACACACAGAGCTGATTCACTTTGTTGTACAGCAGAAACTAACACAACATTGTAAAGCAATTATACTCCAATAAAAAAAATAAATTAAAAAAAAAGACTGCTGCTCTGGACTCAGCGCTGCCTGCTTCCTTGTCTCTAGACGCTTGGAAGCACGCGGCCTTGGTGGGAGACTTTGGTGTTCCAGCAAGTTTAGCGAGGTACGGGAAACCTGTNTACTCCAATAAAAAAAATAAATTTAAAAAAAAGACTGCTGCTCTGGACTCAGCGCTGCCTGCTTCCTTGTCTCTAGACGCTTGGAAGCACGCGGCCTTGGTGGGAGACTTTGGTGTTCCAGCAAGTTTAGCGAGGTACGGGAAACCTGTGGCAGGAGCATCTCTCCTTTGTCCCTGGAAGAACTGGGAAGAGATTTGTTTCTTTCCAAAGTTCATTCATTTGACGAACACACACCGAGCACCTTCCATGTACAGGGAATTATAAAATTACAAAAATGAAGCAGCCAAGGGGCGGGCCTGGGCTGGGTGAAGGTCGGTCTGGTTTAAAGGCGGGGTGGCCTGAGACCTCAGAAGGGAAGGGCTGCCAGGGGAACGTCAGGCTGCTCCCCCAGCGCCCTCTGCTGTCCGGGGTTTGCTGCGACTGTCCAGACAGCTGATCACGCTAGGACTTGCCTCCTCCAAGCACTTCTGTCCTCATTCACGGGAGGGCAGCCTCCAACGGAAAACACACAAAGCTGGTAGGAAACAGTTCTTAATCCAGGGTTTCTCTCAGGCAGAAGTGTCCTGGGCCTGGGGGAAACAAGGGAAGGAGGGGTGGTAAAGACTGTCAGTCCAAAGCAGGGACTTAGCATCCTCCCTGGAAAGGGAACTTTCCACTCAGGCCCGGTTCCAGTCCCAGTGTCAGGCAGTCTTGCATCAGCCAGAAAGCACTAGGAGAGCTGGCAAGGGGCAGCCCACATGCTGGGACGCCAGAACTGGCAAGGATCGGAGAGGGTTCTAATGAAATCCATTTGCTTTGCACAGGAGGAAGGCAGAGGCCAAGGGAGGGGCAGTGGCTTTCCAGAGAGACCCAGTGAGGCTGCAGCAAAGCTGCGAGAAGAATCCAAGTTCTCCCTCCCGGCTGTTCGGCAGAGAAGTTCCCTGGGCATGACATTCACAGACCAAAGGTGAACCAGACACACGGCAGGAGGCTTCCTGTAGATGTGATGTTGTATAACCAGAGGCCAGAACTGCACAGCTTACAAGCATCCACAGTGGCGAAAGTAAAAAACATTCTAAGACAAAAGGAAGGGAGGAAGGACCAGGTGACTGCTTAATGAACATGGCAACCCAGGCTGGGCCCTAGCGAAGCAGCCCCCCATCCCCCACCACCCCCCATGCACATGCCTGCGTGCTGAGTCATTTCAGTCGTGTCCAACTCTTTGTGACCCTATGAACTGTAGCCTACCAGGCTCCTCTGTCCATAGAATTCTCCGGGCAAGAGTACTGGAATGAGCTGCCATTTCCTTCTCCAGGGGATCTGCCCCACCCAGGAATCGAACCCGCGTCTCTTTTGTCTCCTGCATTGGCAGATGGGTTCTTTACCACCAACGCCACTTGGGGAGCCCCCATCCACACCCAAAGCACGTCCTCGGTTCTCGCAGAAACCATCCTGCCATGTGGGTCTCTTTTCACCACTGTTTCTCACCTTGATGCTCTACTTGATTGGAGCTAGTTTGCTTGGCATTCCCCAAACCCCCAACTGTCCTTGAAAACTCAGTCTTTAAAGGAGCCCTGGATATAAAAACTGTCCTCTTTTCCTAACTGTAAACTCAGAAATGCTAAGAGTTTTGTGCTGGAAGAAAGTGGGGAGAGAGCCAGGCTGGGCAGCCAGGATGTCCCTGTGAGATGCTCTGGAGAATGTTCCTGCCGCACCATCACATTCTGGCCCCTGATATCCCCCAAGCTCATGTGTGGAAAAACACCTTTTGTATAACTGGTTTAGCACAGCAGAACTAGCCTAGAATGTTCAGAGTGATTTTACTTAAGGAAAATAAACAGAGAATTTAAAAATGAAAAACCAGGATTCAAACAACCCAACTAACGGAATCCTGACTCTCCCAGGGAGCGCTCACCGCCAGGGTTCACGGCCGCCCGCATCTATCCCCTGCCTCACAAGACTGCTTCTGGGGCTTCAGAAACAAGTGGCGGGAATCTGAGTTATGACCCGCCCTTGGTCCCTGGCCTGTGTTCGTTCTAGAAACTTTCTTCCATGCCACTGCCCAGAAATATATCAGTGATAGAGCCAAGAGCTGCCTCGGATAAACTCATGTGGCAAGAAAGCCANCAGAAACAAGTGGCGGGAATCTGAGTTATGACCCGCCCTTGGTCCCTGGCCTGTGTTCATTCTAGAAAACTTTCTTCCATGCCACTGCCCAGAAATTTATCAGTGATAGAGCCAAGAGCTGCCTCGGATAAACTCATGTGGCAAGAAAGCCAAAAATCTGGGGTGGGTGGTGGGAGGGGGTGAGATGGAGGAGAGGCAGAGAGTGTGCCAGGCAAGGACCTGAGGGTCGACCATTGCCCAAAGAATTACCTCAGCCTTCAGGGGGACCTCCTCCTTCTCCCCAGGCCCTCCTTATACAAGTCAAATTACATCGTTCTTATTATAGAATAATTTATATAAAAATACCTGGCTACAGGGAACTTCTCTAGTAGCCCAGTAGCTAAGACTCTGTGCTCGCAGTGTGGGGGGGCGGCGTTCCACACCTGGTCAGGGAACTAGAGCCCACACGTCACAGCTGAGAGCTGGGCATGCCGCCGGCACAGCCAAATAAATACAAGTGAAAGCGAAAGTCGCTCAGTCATGTCTGACTCTTTGTGGCCCCGTGAACTAGTCCTTGAAATTCTCCAGTCCCAAATACCGGAGAGGGTAGCCTTTCCCTTCTCCAGGGGATCTTCCCAACCCAGGGATCAAACCCAGGTCTCCCACATTGCAGGTGGATTCTTTACCAGCTGAGCCACAAGGGAAAATATTTAAAATGTAAAAAAATAACTGACTACTGCCTCCTGCCCTCCAAAATAATGGCCTTATTTATCCAGATGTACATCTTTTTGTGGATTAGAGAATATTGCAGCGAGCTTTGGGTAATGTTAAAAGAAAGGAACTTTGGCTAGTATCAAAAGAAAACTAAAAGAGTCAGAGGCAAATCTGACTATTTAAAATAAAATATTTTTATTTTGCCTGGTTTACAAGGAATTCCTCTAAAAGAGCTCTCTGACAGGTTCTCTGAATAAGACACACAGTCAGTAGAGGAAAATGCAAAGTAACTGTTGATCTGTTCCTTATTTCATTGGTAGGAAAACAGCAGTTCTTCGCATGAGTATCATAGCTACAAGGATTAGTATATGGTCTGCAGTCACTGGTATTATAAAGCTAGAGATAAATTTCTTCTCACTAGTGAGTCAGCAATTCGTAGAATAAAGGGTCAGGAGAGAGGGACGGTGTTTGACAGTGCTGTGGTTTGTCGTAGTTTATCACAGGATACAAAGATTGTTTTCTGACCGAGGTATGTGATGTGCACGTTTGGTCAAAGACGGCTCCCTTGACTGGCGCTCGTTTTGCATTCTCAGTGGAGAAAGGTGGGGTTCCCTTGGGTGTAAGAGACAGAGAAAACTAAACCACTTACACTAGTCAGTGAGCAGAATAGTGCACGTGGTTGCTATTCAGTAAACATTTATCAAGTGTGCAGATGAAGAATAAAGTTCAGTAGATGGATGAGGGTGTCAGGGAAAGAGCATGGTTGGGGGAAGTGAAGGTCCAAGGAAGGATCCAGAGATGGTGTAAAGCTTTCTTGGCACAGGGGTGACTAATATTCACTGTCAGTGTTTTTGTGCTAGAATTTAACCCCAAATTTTCAGCCAAGACAAAAACCTTATGTTGTTGGTGCTCAGAGAAATGTAGAGAAAGGGGTTGATGTAGAGAAAGGGGTTGTGTTCCATATCTGGGGAGGATTCAAGTCTCAAAGAGGGCTTCCCTAGTGACTCAGACAGTCACGAAGCTGTCTGCAATGCAGGAGACCCCGTGGATTGGGAAGATTCCCCTGGAGGAAGGCATGGCAACCCACTCCAGTATTCTTGCCGAGAGAACCCCATGGACAGAGGAGCCTGGCGGGCTACAGTCGATAACATAGCACAGAATCGGGTATGACTGAAGGGACTTAGCACACACGCAGGCCTCAAAGAGCTTAAGGAATTAAGACAGATGACACTAACAGTGCAGCAGGAAGAGGACATCATAGGGATCAAAAGGGCAGAGGCTCCTGGGAATCCACACAGACAGTGACAAGACAGTCGAATTTCTCCCGATGGGAAGGTGGGTCAAGTCTATTTACTGTGCATTAAAAATGAATATTAGAGAAAAGTAGAGCTGGAGTCTTCCTCCCCTGTCCACACATTGAGAAAGCTGGACTATAAATGCATGAAACAGAGAACGTAACGAACAGCAGAAATCACAGATCTGCAGTATACGTCAAAGCCTGACCCCGTGAACTGTAGCCCATGAAGGCTCCTCTGTCCATGGGGTTATCCAGGCAAAAATACTGGAGTGCATCGCCATTCCCTTCTCTCTGCTGGTCTGATGAATATGGATGGAATGAATTCTCCTTAAGACTCTTCTCAGCTAAGTGTCTGAGGAGGTTAAATGTTTCTCCTTACCCAACGGGCCTCTTCCTTGTCATTAATTCAGAACAGGAATAGGAAAGAGGTCAGAATTCTACCCAGGAGAGCACCAGGGGACCAGAGGGAGCCAGGACTTGTGGCCAACTGAGGACATTTCAGGACAGCAGCCCCCCAGAGTTCCTAGAATCTCTACAGAGAACAAGACAAGTTGCCTCCTGTAAACCTCAGGCAACCCTTTACCTCAGCCTCCAGCCCACAACACCCCAGGCGTTCACATGAGCTATAAGAACATAAAAATCCTGTTCATCCAAGTCATCTCTATGAGGAAATTGGCTCTCCGTGCAGCCGGGCACCTCTGGGGATTAAGGAGGTGAGTCAGAGTTACTGGAGCCTGGAGAAGACCCCGACCCTACTCAGCTGGCACTGGGTACTTTAAAACTGGTTCCAGTTGTCCAAAGGCAGAGAATGGCATGCAAACCAGGTGACCCTCCTTTCCTCCTGTTTAAAACTCCACTCTGATGATTGACCTTGGATTTCTCCCAACTGCCCTCCTCAGTTCATATGCCCCAGTTCTGCATCCAAGCCTTACACTAACAAGTCCTCAGCACTGCAGGCCCACACTTCCATCTCCCCTCTTTGGCCTCCTTGCCCAGGAAATCTCCCCACATTAACTGCCTCCCTGCGAGTTCTGATGACTCCTCAGCTCTCCATCCTGTCAGGATAAAGGAATTTAGAATGTACTAAGTGTTCCAAAGACCTGGTTAAGCCAAGTCCCAATTTGATGGGAATAAAAAGAGGAGAACTTGTCTCAAGTAAATCAGAATTTCGTCATCTTCAAACTTGTCAACTTGGGAAGCCATACTCATCCCTAGCAAACTTCTGTTGTTCTAGAATTGTCTCCCCTTTTGAACTGACTTTCAGAGTGAGTTCAGGAGCCAGACAAAAAGGGACCTTTGTGGTGACTTAACCAGACTGAGTTTCAACCCAAAGCTCCCTCCGCCTTGTTCCTCCCCATTGGCTCTTGATGGTTAGTTGATCATTTCCAAATATTAACTCTCCTTTCAGAGGCACGTGATGTGCCACTCTGAAATTGTTCACAGCCTGGAACACTGACTCAGGACATTTTTCTGGCAAGCCTATGTAAATTTCAGCCAATTTAGCTTGGGTCCTCCTCGNATGGGAAGGTGGGTCAAGTCTATTTACTGTGCATTAAAAATGAATATTAGAGAAAAGTAGAGCTGGAGTCTTCCTCCCCTGTCCACACATTGAGAAAGCTGGACTATAAATGCATGAAACAGAGAACGTAACGAACAGCAGAAATCACAGATCTGCAGTATACGTCAAAGCCTGACCCCGTGAACTGTAGCCCATGAAGGCTCCTCTGTCCATGGGGTTATCCAGGCAAAAATACTGGAGTGCATCGCCATTCCCTTCTCTCTGCTGGTCTGATGAATATGGATGGAATGAATTCTCCTTAAGACTCTTCTCAGCTAAGTGTCTGAGGAGGTTAAATGTTTCTCCTTACCCAACGGGCCTCTTCCTTGTCATTAATTCAGAACAGGAATAGGAAAGAGGTCAGAATTCTACCCAGGAGAGCACCAGGGGACCAGAGGGAGCCAGGACTTGTGGCCAACTGAGGACATTTCAGGACAGCAGCCCCCCAGAGTTCCTAGAATCTCTACAGAGAACAAGACAAGTTGCCTCCTGTAAACCTCAGGCAACCCTTTACCTCAGCCTCCAGCCCACAACACCCCAGGCGTTCACATGAGCTATAAGAACATAAAAATCCTGTTCATCCAAGTCATCTCTATGAGGAAATTGGCTCTCCGTGCAGCCGGGCACCTCTGGGGATTAAGGAGGTGAGTCAGAGTTACTGGAGCCTGGAGAAGACCCCGACCCTACTCAGCTGGCACTGGGTACTTTAAAACTGGTTCCAGTTGTCCAAAGGCAGAGAATGGCATGCAAACCAGGTGACCCTCCTTTCCTCCTGTTTAAAACTCCACTCTGATGATTGACCTTGGATTTCTCCCAACTGCCCTCCTCAGTTCATATGCCCCAGTTCTGCATCCAAGCCTTACACTAACAAGTCCTCAGCACTGCAGGCCCACACTTCCATCTCCCCTCTTTGGCCTCCTTGCCCAGGAAATCTCCCCACATTAACTGCCTCCCTGCGAGTTCTGATGACTCCTCAGCTCTCCATCCTGTCAGGATAAAGGAATTTAGAATGTACTAAGTGTTCCAAAGACCTGGTTAAGCCAAGTCCCAATTTGATGGGAATAAAAAGAGGAGAACTTGTCTCAAGTAAATCAGAATTTCGTCATCTTCAAACTTGTCAACTTGGGAAGCCATACTCATCCCTAGCAAACTTCTGTTGTTCTAGAATTGTCTCCCCTTTTGAACTGACTTTCAGAGTGAGTTCAGGAGCCAGACAAAAAGGGACCTTTGTGGTGACTTAACCAGACTGAGTTTCAACCCAAAGCTCCCTCCGCCTTGTTCCTCCCCATTGGCTCTTGATGGTTAGTTGATCATTTCCAAATATTAACTCTCCTTTCAGAGGCACGTGATGTGCCACTCTGAAATTGTTCACAGCCTGGAACACTGACTCAGGACATTTTTCTGGCAAGCCTATGTAAATTTCAGCCAATTTAGCTTGGGTCCTCCTCGGTGTACTTGACAGAGGTGGCGGGCCACCTTCTACCAGCTCAGGGAGACCACTCTAGGCTAGAGTGCCGAGGGGTGCTTGGAGAAAGACCAGCGAAGTCAAGGTGGTCGGGGTGAGGTGACCTGGGAAAGGCACCTGCAATCTATGTCTTAGATGCAGGAAGCTCCCATCCTGTTTTTATTTATTTATTTGACTGCACTGGGTCTTAGTCGCGGCACATGGGATCTTCAACCTTCGTTGTGGCGTGTAAGATCTAGATCCCTGACCAGGTATAGAACACAGGCCTCCTGTATTGGGAGCAAGGAGTCTCAGCCACTGGA
This sequence comes from Neotragus pygmaeus, assembly GCA_006410875.1. Classification (NCBI taxonomy): domain Eukaryota; kingdom Metazoa; phylum Chordata; class Mammalia; order Artiodactyla; family Bovidae; genus Neotragus; species Neotragus pygmaeus. Next base: position 599,144 of record SJYV01051828.1, read on the forward strand.
CCACCAGGGAAGTCCCTCCCATCCTCTTAGAAGAAGGGACACCTCCTCCCTCTGGACTCCGCATTCCCACCCTCTTTACACTGAGGATAGTGGAAGAGATGACAGGACAGGAGTGGGGTCAGGACAGGGGTCGGGTCAGGTCAGCGCTCTGACAATCACGAGGATGCTCAGCCAAGCATCCAGCAGTCACCCCCTCAAATGAGAGAGCAATGGCTGTCTTCAGCGTGCCCTCCCAGCCCCGGCTCCACCCCGTGCCTCCACACCCGCTCCATTTTGGGTAACGGCCTAGGCTTGGTAATGGGTCATCAAGGACCTGTTTTAAAAGTATGAAAAGCATCTTGTTTTAAGTTAATGAAAAAGTCTTGACCATACAGACCTCTGGCCCCTCACTACCACTCCCGGGAGTCCCTGACCCTTTAATTCCTCAGGCCCAGAAAGTGGAGGAGTCAGCGGGGCAGGACGGTGCAGAGGCTGTCGGCAGCGCAGATCCAGACCCCGGGGGCTGCTTTCCTCCTGGAAAAGACTTGTGCAAGCAGCAAGAATTCTTCCTGTTGGCTGTGTAATGATCTGCCCAAGACGACTTTTGGGTTAAGAAGAAAGTATCTTTCCCACATACCTCCCACTCAGACACACACACCCTCACGTACCACATATATACTTCTGCATACATCACATTCCACATACTCCCACCACATACACCACAGACACACACACCACATACATACACATAAACACAGCACCCACACATTGCATACACGCACAGACATACCACACACACGGTACATATACACAGACATACCACACACAACACGTACATAGCACACACCACACACATATACCATATACATACCCACAGATAAATACACCACACACACATTATATACAGACACACACATGACATATACACACAAACATACCACGCACATACCACGCACCACATACACACACCATACACGTATTATACATACACACACATCACACCACATACATACACACAGGTAAACACAGCACACATACATTGCATACATGCAGGGACATATCACACACACAAACACACCATACACACACACCACACACATACACCATACACATACATACACACACACCACACCACATATACCCATACATATCCACAGATACACACATTATACACAGATACACAACACACACACACATGACATATATACGCAGACACCAAACACACACACCACACATACTACATGCATACCGCACACCATACACACACACCATACACATACACACACACCACACCTCATACCCACACACACACCACATACATACCCACAGCTTAACACACCACACACACATTATACACACAGGCACACGCCACACACATTACATATACACACAGACACACTGCATACACACACCACATATGCACACCATATACACCACATACATACACACAGAGAAACACAGCACACACACATTATACACAGACACACCACATACGCACAGCACTCACACACACAAGCACAGGCCCCCATGCTCTCCTGCAGCTGGAACCCTCGGCCCAACCCAGGCCCTCCTCATGCCTGACCCCCTCCACACTGCGCTGCAGACCTCAGGAGCAAGTACTTCCTCTCCTCACTCTGGTGACCAAATTGCCTCTGAGCATCTCGTCTAATGTTTCAGCGCTTCTCCCCGCAGCATCCCTGAACCACTGCGGATCGTCCCTTTTCCCTCTTCTTGGTACTCCCCACCACAGGCAATACTACTACTAATAGCAAATTCTTCAGGGAAGTTTATTGCCAAGCCTGGACTGTAACCTCAGTGAGGGAAGATACCCTGTCACACTGACCCTTGTGCTTCCAGGGCCCGGTACTTACAGAAGGACCAGAGCCCCAGGCATCTTCCTCTGAATCCTCCCTGCTCCTGCTCAGAGGCCTCCTCACCCACCTCCAATGTGAGAACTGACTCACCTCCTGACTCCCAACTTTATTCCCACCCCAAATACAGGAACTCCCGACCCTTCCTACTGGAGATCCTGCTGGAGGCCCAGTTAGACACAGCACCCCATCCTCTCCCAAGCCAAGCACCCCCATATCTTCCCCTGTCCAGGGGAGTCCCACCACAGACTCCTGAGGAATCTGAAGCCCAGAGCCAGCTCTCTTCATCACGGAACCCCACAGAGACTCCCCACACCTTTAAGAACATGCAGGCTCTCTTTCCAGACTTAAGAAAGCTTCTATGGCCTGAATCACCAGGCTTCTGCCAGCACCAGAGCACCTCGCAAGACAAAGGGGCTATCCGGCCAGGTTCCCGATAGAAGCCCCGCAGATATTCCAGCAAAGCAGACATCAAAACAAGCAGCTGAGTGTATTAGAGGAATTCCCAGTTTCCAACAGATTAATGTTGCTAAGTAATCTAAGCTTAGTCCACCAGCTCCATATCTCTTCAGCCCACATTCTGAAGAATGTAGTTTCACTTGTTTATTCTTACCCCATCGAAATATGCCGCTTTCTTACTGTGGGTCAGGCATGTTGGTTTGGACCGGGGTTGCATGGACAGACTAGACACAGTCCTGTGCTACAGGGTTTGAAGTCTCATGTGGGAGACCCAGCTCTGCCCGGAAAGCCTTAGGTCAGCCTGATTGATGCAAAGATAGAAGGACAAGGAGCCCACAAGACACCCCATTCAGCACTCTGACCTAAATCAGTGGGGAGGGGAAGGAAGACTGGAAGGCCAAGTAAGTATCCAAGATCTAAATCTTAGAGGATGGATAAAATGAAGCCATACCATCCAAGTGTATGAGGACATTAAAGACAGCATATGGAGGAAAATACATGAAGAGGCAGAGGCAAGGATAACAAAACTTTTGGGAGAAATTGAAAGAAATTTGAGGGAGAGTTTGGTTGAGGGAGTGAGAGGGGGTTATTTCAGTTATTTCAGTTATATTCATTTATTTCAGCTTATTTCATTTTAACTGAAGCAACAGACCAGAGCTTGTTGATGAAAGGACACGTGTGTCCTGCCAGAGTTTGTGTGTGGGAAATCACCTCAACAGCAGGGAGATGGGGCTGAGCTGAGACTACCACAGGGAAGATCAGTTATGAGGCTGCTTCTTTCGTGTTGATAGGAAATGCTGAGGCCCCACAAATAACAAAAAAGAAGCACATAAAGCGGAAGACTTGATAGCCCTCGAGGTCCTTGTAATATAGGTGTTTAAAAGGGAAGGGAAAATGTGAAATTACTCTCAGATCTCGATTTAGATTACTGGTGAATGCTGATGCTGTCAGAACAGAAAACCATGGTGGAGGAGGCAGAGATAATGGGTGAAAGGAGGAGGAGGCCCATTGAGACCAGTTCTCAACTGGTAGGGTTCGGTAGACTTCAGTCCATGCTGGGATGGGCCATCGGTTGGTGGATGTTGGTGAGTAGGAGAGGGATCAGGGCCGGAATGAACATGTGGGAGTCCCAAGCATGAATCCAAGGATGAATCACAGGAGAGAGTATGTAAGAAGGAAGAAAAAGGGGCTAAGAATAGAAGAGTGGAGAAAATTGAAGGGGCAGGGATAGGTAAGTCAAAAGGGGTGAAGGGTGGCCAAAAATGAGAGGGAGTAGGAAAAGAAAAAGAGAAGGGAAGACCTCTCAGCATTTCACAAGATGAGTGTGTAGCAGGGTCACAAACCCACAGGCTGGAAAGCAGAGAGTGTACTTGAATGTACTTGTACACTAAAGAAGGAGAGAAAGAGAAGAGAGTGAATGTACTTAAAAAAAACAGTGCACTTGTACTCAGCAAGGACTGTTTCTATTCCAGGGATGGTGGTGGGAACACTGTGGTGCAGTAACAATGTAAAGTTAAATGAGGATGTCAAGGCAAAAAGAAAAAGAAAATACAGCTTTTTCCAAAAGCTCGATTGTTCAAGAGTTGGAAAGAAGCTAAAAAGGATTCATGTAAAGGAAATATTTTGCTTATTTTTAAAATGTCTGTGTGTTGAAGGGAGAAAGCCAAGACATGCTCACAACTAACCGAGCAGGAGAGAGGAGCGGAAGCTGGACAGAACAGGCGGCCAGGAGAGCACGTCCAGAGCTCAGAGAGGAGCCTCTCCCAGTTTACACCCCTGAGCTTTTCCCATCTGAGCTTCTCGAGTGCCCCGGAGACAGAGCCAAAGAGCCTGTGTGACTCATGACTCATGACACGACCCCAAATCACCCACCCAAATGGCTGGGCAGAACTTCGCCCCTAAACCTGTGAACTAGGAGGGGCATGCTTTTTCTTCCTGGTCCTGCGGTCTCCTGCTAATAGTACTATCCCTTAGTAGCATTAAAACATATACACTGCCCATGTAAAATAGATAGCCAGAGGGAATTTGTTGTATGACACAGGGAGCTCAACCCAGGGCTCTGTGACAACCTAGAGGGGTGGGATGGGGAGAGAGGTGGGAGGGAGATTAAAGAGGGAGAGGGCATATACCTATGGCTGATTCATGTTGATTTATGGCAGAAACCATCACAATATTGTAAAGTGATTATCCTCCAATTAAAAATACAATTAAAAATTTTAAAAATAGTACTATCTCATCATCTGTCAGAGTCCCTTGCCGCCACACATCCCTCAAGACAACGCCACAACCGACTACCCATCTTTGTCTGTCTGAACCCATCATAGTGCCCAGCACAGAGAAAGCAGCTCAAGAGATGAATCTCAGTCCATTTTCATCACAGCCCCAGGGAATGAGTAAGAGCAGGAGTCACTCCAAGCAGAGAAGACACCTTAGGGAAGTCAATGGCTTTGTCAGGACCAGAAACCAAAGTTTTCAGTTACCCTCTGCTCCCCAGCTTGGGTCTAGTATGGATGGAGGAAGGAGATGGCCAATCCTGACATACATATTCCTCAATAAACCCGTCAGGAAAGGACTATAATTTCCAATGATCAAATGAAAAACAACTGAAGCAAGGCAAGTGAGTTGCCTCTCCCAACACCACGCAGCCAGTAAATTACGAAGCTGAGTCACAAACCCATCGCTCCAGGGCTGATTCTGTCATCGCAGCGCAGATGCAAAGCCCCAAGCATCAATGCTGAGGGAGACCGAGCACCTTTGGATTTTCCACCCTGAATTATCCCATCACCGGTCACCTCCTCATCTGAAGGGCAAGCCGAGAACTGACTACATCCTCTGGCTGATTTACGAGGAGCATTTTCTGGAGCTCAGAATCATTATCTGGGCCTAAAAACCTCTTAGTCAGAGTCTACAAAGGCTGGGAAACTCTGGTTACTGTGTGGAGATCCCCAGAAACGATCCTCACATCTCCAGGCCTTACTGAGGAGGGTTCTCCAAATACCCTGATGGCAGCCACCTGAGGTGGGCTTGGCCCACTGTGGGGAAGCCTCAGACACTCCATTCTCTCCTGCACATTGAGTCTGACCTCCTGACTCACACATTATATACCTATTAGCATAAATGATGCCATCTTAGGCCCCTACAGTTACTCCAGTCCTTTCCTTGTCCTGACCTGGGACTGTGCTGTGTAGTGAATTGTTTCCATCATCAAGGGCTTTGTAGTTAATAGATAGTTTAATAGTCATTAGGACCAGGTGGCCTCTATGCTCTGTTGATGCCCAAACAGTTATGAAAACTTCCCTGACATAGGATTTCCCCGGTGGTTCAGCTGGTAAAGAATCCACCTGCATTGTGGGAGACTTGGGTTTGATCCCTGGATTGGGAAGATCCCCTGGCGAAGGGAAAGCTACCCACTCCAGTATTCTGGCCTGGAGAATTCCATGTCCTATACAGTCCATGGGGTCACAAAGAGTCAGACATGATTGAACAACTTTCACTTTCACTTTCCCTGACATATTCCCAGCACCCATGAGACTGTCCACCTATTCATCAAAGTTGACTTGGGAATGCATGTCCTATTTCAAGCTCCTACCTCCATATGCTAGGTTAGCTATGAAATTGTCCCAGTGGCCCCTCACTGGTGTGGAGAGCAGTCAGGAACGCTCCTGGATCACTGTCTATGCCATCCCACCTGGTGAGTCACTACATAATAAACAGATTCATTGATTGTATGGAACCATCTGCCTCTTTTTTTTGGTCTCAGAATGCCTTCTTAGTTCAGTGGGCACCTTTCGTTCCCTCCATCTGCCAACACACACCCACTTCCACATGGAGGGAGAGATTTCTGGGCACAGCCCTCCTGCCACAGCCCTCCCCAGAAACCTCTCACAGTCTCCCAAAGGACCCAGATGTCGCTGGAGATGGCAGCCCAAGTGTAGGTGGGACAGTGTGGTGGGGGGCAGGCAGAAGATACCTGGATGCCATTCAGAACAGTGCCAGCTCAAGCTGCTGCCCCGGACCAGCCTATGGGGAAGGCGAGCATCAGCCAGCCCAGTCAGCCCTCATTGGCTTAACAGGTGACTCCAAGGTGGGAGAAGAGGAGGTGAGAACCACCACCAGAGGACTGGCTCCCATGGGTCCCTGTCATTAAAAGGGGCCCAGCGAGACAGTGCAGACACACTAGAGACCAGAATCTCCCAGAATGTTGTGCTAAGCTTACTCTTGTACATGCATGCATGAGACTCGCGGCTCCCCGCCTCCCGGCAGCTCGGGCTGCAGCGCTAGAGTCTGCCCATGAGCATGGCCCTTCCCCCACACCCATCCTTATGGCCTCTAGAAGACTCCTCCCTATGCACCCCTCTTCTCTTCTTGGTAGAGGCGCTTCCCTCAGGTTCTTCTCTGCAGCCCACTCCTGCCTCCCAGCTGGTACTCCACACAAGGACCCGTGCCCACCAATCAGAGGAAGCCAGGCACCCTCTGTCTCTGGCTTGCCCCCTCTCTCTACCACTCCAGCATTCTTTTTCAGCTCCAGTGATCCACACTATCTCCCATCTACCCAGACTCTTACACCTCTACTTGTCCCTTTTGCAGCCCACTCTTTGACGCTCCCGCCCCCATCAACCCCTCCTGTCCAGTCTTCCAGTGCTGGCCTGTTCATCTCTCCACATCAATGGATTTCCTCAGAGCAGCCTTACTGAAGCCCCAGAATGGTTTAGGTTTCTATTTTCCATTTTATTGCCTCCTTACTTTTCCTTTCTAGCACCATGTAATGTAATGAAATGAAATGGAAAAAAAAAAGAAATGTAATGAAGTCATTGTTTGTGCAACCATGTTAATTCCTCCAAATCTTTTATGGATTATCAGCTTCCCCAAAAACAAAGGCTGTCTATCTTCCTTGAAGCCATAGCCTCAGCTCCTAACACAATCTCTGGTGCATAATATGTGCTTCAGTCTCGAGGTTGAAAGAATGAAGGAATGGAGGCCAGGGGCCTCATATCACATAATAATCAGAACTAGTCCTGACGCATCACTACAACCAGGTCTGTCTCTTCCGTTTTAATTGTGAAACTCCAACATTTAACGAGATTTGGAAGAGAACCCGAGAACAATTCCATATTCATAGGGTTGTTATGAGTAGTCTAGGTCTACGCATATGAGGGAGGTCATCCTAGGGAGGATGACAGACAGCAGGGTTTGATTTCGATATCAGAACGTGTGTCTGATGGATCCTGGTGTGACAGAGATTTCTCTCCCATCTGTCCACACCCATGCTCCCGAGATTAGCAGTCCGGGGACTCCAGGCAGCACCCATTGTTGGATCTGGTGCATGGGCTTAGCCCTACTTGTCACAGCCACTGTTCCCTCCTCTGCAGGCGACCCAGAGGCTGCCTGTGCCCCCAGGATCGGTGGGCTATAAGTTCTTCCTCTCCCTCCTGCCCCAACACTGGGAAGGGTAGTGACTAGGGGTGTGAGTGAAGGAAAGATGAGAAGTAGAAAAGGATGGAAGGGAAGGAACACTGGGATTCCTACCTTTAGGAGCCGGGGAGAGGAAAGACTTTATGAAAGTCATGCACTGGAGCAGAACAGAGAAAAAGGGTGTTCTTGCCTGGAAGCAGAGCAAGGCAAAGGGAGAGGGAGGAAGCTTTGTATTAAATCGTAGGAGATAAACACGGTAGGTAGGATTAGAAATGTTCATCATGTCCCACTCTCACTAACACTTTCGATTTAAAATCCTTTCATGGGATTCCCCATTTCCCACCACAAGGCTCCCACTTCCTAGCCTGACATCCAAGGTACCCAGGGTCTGGATCCAGGCTGCTTTTCACATCTAATTTCCCCAGACTCCACTTCTTGCCTCCTCCACATCAGGCAAAATGAACTACTTCCCATGCCACGACTTTCCTTTTCTTGGTCACCTTTCCAACCCCTCACCTGTCCAGGCCTGACATGCTTGCGTCTGAGCTGCTTTCTGCAGCCCTCCCCCAAACTCCCCCATCCCCACCCTGGGAAAGTGGTGCCTGCTCTGCCCACTTCCCTCAGCTTCCCTCCTTCCAGCTCCCAGCATGGATCAGTTCTGTCTACACTCCCAGACTATACGTTCCTGAGGCAAGATCTAACTCTCATTCATTCTTAGTGCCTCGGCAATGTACATACAGTGGTGCTTAATCAGTTGTCGGAAAGAGGAAATGTATTTCCATCCACCTTCACCCACTATGAGCCCCAACCATATCACACTCCTGCCCGCCTCCTCATACACAGCCTGGAACCACCTCAGCCCCACCCCATGGAACACCAGATACCCTTCAGCTCCTCCCAAACACCTCTGGCACCTTTCACACCAGTGGGAAGACAGATGTTTTGATTTTCTGAATAAACAGATGGATGTGTTTATAGCTGCAGGATCCCCTTCGGGGCCTGAGAACAAGTTTTAAGGCACCAAATCCATCAAGGAAGCACAGATCCAGAATTCTGGATAAGTGTCTTTGTCAAGGCTTCAGTTCCAATGCATGAAACAGTCAAATTTCCAGGGGGAACATCTGCCTGAGGCTTACTCCCAGGCATAAACACAGAACAGATACATCCGGACTCCTAAATGTAGGTATGGGTGCAAGGCGGTGGTGTCCACACAGTAAAATTTGCCTTGTGAGCCAGCCCGCCACCTTCTCATGAGAAAGAAGTTGGATTCCTCAGCAAAGGCAGTCCGCCCTAAGGGTCTCCATGGTAGGGGGGCCAGGGGAAGGAGGGTTGTGTTACAAATAAGGCCACTCCTTTGCCCCAAATCAAGATCTGTCCTAGAAAATGGTCAAGGTGGAGCAGGCAATGAGCTGACTCATTGGAAAAGACCCTGATGCTGGAAAAGATTGAGGGCAGGAGGAGAAGCTGGAGACAGAGGATGAGATGGTTGGATGGCATCACCAACTCGATGGACTTGAGTTTGAGTGAACTCCGGGAGATAGTGGACAGAGAAGTCTGGCATGCTACAGTTCCTGGGGTTGACAAGAGTCAGACACAGCTAAGCGACTGAACAACAACAACTTTGCCACGTAGTAATCTAGGGATTCATGCTGGCAACTGCTCTGCCATCCTCAATACCTGGCATCAAGGTCATTCTGTCATCTTCATCACTGTTCCAACCACAGAAGTGGGGAAGCTACGTGGCTTGGAGGCTTTCTGTGGCTCGTTCTCTGGTACCACCAAGTGATACGTGTTGATGGAAGAACTCAGTCTCATGGCCACACCTAACTGCACGGACTGGGGAATGTCTGACAGGACACACTCCAATTTATTCCAGCTCTCCCGCTTCCTCCTGACTCCCAAACCCTGAGCTGAGGGCACAGTTATCATTGTACTTCTGAAATAGCCGGGCCACATGGGAGCCATGAGAATTCCTTCTGCTGAGATCATAGGCAAGAGGACCAGCTTTTATGTTTTCTTTGTGGACTTGTTCTGTGGCTCCCTGAAACCAGGAACAGAAAAATAGAGTCTTTTACTTTAAGTCTGGAGAAAGCTTTCTGAAATTGCACATAATATATCTTTTTCCCTCTGGGCCCTACCTAATGTCCACTAACCCCTCCAGTATCAAAATGTTGAAAGATACTCTAATGGTTCATTTTATGTGTCAGCTTGGTTGGATCATGGTGCCCAGATATGGGCTCAAATATTAGGGTATTTTGATGGATTAACATTTAAATTGGTAGACTTTGAGTACAGCAGATTGTCCTCCATTTATGGGTGGGCCTCATCCAATCAGCTGAAGGCCAGAATAGAACAAAACACCAACTTCCCCTAAGCAAGATGGAACTCTGCCAGCAGATGGCCTTCAGACTTGAACTACAATATTAGCTGTTTCCTGGGTCTTCAACTTTTAGATTTAAAATGTCGATTTTGGTCTTGCCAGCCTCTATAATCTTGTGAGACAATCCCTTAAAATAAAGAAATAAATACACGCACACAATTGGTTCTGTTTTCCCTAGAGACTCCTGAATAATAAGGCACTGATTAGTTAAGACTACAGAAACTTAAGCTGCCCTGTGGCGGGGTCCAGTGATTAAGAATCTGCCTGCCAAGGCAGGGATCAATCCCTGGTCCAGGAAGATCCCATATGCTGCAGAACAGCTAAGCCCATGCCCCAAGCTACTGAGCCAGTGTGTGCTGCAACTGCGCCATTGAAGCCCGCATGCCTACAGCCCACGCTCTGCATCAAGAAAAGCCACTGCAATGAGAAGCTACTGCCACTAGACAGTAGCCCCCACACGCTGCAGCTGGACAAAGCCCACAGACACAATGAAGACTCAGTGCAGCTATAAATAAATAAGTACATCTTTCGAGAAACATAGACTACAGCAACTTAATGGTACAGAGGTCTAACATTTCTTGTACACTGGAATTTAATATTGAAGCCAAGATTTGTGGTTGATAGCAGACTCTGGAACCAGAGAGCCCACATCTGAAACAAGTTCTGCTGCCTACTAATTGTGTGATCACAGGTCAGTTTCTCAACCTGCATTTGTCTTAGTTTCTCATCGTGAAGTGAGAGTATTAATAGCACCTATCTCTTTGGGTCGTTATGAGCATTAAATAACATTAAAATTTATAAAGCTCTGAGAACAGTGCTTGATGCATATTAATGCCATGTATTTGTTAAAGTAAAATTGGAGTTTTTTAAATTCCACTCCATTGCTTTGTCTGTCACCTCCCTGCATAGGCCTAGATGAATGACCAAGGGCATCAGGGGAATGTGGTAGAGCTAGGGCAAGCCCCCCAGAGCTGGGCAGAGAAGACCGAACAGGTGAGCCCCAGCAGTCAGAGTAAGATGGCCTTGTAGATGTAACTTACGTCTCTGACTTGGATGAGTCAGCTCTACGCCAGAGAACCTGGGTCACTCCCTCCCTTTGGAGCGTCTGCTACCTCTCCAGCCCAGGCCACAGGTGGAAGGGAAAAGGAAAAACACATTCAGCACAGGTCAGACAGGGAGGGACGTTTAAGTCAGCGTCCTGGTAGAAAGAAGATGACACACGCAGAAGAGATTTTTTAAGAAACTCTTGAATGAAAAATTAATAATATTTTACAGAGGTGTAAGTAAGAATATGCAGTAGCAGGAAGCCATTACCATCCCTCAAACAGAGGGATGGCAAGGAAATGGCCCTTCATGAGATCAGTCAGGAGATGGAACCGGGGCCACCAGGCAGGAGCCAGGGTCTCAGAGGAACACAGCCATTGCCACACCAGGCTGTGTTCAAGACCTGTGGCCACATGACAAACTATTCCAAAACCTACTGACTTCAACTAACATCATTTCTCATCTCATGGTTGCTGTGGGCCAGGAGTCCGGGACAGCTGAGTTGGTCTTCCTCTCAGCATATCTGACAAGGCTGACAGTGAAGGCAGTCACTTCAAGCCTCAGCTGCAGGAGAATCCACTCCAATGCTCAGTCACGTGGTCATTGGCAAGATTCAGTTCCTCATATATAGTTGGACTGAGGGGCTTTACTCCTCCCTAACTGAGGCTAAAGCTGCCACATGGACATCCCCACTAAGCAGCTCACATCACGGCCACTGATTTCATCAGGGCAAGCAAGCTGAGAAGATCCAGAGAGAGAGTGTGGATGTATAAACAGGAAAATAGTCACAGCCTGTTATAACCTAATCTCAGAAGTGATAGTCCATTCACTTTTGTCACTTTCTGGTTGTTAGAAGTAAATCACTAGGCCCACCCAGTTCATGCTCAAGCAGAGAGAATTACACAAGGGCATGAGTATTAGAAAGTTGGGGCCACTGGGGAGCATCTTATAAGCAGGACCTCTCTCTTCCCATCAATGTCTCTCATTGGCCAAACAAAGCTAGAAGCTAGACAGTAAGGGAGCCCAGGTAATACACGCCACTAAGTTCATCTTTCCAGACAAAGCAGAGATGGACGGAGAACAGATCTGAGACAGGGAGAGGAGGGAAGGATGATGGACAGGGAATAACCAGGACATGAGAAAAGACACAGACTGGCACACTGACAGCCACATGGAAGTCAGATAGAAGACAAGGCATCACAGAGAACAGACCCTCACCCAGACACATGAGGTGTGTCTCTTTTCTTTAACATTCATATCCAAATCTTTCCCAAGTGCTATAAAGTGGGGTAACATGGAACCTGAGCTCTTATATAAAATAATGAAAGTTTTCTGTAAAACAAATATGCCATCTCACTTCCATTCACTCCCGCTTATGTCAGTGCCTGCCTCTTTAATTCCTGAGGCTAGGAGGAGGACTGGGAGAGGAAAAAGGCTGAGCGGTGACATTTGCAGAGACCCTGCTCTGTGACAGCTCTAGTGTTGTTGCCAAAATTCTGATTTCCTCTTAGAAAAAACATGTGCAAATATTATAGCTTGCTTCTGTTGGCTTTTTTAATGTGCTCATTGAGCTTGTTTGGGATCTAGAGGAGAAGCTTCTCCGGTAGCGTACACATGGATGCACATACACCCCAGGGCACTGATACAGTCAATGCTTCCCTCTCCGTCAGCCCTCCATCCCAGTTTAGACCGCCACCACCATCAAGGCTCCCAGACCTGGACCCTCAGGCAGGCACATAGTTATCAAGTTCTATCTCTGCATTAATTCAATGCATCCTTCTTCACCTTCTGCCCACCATTAGGTGCCAGATAAATGTTAAATATCAAATCACACAAGGAGTTAGTTGGGGAGCCCTTACTTGAACCCCTATTCCCACCCTCTACATCTGGAGATCAGCTGCCTGTGTGTGACAATCCTCTTAGCTGGAGGCAGGTTCAGTTCAGTCGCTCAGTCGTCTCCAACTCTTTGCGACCCTGTGAATCACAACACGCCAGGCCTCCCTGTCCATCACCATCTCCCGGAGTTCACTCAGACTCACATCCATCGAGTCGGTGATGCCATCCAGCCATCTCATCCTCTGTCGTCCCCTTTTCCTCCTGCTCCCAATCCCTCCCAGCATCAGAGTCTTTTCCAATGAGCCAACTCTTCGCATGAGGTGGCCAAAGTATGGAGTTTCAGCTTTAGCATCAGTCCTTCCAAAGAACACCCAGGACTGATCTCCTTTAGAATGGACTGGTTGGATTTCCTTGCAGTCCAAGGGATTCTCAAGAGTCTTCTCCAACACCACAGTTCAAAAGCATCAGTTCTTCGGTGCTCAGCTTTCTTCACAGTCCAACTCTCACATCCATACATGACCACTGGAAAAACCATAGCCTTGACTAGACGGACCTTTGTTNTTAGATTGACTAGTGTTCTGTGAGGATGGTGTCAGTGTGTCTGCCCTCTGATGCCCTCTTGCAGCACCTATTGTCCTACTTGGGTTTCCCTTACCTTGGGCGTGGGGTGTCTCTTCACGGCTGCTCCACACCTGCTTCACTGTATCCCACATGCCTCAACAAGTTCAGTTGCCTTGACTGAAGATCCTAAGTGCCACTGCTCCTTACCTCGGACAAGAGGTATCTCCTCACCGCCGACACTCCCGACCCTGAATGTGGAATAGCTCCTCTAGGCCCTCCTGCACCCGCGCTGCCACTGCCCCTTGGATGTGGGATAGCTCCTCCCTGCCGCTGCCCCTAACCTCAGACATGGGCTAGCTCCTCTCGCCCGCGCTTGTGCGCCGTTGCAGCCGCCTGCGCTTGTGCGCCGTTGCAGCAGGGCAGTTATTTTGTAGACTGTCCCTCAATCTGGCTGTACCTGATTTATCTTCATGATTATGTTCAGTTTATTTGCCTTCTGAGAGATAGCCAAGATGTGATGCTGCATTTATCTAATTGCATCCTCCAGTGGCGTGTGTACACGTGTGCCAAGTTGCTTCATATGTGCTAAGTTGCTTCAGTCGTGTCCAACTCTTTGTGACCCTATGGACTGTAGCCCACCAGGCTCCTCTGGCTATGGGATTCTCCAGGCAGGAATACTGGAGTGGGTTGCCATCCCCTCCTCTAGGAGATCTTCCTACCCAGGAACTGAACCCGCGACTCTCATGTCTTCTGGGTTGGCAGGCAGGTTCTTTACCACTAAAGCCACCTGGAAAGTCCCAGTAAGTACTACACTTAACACATCCAGTTACAGGGTGCAACTCTAGCTTTGCCACAAAGCCTTCCCCTCACTGAAAATGATCATCTCATTTGGGTTTTCTGGGACTTCTCTGGTGGTCCAGTGGCTAAGACTCCGCTCCCAACACAAGGAGCCCAGGTCAGGAAACTATATCCCACATGCCTCAGCAAGTTCACTTGCCTTGACTGAAGATCCCAAGTGCCACAGCTAAAAGGTCCCGCCTGCTGCAACTAAGACCCAGTGCAGCCAAATTTTTTTAAAAGTAAGTAAAAACTACTCATCTGGGGTTTCTGTTCTGTCAGTGACACGTTAGCTCAGATGAAAATTCTGTGTAGTATCAAGGGCAAGGTGGTATCCTCAAGTCAGAGTAAGCTTTACCTTTAAAAGGATGATTTTTTTTTCTCCCTATTTTTCCCTAAAATGGTTTTCCTTTTCAAAAAAAAGAAAATCATACCTTTTTTTCCTTTCTATCCAATTATTTAAAGTACCAATGAAAGTGGGGAAATGCTTCAAATATAACATTAATGGAAAAAGAAAACAAACAGCATCCAAGACTGGATTCATAGTATCTCAGTTTGTAAAAGAAAACGTGGGTGTGTTTATTGTATGTGCACACTGACAGAAAAAAAGATTGGTGATAAACCACAAAACTCACAGAAGTAATCTTTGGAATTTTTTTCCTTCTTATATTTCTTTACTCCTTCTTGTACTTTCCAAATATTCCACAAATAACATGTATTACTATTTTTAAATACTTCATGAAAAGTGAGGTACTTAAAAGGTATCTTTCTCTGTCAAAAAACTAACATACATTGTTGTTGTTCCTTGTCTTTTTGTTCTCTCACGAAATTTTTCCTTCATAGCAAAATGATCACTCTTACCTCTCTTGTGTCCTCAGACAGTCCCTGGAACGTTGCTTCCCAAACTTGCATGTTCCACTTTCTTCTCCCTCAACACCCTCTCCATGGCTGATTTTGTCCACTCACACTTCACTTGCCCATCGTATACTCGTATTTCTCCTATGCTCCAAACCCACATATACACTCACTTACTGTATATCTCTTCTTGGATGCCTCACAGGCATCATAAACTCAACACACCCCAGACTGAAGTCACTGCTGGTTTCACCCCTCCGCTTGTCCCTGCCTGCCAGTCACACATTCCTCCTGTCTGCTCCTTATCTCATTGAAAGGCACCACCAGCTGCGCTAGTGTCTCTTCATTTCCCTCCCCTTTACAACTTGGTCAATCACCAATTTTACACAGATTTCAGTTCTTCGTTACCACTTTAACATTACTATTTTTCTTCATCCCAGCTACCACCACCATCTCTCACCTGGGTTAGCAGGAAACTGTCTCCTACCTGGTATTCCTGACTCCAGTCAGTTTCCACTGCCACGTGCCCACCAGAGTGATCTTTATAAAATGAAAACAACTCCATGGCACTCTCCCTCTTAAAATTCTTCACTGAATTCTTTTTTAAGTTAAAAATACTGACTTATTTGGCTGCACAGCGTCTTCCTTCAGCACTGTGAGATCTTCTTTAGTGGCAGCATGTCAGCTCTTAGTTGTGGCAAACCTGGGCCCCCTGCATTGGGAGTGGGGAGTCTTGGCCACTGGACCACCAGGAAAGTCCCAAATTCTTCATTGAATTGTTTTTGTCTGTTTTGTATTTTTGTAATTTCACGGGCTCTAGGGTGCACACACCAGCAGTTGTGGTGTGAGGGCTCAGTAGTTGCAGTTACTGGACTCTATACCACAGGCTTAGTAATTGTGGGCACATGGGCTTAGTTGCTCCCTGGCATGTGGGATCTCAAAGGCATGCCAAAGAATGTTCAAACTGCTGCACAATTGCACTCATCTCACACGCTAGTAAAGCAGTGCTCAAAATTCTCCAAGCTAGGCTTCAACAGTACATGAATCGAGAACTTCCAGATGTTCAAGCTGGATTTAGAAAAAGCAGAGGAACAAGAGATCAAATTGCCAACATCTGTTGGATCATCGAAAAAGCAAGAGAATTCTAGAAAAACATCTACTTCTGTTTCATTGACTACACCAAAGCCTTTGACTGTGTTAATCACAACAAACTGTGGAAAATTCTTCAAGAGAGGGAATACTGGACCATCTTACATGTCTCCCGAGAAATCTGTGTGCAGGTTAAGAAGTAACAGTACTGGACATGGAACAACGGACTGGTTCCAAATTGGGAAAGGAGTACGTCAAGTCTGTATATTGTCACCCTGCTTATTTAACATCTATGCAGAGTACATCATGCGAAATGCAGAGCTGGATGAAACTCAAGCTGGAATCAGATTGCCGGAAGAAATATCAATAACCTCAGACAGGCAGATGGCACCACCCTTATGGCAGAAAGTGAAGAACGAAAGAGCCTCTTGATGAAAGTAAAAGAGGAGAATGAAAAAGTTGACTTAAAGCTCAACATTTAGAAAACTAAGATCATGGCATCCAGTCCCATCACTCATGGAAAATAGATGGGGAAACAATGGAAACAGTAAGAGACTTTATTTTGGGGGCTCCAAAATCACTGCAGTGATGACTATAGCCATGAGATTAAAAGACGCTTGCTCCCTGGAAGAAAAGTTATGGCCAACCTAGACAGCATACTAGAAAGCAGAGACAATACTTTATCAACAAAGGTCCATCTAGTCAGAGCTTTGTTTTTTCCAGTGGTCATGTATGAATGTGAGAGTTGGACTATAAAGAAAGCTGAGTGCTGAAGAATTGATGCTTTTGAACTGTGATGTTGGAGAAGACTCTTGAGAGTCCCTTGGACTGCAAGGAGATTCAAGCAGTCAATCCTAAAGGAAATCAGTCCCAAATATTTATTGGAAGGACTGATGCTGAAGCTGAAGCTCCAGTACTTTGGCCACCTGGATGTGAAGAACCAACTCACTGGAAAAGATACTGATGCTGGTAAAGATTGAAGGTGGGAGGAGAAGGGGATGACAGAGGATGATATGGTTGGCTGGCATCACCAACGCGATAGACATGAGTTTGAGTAGGCTCCAGGAGTTGGTGATGGACAGGGAAGCCTGGTGTGCTGCAGTCAATGGGGTCGCAAAGAGTCAGACACGACTGAGCAACTGAACTGAACTGATGACAATATATGTGTAAGTCTGCACAATGAAAATCACTTGTCACTCAATACATGTGGAATGAATAAATAAATAAAGTTGGTAGGGTCTAAACTCGACCATGTAGTCTGACCCCAGAATCTCTACTCCTAACCTTTTACAGCAAACACAGTGAATATTTTTTGCTTCTAATATAAAAGTATTCTGTCTTTAAGTTTTACTATTTAATTTCCACAGGGGCATATGTCTTTTTAGTTACAGCTCCCAAATGTCTGGAACTTCCTAACATTTAGTGACAATAAAGCTTGAATACTAAAATAATCTCAGTTTGGGACTTCCCTAGTGGTCCAGTGGTTAAGGCTTCATCCTCCAATGCAGGGGGTGAGGGTTTGAACTCTGATTGGGGAATTAAAATTCCACATGCCTTGGTGCCAAAAAGCCAAAACATTAAAACANTAAAATAATCTCAGTTTGGGACTTCCCTAGTGGTCCAGTGGTTAAGGCTTCATCCTCCAATGCAGGGGGTGAGGGTTTGAACTCTGATTGGGGAATTAAAATTCCACATGCCTTGGTGCCAAAAAGCCAAAACATTAAAACAAAAGCAATACTGTAACAAATTCAATAAATACTTTAAAATTGGTCCATATCAAAAAATCTTTAAAATATTCTGAGTTTCGGTCTTAAAACATCATCTTAAGAATTCTTAGAGTGCAGAACAATGAGAAATGGTGGCCAAGACTACTGGCTTAACAAAAAAATGGCCGCGCAAGTTACCTGTATCTGCAAACTTGGAAAGAATGTCTTGGCACAATCTCCTGCAAAAATGTCAGCTTAGTCTTATTCTCAATGGTTGGCCACACATGTATGTGTGAACATTTTACTGTTTTGAATCACATCAAGGGCAATAAATACTCAAATCATTGGAAGATGCAATAAAAGTTGCAGCAGCTGAATAACATTACACCCTAAAAGAGAATGACAGAGTCTGGTACCAGGTCTCAGCTATGCAAGGAATGGAGTTAAGGAATATGGTAAGCATGCTCAGGTAACTGCCTGAGCAGCTAAAGGAGGTCTCTCATCTTCGTGAGTCGAGGTGGACCCTTCTAGAAAGAGTTCAGTTCCTTAAAAAAAAAAGTAAGAACATGAGGGAAATGAGTATGATGTGATGTAGAAAAGTCCATGCTAATTGTATCTCTGGCTACAGTGGTGTTTGCCTGAAGAAGTAGAGTTTTCTGAAAAATGAATCCCTTTATTTTCGAAAACTTCAGCTTTTCCCCTCTCTCCTGAAAGAGAACTGTATCAGAACCACGGGAGGGTAGTCAGAACCATACCTGAGTTCTCCAGCACAGAAACAGATTCATCCCACAGGGGTTAAGTCCCCAAGAGATGGATCATCGGCCTCGTGCTTCCAGACCATGCAGATGTGCAGCTGCCCGGGTTCAGTTTACAGGTTTCTGGCTGTATATTCTTGACCTGTGAAAACTGACACAAGTGCCAAGCTTGGTAATGACACTGTCACAGATCCACCTGGAGACTATCTAGAGAGGCCACTTCTCAAGAGCGTGCATTTGAAGCACATGTTGAAGTTGAACTGTAAGCATAATCTAACTGTTAAATGGCAGCCCTGGGGACAAGCCAGGAGCCAGCTCTTTGTGGAAGCTTTCCTCTATTCACAACTAGCTATGAAGATCTTGGAGATAATCAGGAAAATCTCTCTCCCTGAACACAGATTCTCCTAGCTTACTTGTTCCCATAACCAAATTGGGTGACATTTGGGGATAAAGGAAAAAACCAAGGAGCTTTTCAACCTGATAAACTAATGTTTTGCTGTTGAGTAAGCTTCTGTCATACACTAAATGTTTTTTTAAAAAGTAAATATTACTTTAATCTCACAAGTAATATACTGATTTCTTGTATGTGTGTATACATACATACATAAATAAATAAATATATATGGCATATTAAGAGCTTTCGTCTCATACCTTGCATCAACAAAGGGTCTTAGTGAAATTGGTAGTATTTGTGCCACATCTGGACAAACGGGATTCTAAATCCTCAGTTTCATAAGGATTCAGAGGAAACTACCAAGAAAGATAAAAACTCTGGCTTGGGACACTATTTTTTTTGAAGAGTTTCTTAAAATGATATCGAACTGTTTGACATTCTACATGCATAGCATTCTGACAAATCACTTAGTGCATACTCACCCTGTCCTTGAAATTAATTAATATCTTCCTGCCATACAAAAAGTGACAGGGGTACTATCAGATTCAGTAGTTGGATAGAAATTCACTAAATTTAATAAAACTTTCTAACTGCTAAAGTCTGTTGAGTAGTTAGCTTTTTTTCTTCCTGACAATCTGTATGCACAGAAAAATACTTCTAGACGCTCCAGTTTTGCTTTTTGACCTGTCTTCCGTAACTCTTTAGGTATATGAATTCCCAGGTGTTAAAGAAACCTCAAACCCCGAGACACATCACGGCTCTATATACAAAAGTCATTATCTTAACCTAGTTTGTTTCCTCTTAAATTGTCAGGAGGGAAAACCTGAAGTCTATAGTTAGAATTCTATAAACCGCTATACTGCCTATCCGATATGTCACTTTTGCAGAAAATCAGGAGAGAAATTGATAGCATGAAGCAAAGTTTAGACACACACCTGATGGCCTTTTCCTAGATAAAACCCTAGAATGAAGGTTTCTCCCAAATCCTAGTTCTGGATTCACTTTTACTGCAAGCTACCCCGCCCTCAAAGCCAATCTGTGTTTTAATCCAGGAAAGAAACGCAAACTTTCAGTCGCTCAAGCAGAAATCAAAAAGATCACGAACAGGGAGCCGAGTGGGGAGTCCCGTTCTCTCTCCCACCAGCTGACTAGTTCAGGCGCCTCCTCCGCTTAGCCTTTGAGCCTCGCGGGTCCTCTAGGTAAGCTCAGATGTCCCCTCTGCCCCTAGCTGCGCTAAGGACACGTGTTCTTCCAGCCCAGTTCCGCCGCCTGGAGCCCCGCCCACCTAGCTCTTCCCTGGCCCCGCCCGCCGCGTCGCCAGCCAATCGATGCCAGCTGCGTAGCCAGGCCCCGCCCCCCGGGTCGCGGCCCACCGCCTTTGTTCTCCCCAGCTCCCTCTCTCAGCCTGTGCGCTCCCGGTAAACCGAGTGGCAGCCGGTGATTGGAGACCGAGGAGCAGCCAATCAGAAGGGGGCACCTCAGGTTAGCGCTCTGAGCTTTAAACGCGCGAGCCCCGGAGTGGGCGGAGGAGACGCGGAAGGAGGGTCCACGCGGAGGGTGGTGCCGCGGGGCCTGGACGCGCACCGCGGCGCTCGCGGCCCGCGCCCCAGATCGGACTGGGATTGGCCAGCCCGCGTCTTTCCCCGCCCCCCAGTTAATTGCCTGGGAGGTCTTCGGGGGGTGGTTTTTTCCCTCTCGCTTGGCTCCGCGAGACCCGAGCCCGAGGTTCGGGAGCTACCAGTGGCCGCCGGTGCAAGGAGGCCACGCTCAGCACCACCGCGATGAGGCCCCGGAAAGCCTGGATGCTCGTCCTGCTCCTGGCCCTGGCGCAGCTGCTGGCCGTGGCGAGCGCCGGGGGCCCGGACGAAGGTGAGCGGCGGCGGCGGCGTCTGGCCGGGCCTGCGGGCCGCGCGCTCCGGGGTGGGGGCGCCGCGCGGACCGGCGACTTGCTGGAGTTAGAAGGTTGTAGTGGGGCGACAGGATCGCTTGGGAGACCCGGGAGAGGAGGGCGGCGAGGAGGCCGGGGCTGCCACTGAGGCTTGGACGCGGAGAGGGTGTAAAGTGCCTTCTTTGCACACTGGCTTTTTCGCCCTGAATCTGCTCCGATTTTCCTCGAGTCCAGGCTGACTGCCCACTCCTGGGAAGGGGAGCTTGGAAACTGGTTAAGCATTTGAGGCTCACATGCCCAAGGAGTAGGAAGAGAGAGGGGCCGCAGGTTTCAAAACAGGGCGAGGGTGTGACGTCCCGAATGGGAAGCCCTGGGGACAGCCGCGGGCAGCAGGCGTTTTACGCCTGAAAAATGTGGTCTGTAGGTTTGGATAGAAGTAATTCGAGGGTTCTGGTTTGAGGGGGAAAGGGATGGCTTGGTTTGCGTCTTTTGGAAACCGGAAGTAGCATTCCTTCGGCTAGCATGTATTCGGCACCGACTGTATGTGCTAGTCACTGCGCCGGGTCCGGGAGTTAGGGCTGCCTATAAAGCGCCGGCTCTGGGAGGAACATTCGCTACTACCTGCCATCGGTCCTGCATTTTTCTTTGGAATCGGCTAGCTGAAAATAAGTGGTGTGAGAGAATTTGAGAGATAGAAAACTTAAGAAAAGACTGCTGTTGCTAGAGAACAGGACTACACATTACTGGCCTTAACTCCTTCCTCTGGCCTTTCTCTGGATAACTAGAGTTTTTTTCCTCTTGAGTTTGTTCCAATATAAATAACCCCTCTTTTCTGGTAGTGTGTAAGGGAGGTGCGAACTTTATACTCTTTCAGATTGAGTAACTTTTAGGCAAGTTTTATTCAAGAGTCTTTACCCACACAGAGAAGGAAGTTGAAAACCAACCCTTGGTGAAAAGAACACCTGCCCACAGGAACCAGAGAGCTATGTCACCTACAAGTGTGTCTTGGGACCTTTATCCAAATCGCCCGATGCTTATTTAAATACGGAGTCCCAAAATATACCCAAACGGAAGAACGCAAGGGTGGGCCCTCAGGTCAGCATTTTAAACACATTTCATTGATTCATGGGCAAAGTAACCTTTGGGGAGGCACGTTAATGTTTGAGGACCAGTGGAGGTGGATGGTAGTTTTGGAACCTAGCAGAGTAGCCTTGTCTTGGTTCTGATCAGATGATTCTGTCTTGCGGGGAGCCTCAAGGGGCCTGGAAGAGTGGCAGACATGGATGGACACCACGGGTATTAGGGTGAGTGAGTCTGTCATTTGTCACAGGCCACTAATGCACTGGAGACCCTGGGAGGCAGTTGCCTCTAGGATGAGCCTGTGGATCATTTTGGTCAGTTGGTTGGAGTGGGGCTTCTAATGGTTACCTTGACTCTTTCCCATCCCTCACCCTTCACTNGGTGAGTGAGTCTGTCATTTGTCACAGGCCACTAATGCACTGGAGACCCTGGGAGGCAGTTGCCTCTAGAGTGAGCCTGTGGATCATTTTGGTCAGTTGGTTGGAGTGGGGCTTCTAATGGTTACCTTGACTCTTTCCCATCCCTCACCCTTCACTTTGGCTTCTGTCACAGGTAACTCCTCCTGTGGATTTTATTTGGGGACCACACTTCCCTTTACCCCAGATGGTCCCAGTCTTGAGGGGTTCCCCCACTTTTTTGCTTCCTGTGCATTTATTTATTTTTGCTGCACGGCACCCCTTGCAGGATCTTAGTTCTCCAGCCAGGAATCCAGCCAGTGCCCCCTGCAGTGGAAGCTTGGAGTCCTGCCCACTGGACCACCAGGGAATTCCCCGCCTGTGTGCATGTCAGACTCAAACAGCACAGTGGTGTCTGGGCCCATCAGTGCCCCCAAGAACGGTTACTAAGTAGAACTTAAGCCCTGATGGGTGAGCCTCCGGTTGTCAGTCCTCTCACTTGTTCTCACATCTTGCCAACCAGGAGAGTATAAAGGAGATATTTTGATGTGGGTCGTTGCTTGCTTTTCATTTCTGGGAAGTAATTATCAAACGAGGTTAAAAAACTTAGGGCATCCTGGGAAGAAAGTCTGATGGGCCAGCAAGGCACAGCAGCTGAGTGGTCAGGACCCTCCCCTCAGTAGCCTTGTGCTCCTGGGCAGGTGACTAAAGTTCTCTTTCTTCATTGGTGAAGGGCATGCAGTGTGTTTCCCCGGGGGGACTCAGAGAGTTGCGTAAGAGCTCAGCACAGTGCATGGCCCATGAAACACAATCAGTTAGATGATTTATTCCTGAGTCTGTTGTTATGCCGACTGAGGATGCAGGTGAGGAGATGCTGGAAGGAGTGACGTGTGTCCAGGCTGGGCAGGATCCGGCGTTGTCAGGTGCCCTGCTGGGAGTGGACTGGGGTTACAGTGACCTGGTTAGGAGGGACCCGCATTTCAGGAGTGGACTTGGTGGATGGGCCCAGCAGCGTGCAGAGATGATGCTGGAGGCCCTTTGAAGAGGGGCGCTCGGAGGAGGATGGCACCCTTCCAGAAGGNGTGCAGGCAGCACCATCGCCTACTGTAAAAACTCTGTGTGTGGGTGGGTGCAGGGTGAGCCCCGTCTGTGCCTTTGTGTTCAGGTGGATGCATGTGGCTGCTTCTCCCTGGACTTGTCTCTGCATGGAGGTGTCATGCAAGCATGCTACTGGAGAGTCCTCTGGGGATACTTACGCAGTGGGTTGAATCCTAAGATGGAAGGTGCTGTCGAAGTCTTCTGGGTTGCTGGGGCTGTATTTTGGGGGGAAGCAGATTCTGTTGGAGCTGTGGTCCCTTCATCAGCTTAGGTACAAATACACCAATTTGTTCATTTTAACAAAATCAAAAGTGTTTTTTCCCTTTGGAATGGGCAGTCAGGATACCTGATGTGTGCTGGCTGCCAGAATACAGAAATGGTATGGCATGAATCCTGTCCTGTTAAGGGAGATAAAATTTCTACACACTATGTACCTGTTCTGGACTGAATGTTTGTGCCCCTCTCAAATCTATATGGTGAGGAAACTTCCCTGGTAATACAATGATTAAGAATTCACCTTGCAATGCAGGGAATATGGCTTCAGTCCCTGGTTGGGGAACTAAGTCTCACAAGCCGAGGGTCAACTAAGCCCATGTGATGCAATGAAAAGATCCCACATGCTGCAACTAAGACCAATGCAGCCAAAAAATAAAATAAAGAAATATTAAAAAAAATTCAAGAGTCTTCTCCAACGCCACAGTTCCAAAGCATCAGTTCTTCCTTGGAGGATAGGAAATAAATCAGCAAGAGCTGGTGGGGGTGGGGGTNCACTCTCCTCTTTCACTTTCATCAAGAGGCTTTTTAGTTCCTCCTCACTTTCTACCATAAGGATGATGTTATCTGCATATCTGAGGTTATTGATATATCTCCCGGCAATCTTGATTCCAGCTTGTGCTTCTTCCAGCCCAGTGTTTCTCATGATGTACTCTGCATAGAAGTTCAATAAGCAAGGTGACAAGATACAGCCTTGATATACTCCTTTTCCTATTTGGAAACAGTCTGTTGTTCCATGTCCAGTTCTAACTGTTGCTTCCTGACCGGAGGCAAAGGATGGATGGAATGGCCTGAAAAGTCTCCCTCCTCGCGCCTATCATGTCCCATTCCATTCGTTTTCTCTTCCTTTATCCCCTGAAGAAATTAATGCCCTGAGCCCAAGCAGACAAATCACCCTCACATCAAAAGCTCCCTGACACTCCCTTTTCCCCCTGATCTTCAGAACGGCTGTGAGGAGGAGAAGCCTTCGAGGCCTCTGGGGCTGCTGAGAGGTAAGACCAAACTTATGTAGAACCACAGATTGACATCCAGTACCGTATTCTTCAGGCTTCCCTGGTGGCTCAGACAGTAAAGAATCCGCCTGTGATGCAGGAGGCCCGGATTTGATCCCTGGATTTGGAAAATACCGTAGAGAAGGAAATGGCAACCCACTCCAGTATTTTACCTGGAGAATCCTGTGTGCAGAGGAACCTGACGGGCTTCAGTCCATGGGGTCACAAAGAGTTGGATATGACTGAGCAACTAAGCACACATATCTCCATCCATCAGCCCCTCGACACTCCAGTTCTCCCTGGCCTTGACTGATTAAGCCTTAGCACCAGCCTAAGCCTTAGCACAAGCCTTGGCCTTGATTAATTAAGCCTTAGCACCAGCCTAAGCCTTAGCACAAGCCTTGGCTTTGATTGATTAAGCTCTTAGCACCAGTCTGAACCAAACCTACCCAGAAAGAAGAGCCCTCTACAAGGTTTGAGAATTCCACACATCCCCATAGAAATGTATTGTCTACAAATGCTTAGCCATATGTTACTTCATTTAATCTCCATTACCGTCCTGCATATAGGAGTCAGGTAACTCCTAGATGACAAATGAAAATCCTACAGTTTTCAGAATCTGATAGTAGTATACTGCCCTGTGTATGTCACGAAAGTGAAAGTGTTAGTCACTCACTCATGTCCATGGACTGTAGCCTGCCAGGTTCCTCTGTCCATGGAATTCTCCAGGCAAGAATACTGGAATGGGTTGCCATTTCCTTCTCCAGGGGATCTCCCTGACCCAGAGATCAAAACCCCATCTCCTGTTTCCTGCATTGCAAGCAAATTCTTTACTGTCTGAACCCTGTATGTGACAAAGGCATAACTCCAAATTTAGGCCTTTTAAATTCCAGCTTAGGGAAGGAAGAAATCTCAGCTCCAAAAGAGAAGCTTCTTCAGAATTATCTGGATACCTGGATGGTTCACACCATGGATCAGCTCTCCATTTGAGGGGAGAAACTAGTCCCAATTTCAGTAAATGTGGGGAGCCTCAGAAACAGGGCATCCCACTGATTAGGCCTGAAGATGGAGGTTGATAGGGGCCCAGATGAAGCAGGGAGAGGGCCTCCTGAGGGAAGATAACTTCAAGAACTGGGGACTCCTTCAGAGAAGGCACATAAGCCTGCAAATCTATTTCCTCAAGAGCAAAAAGGAACCAAGTGTCCTGGGGGTGGTCTCCCAGGGGAAAAGCTCACTCAGTTTAGGGAAGTCTTCAAGCCGTGCTCTGAGTCCTCCATGAATGGAGGAGGCAGACGGGATTTCAGAGCCCCAGGATTCCCCCTGGAGAGACGTCAGGACTCCATTTCCACTAGTACCCTCAGCAGACACTTTCCAGAATTGCCCCAAACTGGCTCTGCCTCCCATCCCTGCCTTTCCAGAGGTGTAACTCCAGAGAGCAAGTGGGATGGAGAAGGAGGGAGGGAGGAAAGAGATGGCTGGAAGTCAAGAGGGAGAGGATCTCCTTGTTAGGATGCCAGGCAAGAGCCTTGTTGACTTAGCAGGTGACACTCTGGGGAAGTGGGGGAGGAGGGTGCGGGTGTCACGCCCCTCTGAGCTTGATTCCCATTGGCTCTCGAGATCCTTTAAAGGGTCCTCAGTCTCAACAGCGGCATTCTCGGACCCCCAGACGATTCTGCGGTTACAGTCTCTTCTCAACGAAAGCATGAGACGCACGACTCTCCTGCTCCTGGCAGCTCTGGTCGGGACCCTGGTCTCTGTCCGTGAGTTGGCCCTTCCCTTGCACCCCACCGGAGCCCTCGCTGTGCCGGGCCACCCTCACTCCTGTCTTCCCGCCTCTCTTTCTCTCCCCGTGCTGGTCCCATCTGCCGGCCTCTGCAAGTGACTCCTGCCCCCTGCGCTTCACACGCAGCCTCTTCACCCCACTGATTAAGGAGCCAGGAACGGCCCGGCCCTGCCTGCTCGCCTGGCCCATCGCCTCGCACCCCGTCCTCCACCCACTCTGCTCCGCCGCCCTGGCCTTCTTGCAAGGCCTCTGAGCCACTGCATATGCCTGGGCTGGTTGTCCCCTGCACACGAGTGCTGGGCTGGGGGTGGTGGGGACTGAAATCGGGCCCACATTCCACTCGCCCAGCAGGGCGCCCTATTCTCGGCCGTGCCTCCCAGGAAGCCTTTTCCAACCCCACAAGTATTCTTCAGGCAAGGACGACCCTGCCATTCCTTGAACGTCAGGACCTGCTTTCTTGCTCTTCCCTCTGCCTGGAATGCTTCTCCTCCCCTTGTCCATGCCCCTAGCTGACTCAGTATCGCCAGGCCAAAGCTTAATTTGATGTATCAGTCCCTCAAAGGTGTCTTCCATGAAGATGGAGAATAAATTAGACCCCATTTGCCCTTATTGCCCCCTGCTGTACCTGCCCTTCTAGCATGATCACCCTGGGGATTAAGTAATTACATAATAGACTGCACTCTGTCAGGCAGGGTCTGTCTTCTTCAGCCCTGGACCCCCTTCAATTAGCAGAGAGCTTTGCATGAATATGTTGAAAGACTAAAGGAATGGGGGGTCCAACCTCAGAAATCACCAGGCCATGCACTGTCCCTTCCCACTACAGAGGAGCCTAAGTCCCTCCAACCTTGGCCAGCTCCCCAACAGGGATCTCAGGGAAACTCATAGGCCAGGAGTAAGTCAGAGGGCAATTTTTTGTTGTTGCTGTTGTTAAATTTTGATAAAGCTTTACAGAAAAAAATTCATCAGAATTTTAAAAAATAAAACAATATTTTAAAGTAAAACAATAATGTAAAATAATACTAATAATTATAAAATAATATAATAGTACATATTTTGTTTATCTTAGAGAATTTGTATTGTTTACAATTATTTAGCAGCCTATTACATTCAGTTAAATGATGGAATGCTTGACCCACAAGACTAATTTTAAGTCTAGACTTTTTTTTCTTGATTTTTCAGTTCTACTAATTAGCAAATTCTATTTCAAAATAACAAATTATCAGGAATAACTACATGACTCTGCTGGATCATTCTTGAAAATTATGTAAAAATAACCTCAGAAATGATGGACAGGTTGAGGAGTACAGAGCTTGCTTCAAGAAACTGCAGAAGTTAATCGTCAGAAAGAACACCTGGGTAGACCCAGTGATGGGGCAGAAGGCTGCGTTCAACCTGCCTCTCGTGTCCACAGGCATCCTGAGAGCTGATTGGGAATGGACAGAGGGTGACTTCAGTGGCAGGTTCAGTCCTCACTGTCATCTCTTTCCTCCATTACAGAAAATGTGTCCTCTGCTGTTACCGAGGAACCCTTGGTCGGTGAGTCCTTCTCTCCCTCGGGTCCCTGCCTGGGGGGGAGTTTAGGAGTTGGGGATGTCGTTGCAAGCTGGGAGAAGAATCCAGGGGGAGGGGAGAAGGGTCTTGCTCTTGGTGTTGATGGGAGGAGTGTGAATTGAGGTAGGGCAGGGGTAAGGACAAAACTAAGGCTAAGGATAACTAGGCAAGGAAAAATTTTTTGTGAAAAAAGTGGAAAAAAAAATGAGGTTAAATAACAAGGGAAATATCCCCATGGTATTAACATCTTCACCCACAAACACCTCCCCTCACTGCCAGCTGCTTAGAGAGGTGCCTTCTAATCAACCTCACACATTTCCAGCTCCACGTTCCATTCTGCTCCTTCCTGTACCACCCACATCAGCTCAGCTGAACTTGTTTACATTCCCCACACCTGTCCCNATGCTGTGTGCCGCGGTCGCCCTTCAGTGAGGTTCGGGCTGTGTGCCGCGGTCGCCCTGCGCCAAGTTCCGGGCTGTGTGTTGCGGTCGCCTTCGGTTGAGGTCCGTGCTGTGTGCCAGGGTTGCCCTGCATCAAGGTCCGGGATGTGTGCTGCGGTCACACTTCAATGGGGTTTGGGCTGTGTGCCGCAGTCACCCTTCACTGAGGTTCAGTCTGTGTGCAGCAGTCACCATGCTCGAAGTCCATGATGTGTTCCATGGTCGGCCTGTGCGTCGGTCCGGCCTGGGTTCCGTGGTCGCCCTGTGCTGAAATCTGGGCTGTATTCCGCTTTCGACTAGAAACGAGTTACTGGATGTGTGCCGTGGTCACCCTTCACTGTGTTTCAGGCAGTGTGCCACGGTCACCCTTTGTCAAGGTCTGGGCTGTGTGCCATGGTCACCCTGCGATGAGTTCTGGCCTGTTTGCTGTGGTCGCCCTGGGCCAAGGTCCGGGCTGTGTTCGTGGTCTTCTAGTGATGAGTTACGGGCTCTGTGCCGCGGGCTCCCTGTACAGATTTGTGGGCTAAGTTCTGCAGTCACCCTGCGCTGAGGTCCGGGCTGTGTTCCGCGGTTGGCTGGCTTTGATTTCTGGCCTGTGGGCCGCAGTCACACTTCACTGAGGTTCAGGCTGTGTTCTGCGGTCACCCTGTGCTGAGGTCCGACCTGTGTGTCGTGGTTGCACTGTCCCGAGGTCCGTGCTGTGTTCCGCAGTTGGCTAAGGACTAGTTCTGAGCTCTGTGCCACGGTCGCCCTGCCCAGATTTCCGTGCTGTGTGCCGCAGTCAGCCTTCACTGAGGTTCGGGCTGTGTGCCGTGGGCAACCTGCACCAAATTCTGAACTGTGTGCTGCGGTAGCTTTGTGCCGAGTTCCAAGCTGTGTTCTGCGGTGGGATGGCGACGAGATTTGGGCTGTGTGCAGCAGTGGTCCTGCACTGATATTCGGGCTGTGTGCCATGGGTGCACTGCGCCGTGGTCAGGGCTGTGTGCCACGCTCGCCCTGCGCACAAGTCTAGCCTGTGTGCCTCGGTCGGCCAGTTCTGAGGTCCGGGCTGTGTTAAACGGTTGCTAGTGACGAATTCCAAGCTCTGTGCCATGGTTGCCCTGCACAGATTTTTGGGCTGTGTGCCGCGGTCACCCTTCACTAAGGTTCGGGCTGTGTGCCGCAGTCGCCCTGAGCCGAGGTCCATGCTGTGTGCCACAGTCACCCTGAGCCGAGGTCCGGGCTGTGTGCCGCGGTCACCCTGTGCCGATGTCCGGGCTGTCTTCCGCTGTCGGCTGGAGACANACTGATTCTAGACTAACCTTCTCCCCCGCCATCAGGTTCCCTCCCCTTCTATCCTGGGCATGAGGAGCATTCAACCCAGACCTTGTTGCTTTTGATTTTGTTTTGTTTGGGGTTTTTGCCACATTGAGTCTTCATTGCTGTATGTTGGCTTTCTCTAGTTGCAGTGAGCAGGGGCTACTCCCTAGCTGCAGTGCTCAGGCTTAGTTGCTCCAAGGCATGTGGGATCTTCCCGGACCAGGGGTCAAACTCGTGTTCCCTGCATTGGCAGACAGGTTCTTATCCACTGTACCACCAGGGACGTTCTAGACCCTGTTTTCAGTGAATCAAGCAATGTATTCTCCTATTCAGCCCTCCTACCTCCACCACAGATCCTCCTTCTCCATGAACACTGCCAAGGAAACAGAGGGGGACCCTCAGGAAGAGGCACCCTCGGAGCACCCATTATGATCAATACTGGGTGCCCAAGGCACGTCACACTCGAGTAGCCTACCACCCTGTACCTGGGTTGAACTGTTCCCCCAAAAGGCCTGTTGAAGTCCTAATCCCTGGTCCCCCAGAAAGTGACCTTATTTGGAAACTGGATC
Organism: Neotragus pygmaeus; assembly: GCA_006410875.1. Classification (NCBI taxonomy): domain Eukaryota; kingdom Metazoa; phylum Chordata; class Mammalia; order Artiodactyla; family Bovidae; genus Neotragus; species Neotragus pygmaeus. The sequence goes on from SJYV01051828.1 coordinate 629,690, forward strand.
CTTGCAGATGTAGTTAGTTAAGGTCCTACTGGAGTCAGGTGAATCCCCAAACCTAGATGACCGTTGTCCTTATAAGACGGGAGGAGTTTGGACACGGAGACACACAGAGGGAAGACAACATGAAGACACACGGGACAGACAGTCGAGTGGAAAGAGAGGCAGGGGCTGAGTGATGCCTCAGAAGACCAGGGAGGCCAGGACTCCCCAGCAGACACCAGAAGCTCCAAGAGGCCACAAGAAAGGGCTCAGTCCCTGGTCAAGGAACTAAGATCCCCTAAGCCACGCGCCCGAAAAAGAAAAAAGAAGAAACGAATCTCCTGTACAGGTTTTGGAGGGAACATGGCCCTGATAACACCTGATTTCAGACTTTTAGCTTCCAGAACTATGAGACAATAAATTTACATTGTTTTAAGTCACCCAGCTTATGGGATTTTATTATGGCCACCCTAAGAAACTAACACACAACACCATTCTCAGATTCATCCACCATCAGGCTTCTCATCTTCTACCCACTTTCAGATCCTGTGACCACCAGCACCCATTTTTCCCACCGCCCAGCCCCTGGGAACCACAGCCTACTCTGTTTTGTGCAGTTTCGTTTTAGATTCTCCATCTGAGATCACACTGAATTTGCCTTTCTCTGTCAGATTTATTTCATAGCATAATGCCCTCAAGATCTATCCAAGCTGATGCAAGCTGCAGTATTTCCTTTTTTTCTCATGGCCGAATAATATCCATATAATAAATAATGGGGTGTCTCACGTGGCTCAGTGGCAAAAAATCTGCCTGCCAAGCAGGAGATTCAGGTTCAATTCCTGGGTCAGGAAAGTCCCCTGAGGAAGGAAATGGCAACCTACTCCAGTATTCTTGTCTGGGAAACTCCATGGACAGAAGAGCCTGGCAGGCTACAGTCCATGGATTTACAAAGAGTTGGACGTAATTTAGAGATTAACAGCAGAACATCATAATAAGTAATATTTATATAATACATACTAATATATATGTACTGAATTTTCACCACACAGATTTTTCACCTCCTAGGTTAAATTTATCCTTAAATATTTTATATTTTGTTTGATTCTATTGTATATGGGATTGTTTTAATTTCTCTTTCTTACAATTTGTTCTAAAAGAAGTTTTTAAATGAAGCTTTTAAAACCCCTTTACATATGTTAAAGATGGCATCTGGAATTTTTTATTCAAAGTTTAAATAATTGCAAAAAATATATATTAACATCAACATGTAATCTAATGATTCACCCCCTTACTGCCATCAAATCTTTGTTCAAATGTTGCTTTTTCAGAGAGGCCTTTCCTGGCTGGCGTGTCTAAGATTGTAATTTGCCCCTACATAATCCCTACTTTATTTTTATCTTTATCTTTTTTTTCAGGTTTTTGAGGTGTAGTTCAGAGACAAAAAATTGCACATATTTCATATACACATTTTGGTGAGTTTGGATGTAGACACGGACCCATGATACCACTACTGTAATCAATATAATTAACATATCCATCACCTCCAAAAGATTTCTTGTGTCTCCTTGCTGTGTGTGTGTGTGTTAAGGACACTTAGTATCTTAGCATGAGATCTACCCTCTTAACAAGTTTTTAAGTGCATAACACCATATTGTTAACTATTGGCATTAGTTTGTACAGCAGATCTCTCAAATTCATCCTCTAGGATTTCTCACTATCTAACATACTGTATAATTTACTTATTGGTCTGTTTCCTTCACTGGAACTGAAGCATTCCGAGGGCAGGGATTTCTGTTATTTTCACTGTTATATCCACAGGGCTTGAAAAAATGCCTAGAATGTTCAGGCACTCAATAAATGTTAGTTGAATGTTGAATGAATTCACCACTCCCGCCCACCTCTCCGTTCTTATCCTGTGAAGTCAATGTCTCCATCCTGTTGCTTTACGCTGGTCTGAGTCTATCAGTGGTGAATGCTGTGGCTGGATGAGCCCTTGCTGTCCTTCAGCAGTAACTGTCTGGAAACCTTTCGGGGGGAGTATATTATCTTCAGAACTGAAAACTACATGCCCCAGCTGAGACCACACAACATGTTCATGGCAGCAGGGTGGAAAACTCAGGCCTAGAGTTTTGCTTTTATTGAAATTGAGGAGTAGGCCTAGGGTTTAAGGGCTCACTCTTTATTGATGAATTGAAACTGTAAGGGCAGGAATTTAAAGTATGGGAAGAAAGGGCTTTCCTGATGGCTCAGTGGTGAAGAGTCTGCCTGCCATCCCTGATCCTGGAAGATCCCACAGGCTGTGGATCACTTGGACCCATGCACCCCAACTATTGAGCCAGCGCTCTAGAGCCCGGGAGCCTCCACTACTGAAGCCTGAGTGCCCCAGAGCCCTTGCTGCACAGCAAGAGAAGCCACTACAATGAGAAGCCCGTGCACCGCAGCTAGAGAGCAGGCCCTGCCCCCACCACAACTAAAGAACAGCCTGCACAGCCACAAAGACCCAGCGCAGTCAAAATAAATTTAAAAGGTTTTTTAATTAAAAAAATAAAGCATGAGTAAAGAAGAAGCAATGACCCTAAAGGCCATTTATCAAAACCAGCCAAGATCGCTAAGATAAAGGAGCCATTGGTGGGAGGTGGAGAGGTGGCCTGGATCTTCACCTAGTCTGTGCCTGGTAATTGTGTTTATTCAAAATAGTCGTCTTTTCTTTTTTTTTCAAGATAGCCATCTTTGAAGTGGATGCCTCTCTCAAGAGGATGTCCTGACAATCAAGGAGTAAATTAGGCACTTGTGTTACTGAACTAGGAATCAGATTCCTTTGCCCAGCGTGCAGCAAGCCAAATGCTGAGACACCAAGAGATTTGCAGCATAGAAATGGTTCATTCACAAGGCAACCAAGTGAGGAGAACAGATCTCAAATCTGCCTCCCTGAAGGCAGGGGGCATGAAATATTTAGAGAAGCAGAGTTGTCTGAGGTGTGGGCAAAAGTTTTAGGAGGTAGGAAAAAGATGAGGTAATCCGTGTTCTATGCAGGCATGTCTGAGTTACATGCTTCTTCACGGAATGCATGTTCAGAAAATAGCTATGTTAGCATGATCTGAGGATGGAGTTTCGGGCCTTCTGACATCAAAAGGTCATTCATTGGACACTTACGTGGACCTAGTTTGAGGGTCAGGGTCCCCATGACGTGGGTTCCCCTTAGGCAGCTCAGACTGGACAAGAGCTGACTCCCAGTTCCTGAAAAACAACTTAAGCAGTCATTACAATAGCAACCCATCTGTCATAGGTATTATCTATAGGAGGAAAAAAGGAGCCTTCTGATGTATTATCTAGGCTACGTGAAGCTGGGAGGGTATGCAATTTTCGAAATAATTAAATCAAACTTAGTCAGTGAAGGCAGGTTATAGGACATTACTGATTAAACAAGTTTAAGGGATCTTATCTGATGACTGCGCTCAGTTTCACTTGCACTACAAAAAAAGAGAGCACTGTCAGGACTAATGTTATACCTCTCTATTCTCAGAACGTGTTTTTTGCCTGTGTACTACCTCTTCACCAGACAGGTGAAGATGCGGGTTTATGTGAAAGTCATTCAGTATCCCTAATATGCAACAGGTAACAGATGCTTCTTTCCGTATATTAAAAGAAGGGGATTCCTGTGGCTCGGGCTCTTACCTGCACACAACACTTCTCCATTCTCCACTGACAGTACCCACCCAGGCTCCTGTGATTCCTGGCATCCAGCACCCCAACACAACCCAGATCCTCCCCCCTCAAAAGAGGGCAGACCAACCATCTCTCATCCAAACATCGGTGCCCTTATAGGCACAGAAATCATGGCAAAGCCTAATGAAGGGGAGCAGCTTCCCCAGACAGTTTCAGAGGAAACCCCAGCTGGGATAAAATCTTTTTCAACCCTGAAGACAATGGCAGTAGCAGTCCAAAAGACCTAGACAGACCTTCTCTCTCTACAAGTCCCATATCTGTGGATTCAGTTTGAGGCAGGAGGTAGATGGGGCCCTTCCCCAGGTAAATGATTGGAGATCCATTCCATCCAGTGGATCAAAACTGCAAAACGAGAACAACAGGACAATTAAGGGAGGAGGCTGGGCCCTGCCCAGACCACATGTTTCTGATTCTCAAAGTCAGGAGACCTCCCTGACCACACATGTGCAGAAAGATTCCTGGAGGTCAAAGGGGAAGTGATGCCAAGGGGCGTTCTAACCACAGGCCTCTTCAGTAGAATCCGTCTAGGCTAAAAGACACGTGTGCACACATGGAAGGATCCTGAGATATACCAAATATGGACTGAGAACCAGGCAAATCAAAATGATCGGTTGAAGGAAAACCAGAAGCAATGCCCTGTATAAGTGACACAAACTGCTACGAGGGCACAGCTCAGGGACTCTCCCTGAGTCTGCCCATGTGTCTATCCACATATACTATACTCTTTTTCTCACTTAATAAATACTTTTTAAAAATTAATTAATTAAAGAAAATAAATACTTTACTTGCTTCACTACTTTCCATCTTTGTGGAAATTATTTTCTGCAAAGTCAAAGGGCCAGGGCCCTTGTCACTGACACTGGTCTTACGGTTAGGATCTGGTATTTTCACCACAGTGACCCAGCCTCAATCTCTGGCTGGTAACCCAAGCCCCACTCCAGGTTGCTGCAGGCTGAGGTTGCCCATGATCATATCAACCACAAATTGAAAATATTCAGAAAAAAATTCCAGGAGGTTCCAAAAACCAAAACTTGAATTTGCCCTGCCCTGGCAACTATTTATATAGCTTTTAATGTTACATATATAATCATCTATGTAGCATTTACACTGTATATACAGCTATTTACATAACATTTACATTGTATGAGGTATTACAAGTAATCTAGAGATGATTTAAAGTACATGAGAAGATTACATAGGTTATACGCAGATACTAGGCAATTTCATCCAAGAGGCTTGAGAATTCAGGTTGGTAGGGGTGAAGGGAGAGGCTGTCCTGGAACCAGTCCCCTGAGGATACCTAGGGAGGGTTATATAAGGAAAATAGAAGCAGACCACTCCTCCTTGTGGTATGGATCTGCACACTTGAACATTACTTTGGATGGGGGCAGACTGCAGTGCATATTAAAAAGCAGAGACATTACTTTGCCAACAAATGACCATCCAATCAAAGCTATGGTTATTCCAGTAGTCATATATGGATGTGAGAGTTGGATCATAAAGAAAGCTGAGCACCAAAGAATTGATGTTTTTGAACTGTGGTATTGGAGAAGACTCCTGAGAGCCCCTTGGACTGCAAGGAGATCCAACCAGTCAGTCCTAAAGAGAATCAGTCCTGAGTATTCATTGAAAGGACTGATGCTGAAGCTGAAGCTCCAATATGTTGGCTACCTGATGTGAAGAGCCGACTCATTTGAAAAGACCCTGATGCTGGGAAAGACTGAGGGCAGGAGGAAAAAGGGGCAACAGAGGATTAGATAGTTGGATGGCATCACCGACTCGATGGACATGAGTTTGAGCAAGCTCTGGGAGCAGGTGATGGACAGGGGAGCCTGGTGTGCTGCAGTCCATGGGGTGGCAAAGAGTCAGACATGACTGAGCAACTGAACTGAACTGAACTGAAGGTGCAGTGAGTACATAGAGAGTCTGTGGGACAAACCACTCAAAGTAGATACAAACACATCTGTGTCCAAAAGGAAGTCTAAGCGCAACTTTCCACCTCCCTTCCCACCCTAGATTTGATGAAATGACCCAAAAATAATTATTTAATTAAAAATGGGCATCTTTCAGGTCTTCCCTGGTGGACTAGTGGCTAGAACTCCACACTCTCAATGCAGGAGGCCCAAGTTCAGTCCTTGGTCAGGCAGCTAGATTCATACACCACAACTAAGAGTTCGCATGCCACAACTTAAGGAAAAGATCCCACATGTGTTGCAGTGAAAAAGGAAAAAAGAAGAATGAGTTTTTCTCTTTCCTTTTCCTGAGAACAAAGAGAATAAAGACATCAGTGAGCAGACCTGAACACTCCTACTTTTTTTACTTTCACTGAAAGTCACTCAGTCGTGTCTGACTCTTTGCAACCCCGTGGACCATCCAGTCCATGAAATTCTCCAGGCCCATACAGCCCATGGAATTCTCCAGGCGAGAATACTGGAGTGGGTAGCCTTTCCCTTCTCCAGGGGAACTTCCCAACCTAGGGATCGAACCAGGGTCTCTTGCATTGCAGGCAGATTCTTTACCAACTGAGCTATCAGGGAAGCCATTTTTCCTTTAACTGCTCCTAACTCTATATATCTATAACTAAGTTTGCTTTTCTGACCCTTAACTCTGCAGGAGTTCCACTTCACACCTATTTTCCTTTGACTCTGCTAAATACATCCTGTGTCCGGTGTTTACTCTTACAACACCCTTCCCCTTGTAGTTACATATCAGAGCCAACGAACTGCTAGACTCAATTCCTGGGTTACTGGCACCAGCGCATGACTGTCTTTGGGACAATGCAACAGGAAGAAATCAAGATCCTAACACCTCCTCATTGACTCCTGACTGCAAGCCTCATCTTACAGAAGCCCCTGGGCGCCTCTTGGGAAATGGGGCACAGTTCTTTAGGCATGTGTGCCCCTCTCCACTGGCTGAGAATTGAAACCACCTTTCTATTTCCTCCAAACTCTGTCTCCATATTTTCATTCGGCTTCTGTGAGTAAAGAACTCAAGATTTTGGCCAACAACAATTTCCACCCTAAATTTCATGAAAATGACCACACACACAAAAAAAAAATTTAATTAAAATAGGCTTATTTCAGGACATCCTTGGTGGTCCAGTGGCTAAAACTCCGCACTCTCAACACAAGAGGCCTGAGTTCGGTCCCCGGTCGGGGAACTAGATCCACATACCACAATTAAGTTTGCATGCCGCAACTAAAAAAAAAGATCCCACATGCTGCATCTAAGACCTGACACAGTCACATAAATAAATAATAATAAGTGTTTTAGCATATAGACTTATTTCTGGGTGTGCCATTGTTTACCTGGTCTTATGGAAGTTTGATGTTCAGGCATGAACATGGCAGCGGTGGTTGTGGGGGGACCCACTCAGTAACACAAATCCAAATGTAAGGAGCAACAGTAAAGATACGTCTACCAACCTCTTATCTCTGAAGTCAGTTGAATTGATTACAACAAGAAAAATAAAAGCAGATGTGTAAATCCCATTGTGGATGAAAACAGAAAGTGCTAACCCCAAATAACACTTTCTATGACAAACTTATGCCAAGCCCAGTGAAACTGGAACCAAACTGAGGGAAGATGCTGACAGTGTCCCTGAAGGACAGATCACAGGCAGACCTGACAGAGGACAACTTATCTGAAGTGCATAATATACTCAGAGGAGCATGATCAAGGGCACTTTATTTATAAGTAGATTCACCATGTGTATAATGACTGCTCCTGAAAAAAAGAACTGAACGCTTAGAAAACAAAAACATATTGAAAACAGTGTTTCTTAAAAAATAAAAAAAAACCGTGAATCTTGCTGGAAGGAGGTGGAAACGGGGAGTTGTTGAAGGGTTACAGCTTTGCAAGATGAGAAGGTGCTGGAGATGGGCTATACAACATGAATATATTTCACACCATTGAACCATATGCTTAAAAATGATTTAGATGGTTTCCATTGAAAAAAATGAGCAACCTAAAACTGGAGAATTATATTTTATTTAGTGTACTTGCTGAGTACTTAGGCCTGTAAGTCAGCCTCTCAGATAGCTCTGAGGGGCTGTTCCAAAGAGCTAAGGAATGAGCCAAGATACATAGGAGTGTTTGCAAAAAAAAAAAAAAAGAACAACAAAAAGTTATTGTTAACCAGAGAAAACTAGACATCTCAAGTTAATGAATTTAGTACTTTTTTATGAATAGGAAGATGGAAGAGTCTAGACTCATTGAAATAATTTCTTTGATACGCACCTTAACTCTCTAGGACCAGTATCCTGTTCTTGCCCATCCAGAATACACTCTGGGCGCTCTCTTGGGGCTAGCTGCAGTGACTGAAGGCTTGGTGGCAGGCGCCTATTTGTCTGCATCCAGAGTTCCCTTGGGGCTCACCATTGAGCCGAGGCTGCTGTAATACCTGATGGTTTGATGGCCGCAGCGTCCTTTGCTGATCTGGCAGGCGGCATTCTTTGTCTCCATGGTAAATTCAGTGTTACAGGTATTTTACCATAATTTAAAGTTTAAATTAAAAACTAGGACTTCGCTGGTGGTCCAGTGGTTAAGAATCCACCTGCCAATGCAGGGTACACAGGTTGGATCCCTGGCTGGAGAAGATCCCGCATCACAACTAAGCCTGGGCACCACAACTGTTGGGCCTCGGATCTACAGCCTGTGCTCTGCAACAAGAGAAGCCACCTCAGTGAGAAGCCCGCATACCTCGACTAGAGAGTAGCCCCTGCTTACTGCAGCTAAAGAGAGACCACACAGCAACAAAGAGCCAGCACAGCCAAAAATAAATAATAGATAAACTTTAAAACGTGAAGTTATAGATTGAAAGGAAAAATTGATTCAAAATGATCAATGCTGAGACTGGCCTAGTAAATAAAGTTCCTTATCTTCAAAAATAAAGAATCACTGGGCATTCAGCATACCCATTGAGGTAAGAAAACAGAAACACACACACACAAATATGGGCTTTCCTGGTGGCTCAGACGGTAAAGAAAGAAAATGAAGGTGAAAGTGAAGTTGCTCAGTCGTGTCCAACTCTTTGCTACCCCATGGACTGTAGCCTACCAGGCTCCTCCCTCCATGGGATTCTCCAGGCAAGACTACTGGAGTGGGTTGCCATTTCCTTCTCCAGGGGATCTTCCTGACCCAGAGATCGAACTTGGTTCTCCCACATTGCAGGCAGATGCTTTAACCTCTGAGCCACTAGGGAAACCCAGACAGTAAAGAATCTGCCTGCAATGTGGGAGACCTGGGTTTGATTCCTGGGTTGGGAAGATGCCCTAGAGAAGGAAATGGCAACCCACTCTAATATTCTTGCCTGGAAAAATGAGGAGCCTGGCAGGCTACAGTCCATGGGGTTGCAAAAAGTCGGACATGACTGAGCAACTAACACTCGCTTTTCACACACACAGAGTTTCATTCCAGATTTCAACAACAAAAGACAGTGGAGAAACCCCTACAAAGTCCTCTAGGAGAAGAAAGGTGAGATCTAAGCATTGTGTACTTCATCAAACCATTTTACCAGGCTAAAGGCAACAGACAAATATTCTAGCATGCAAGAATTCAGGGAATTTCAATCCTATGAATGCTTTCCAAAAAAGCATCAGGTAATAAATTCTAACCAACTGAGAGATTAAATGGAGAAAACTAGATAAAAGGATTAGTTGTGAGTGTTAAATCCACTGTAATGCAAGACAAGAGCTAAAACTGCTGCAGGAACCCACCTTAGTATTCTTGCCTAGAGAATCTCATGGACAGAGGAGCCTGATGGGCTACAGTCCATGGGGCCGCAAAGAGTTGGACATGACTTAGCAACTAAAACAAAAAATGTTAAAAAACCATGAGAATATAATGAAAGATCAGAATAAGAATGATAGAAACAGAAGAGAGAGCAAAGTAAATGTAGGTAGGCAGATATACAACTTCTATAGTTGGAGTATCAAAAATTATTTTTAAATCAAGGAATAAATATATAAAGGAAATTAGTATGAAAATTAATAATAATAGTATGACCCATGAAAATCACTTGATGAAGAGGAAGAGAGAAAGGAGAAAATACACTATTTGTTTTTGTTGTTGTTATGTAATATTTTTTAATAAATCAGAAAATACAAATTGTACACTTAATGCATTAAATGTGTACATCAGCATAAAGAAACAAAATGGTATATCAACCATTAAAATATTAGGGAAAGTACAATTACACAAAATTTGCTGCAAGAAAGTTTACCATTGATATGTATTTTTATAAATTTATTATGGCCATAGAGCTTGGGCTTCCCACGTGAGTTACTGTTACTAGATGCATCTATGGTGTCTGATACTTTGGAACATCATGGACTGTAGCCCGCCATTTTCCTCTGTCCATGGGATTCTCCAGGCAAGAATACTGGAGTGGGTTACCATTTCCTCCTCCAAGGGATCTTCTTGACCCAGGGACCAGGCCACCTGGGAAGCCCCCAGAGGTAAAGAATCTGCTTACCGATGCAAGAGATACAAGAGATACAGGTTCGACCCCTGGGTCAGGAAGATATCCTGGGGGAAAAAATGGCAATCCACTCCAATATTCTTTTCTTTTTTTTTTTTNGCTACTAAGTCGCTTCAGTCGTGTCCGACTCTGTGCGACCCCATAGATGGCAGCCCACCAGGCTCCCCCATCCCTGGGATTCTCCAGGCAAGAACACTGGAGTGGGTTGCCATTTCCTTCTCCAATAATTATGACTAACATTTCTATAAACCTTAAAAATGTGTCTGGCCCTGTTCTAAGCACTTTATAGATTTCAATTTCTTTAGTCCTCATAACAATTCTATGACGAAACTCAAAGCAGAGAAGTTAAATAAGGTCATGCAGCTAGTACATGATGAACTGGGGTTTGAACTGAGTCAGTGTGGCTCCAAGTNTCTAAGCACTTTATAGATTTCAATTTCTTTAGTCCTCATAACAATTCTATGACGAAACTCAAAGCAGAGAAGTTAAATAAGGTCATGCAGCTAGTACATGATGAACTGGGGTTTGAACTGAGTCAGTGTGGCTCCAAGTCCACATTCTTAGCCAATATCTTAATAAGCTGTAAAATGTGGAAGCAATGCAAATAGACATTCTCTCATCATAAAACTGTAAAACTAGAAATTAAAAGTAGAACTAGATAATCCCCCTTTAAAAATTTCTATCCAATTTATAACCTTCTTAAACAGCTATTGATTTAAAAGGGGAAATAAAAGCAGAACTACTTAGTATCTAGAATGCAACAGTAATAAAATACTACATATCTGAGATATTGCTAAAACAATATTCTTGGGAAATTTCAAAACCTTAAATATTCACATTCATTAAAGAAAAGATAAAAATAAAGTTGAGCAACCAACTCAAAAAAATTAAAGAACAAACTAAATTTAATGGCATTATATAGAAGAAATTAGTAAAATCAGAAATTAATTAAATGGGACTTCTCTGGTGGTCCAGTGGCTAAGACTCTGCACTCCTAAAGCAGGGGGCCCAGGTTCAACCTCTGGTCATGGAAATAGACCCACATCCTAATCCCACATGCTGCAACTAAAGATCCTGCATGCCACAACTAAGACCAACTGAACAACCAAATAAATAAATGAACAAAAATAAATATTTATAAAGAAACAAAATGTTTAAAAATAAATTAATTAAATGGAGAAAAGTTATAAAACCTAAACTCAAAAAAAAATCCAAGAGCTGATTATTTAGGGGGAAATAGATATATAGTTATCAGACTTAACCAAAAAAAGAGGTGGAGGAAATGGGGTGAGAAAAATCAGAATAAGAAATGAAAATGAAGACATACCAAAGATAAAAGGAGACAAATAGTTAAAAGATTATTTTGTTTCAATATGTACAAATTAAATTTTAAAACTGAATAAAACGGATTGCTTTCTAGAAAAATATCCAAGAAAACTGACCCTCGAAGAGCTAAACTACATAAACAAATTAATATAGAAGAAACAGAAAATATCAAGAGCTATCACACACACACAAAAGCACCAGGCCCAGAGGACTTCACAAATGAGTTCCATCCGCCCTTTAAAGAACCTGATTCCATTTAAACTGTCCAGGAGCACAGACAGAGGGGGAAACCTCACAGATAACTAAAATGAAACCAGTAGAACATTGATTTAAAAACCCAAAAGAGTGCCCACGAAGGGAGTGGGGAGAAAAAGAAAATACAGACCAAATTCTCTTACTTTCAAACACTGAAAATCCCAAGTGAGATATTACCAACAGAATCTAGCTGAAAGTAGAGTCCATTCTTGTCGTTTAGTCGCTCAGTCATGTCCTACTCTTTGTGACCCCATGGACTATAGCCCACCAGGCTCCTCTGTCCATGGGATTTTTCATGCAAGAAAACTGGAGTGGGTTGCCATTGCCTTCTCTAAGGGATCTTCCCTACCCAGGGATGGAACCCACATCTCTTGTGTCTCCTGCACTGGCAGGCAGACTCTTTACCACTGAGCCACCAGGGAAGCTCAAGTTGAATTCATACCAGGGGCGGAAAAAAAAAAAAAAATGGTTCAGGGACTTCCCTGGTGGTTCAGTGGCTAAGACTCTGCACTCTCAAAGCCAGGGGCCCAGGTTCGATCCCTGGTCAGGGATCTAGATCTCACGTACTGCAACTGAGACTGGCACAGCCAAATAAAAAAAATAACGATTATTAAAAAGAATGGTTTAATAATAGGAAATGTATGAATGTAATCATATAAACCAGTGATCAATAAAGGAAAGCTTATGGCTATATCCCAAGAATTCTACATAGGAATTTGACAAAAATTCAACATTCATGCTTTTTAATGATGATATTATCATTTAAATGATACAGTTAATAAAATCACACTCAAAAATGTTGCCACAAAAATTTCTACTTAGAAAACAATCATGGAAGAACTATTCAAATAATTCAGGCTAAGAAAATGAGTTAAGAAATATGGCAAATAAAAAACCATTAAATAATTGTTTAAAGGACTAAGGAAAATTCAAAAAGAGTCTCATAGAACTAAATTTATAATATCATAGACCTAAAATTCAAGACAATATCAACATGGTGAGGTGTGGGGAGAGAGAAAAGGGAGAGAGCAGCATGAAATATTTGTCTGATTAGACAGAAAAGACAGATTTTCAGCAGGCTTCCCTGGTGGCTCAGCAGTAAAGAATCCACCTGCAATGCAGGGCCCCCAAGAGATGCAGGTTCAATCCCTGGGTCAGGAAGAGCCCCTGGAGGAGGGCATGGCAACTCACTCCAGTATTCGTGCCTGGGGAGTCCCATGGACAAAGGAGCCTGGCGGGCTACAGTCCATGGGGTCACAGAGAGTCAGACAGGACTTAGCATGCATGCACGTGTAGATCTTGAGCACCTCATTCTTCTCATCAGTGTTTCAGCAACTTCCCCGTTTTCTTCCTCCTCTGGTGTTGAAGGGAGAACTCGAAGTTTGGACGGAAAAATGGAGTAAGTGAGTGCTGAATTAGATGTAGTATTGAACCCCTAATGCCCCAAGCCAGAAAAGTGAAGTCGCTCAGTTGTGTCTGACTCTTTTCAACCCCATGGACTGTAACCTGCCAGGCTCTTCCATCAGTGGGATTTTCCAGGCAAGGATACTGGAGTGGGTTGCCATTTCCTTCTGCAGGGGATCTTCCAGGCCCAGGGATCAAACCCAGGTCTCCCACACTGCAAGCAGACTCTTTACCATCTGAGGCCAGAAACCACTACAATAATAACAGACACACACACACACGTACTCAAAAGAATAGGCTCTCTGCCTCCCAAAATTCTTATCGAAACAAAAGCTTGAGATTTGCTTAGAAGCTGTCGTTCTGTCTGCCAAAGAGCATGTGATCCTCAATGTCTCCGAGTCAGAATGGCCCTAGACACCGGCTTTAAAAATGTGAATTCCTGGGCTGCATCCCAGACTTATTAAATGTAAAGGAAGGGGGAGTTTCCCAGAGGACACTGTGTGCTCTGAAGTTCAAGGTTAACCAACCTAATGCTGCTATCTTTCTAGAAATGGCAATCTCCAATAAGCCACTACTCCTGACTCAAGAGGGTGTCAGATCCTGAAAAACAGGAACTCTAGAGATCCTTGGAGATCCTTCAGGACACTTCCTCTCCTTGTTGGAGAGGAGAAGGAGGCCTAGAGAGTGGGAGTGGCTGGCCAAGGGCCATACAAAAAAGTCACGGCAGACTGACCCTTGGACTTGGGTGTCCCGACTAAGAGCTAATTTTTAAAAACAAAATGGGCTTTTCCAACTTTATAAGATTCACTGCAGTTACATCAGCTGACACAGCGGGAAGGGTGATCAGGAGAGCATCTCAGCAGGCCCTGTAGAGTGCTGTGCAGGCAGCGACCGGGCTGGGCTGTGAGCCCCTCCAGCTGCTCCGGCGACGTCATGCCATGACATCAGCCCCAGGGTGCATATGTCAACCTCCCTCTGTCTCTGGCATCTCTCTGCCTCCCCCTTCCTCCTCTCCAACTACCACTTTTACATCTCATTGAGTTTTCATTCTGTCTACCTCACATTCAGAACTCACTGAGAAGGATCTCCTTGACTTGGTTACAGACCATCCTGTATGGAGCACCAGAAATGGACATGTCTCTCACCCAAGTATCCTCAGAAGCCACTGGTCTTCCTTATGTCCAGCCCAGGCATACCTCTCTCTGGATAAGACCCAGGCTTCCTCACCAAATATGAGTGGCCAGAGGAACAGGGTCGTCTGACACAGTCGGGAACTTGTGCGTTAAGAACCACTGTGACCTCTTTTCTCAGAAGGAAGCTACAGGCCTGGAACCTGGACTTCACTTCAGCCCATTGTTCCCCTGCCCGTGAGCCCTTAGGCACACAGGACAAAGCTCCAGCTAGAAGGTCAGGTGGCAGAGGGTGGAGACTTCTCTGGAGGCTTGGGGTAGGATTGCCAAGCTTGGCCAACAAAATACACAACACCCAGTTAAATGTGAATTGAAGAAAAATGATAAGCAACTTTTTAGTATGAGCTGGTCCCATGCAATATTTGAGTATATACTAACATTAAAAAAAAAATTATTCACTGCTTATCTGAAATTTAACTGAGCAACTTGCATTTTTTCTGGCAATCCTATCTAGGAGAGCAGGAATCCCATAAGTTTTGCTCACTGTTGAAGCTCAAGTACCTATCACATACAATTCTTGTTGGAATATTCAATTATTGAAGAAGACCTCTCGGAGGTCCCTCCCTCCCCACTAACAGTAAACATATCCTCCAGGGGCCAACTTTGAGCAGACAAATTGACTCATCCAATTTACCAAACTGGAGCACTTAGCAAGTGTCAGGATCGGTGCTAAATAAATTGAGATACAGAAATAAACTATGGCTCCTGTCCTCAAAATGGTAATTGACCAGTGGGAGCAATCGATCAAAGCAGAGAATTACAATCAAGTGTGATAAATGCTAGACAACAAAGGCCATTGAGACAGGGCCAGGAGATTCTGCTCACCACCAAAACTTATAACACAACAGCCGCTCAAGAGATAGTACTGGGATGGAATCACAAAAAGACGAAGATGTGAACTTTATCATAGGGAACACAGAGGCGTGGCAATTAGCCAAGGGAATCGTCATGGTGAGAAGGTGGGGTTCACTCGAGGGAGGAGGTATCATTGACATGGATTATGATATAGAAGCGCAGCTGGCAGACAGAGGGCCGGCTTGAACAAGGACACTCCCGTGAGCGAGGAGAAATTCAAAGGGCCAAGAGATAAAGTCAGAAAGGTGGAGCACCTCGAACACATGCCCAGCGCGTTTGGACTTTACCCTGTGGATGGTGGGTGGTCATTAGACACTTCTGAGTAGGGAAGAGGGCTCAATTAATCCTCCAGCATTAGCACTAGAGTGGAGACAGATTGGACACCAGAGGGCAGTGAGAAACAGTGAGAATCAGCCTAAGCTGGAGATGGTGGAGGCCCGAACCTGCCAATCACGAAGTGTGTTAGGAAAAAAGCCCGCAGGGCTATAAACACGTGCTGGAGAACACGGTGAACACCCTCCTCTGTCCCTGCCCTGTTCCCAAGTGCCCTCTAAGAGGGGAGGTGGCCCATCAGTGGGGGAAACTGGGAAGGAAGGGGAGGTAGGAGGCAGCCCAAGACAAACTGCCTTCACTTCACAGCCTCGCTTAGGGAGGGAGCAGTGCCCAAGCCATTGGAGGGGGACTCCTAGCCCCCTGGGCTCTTCCCTCCTGCAGCCAGAGAGAAGAGAAGGCCCTGGTTGACACAGCTCACAGCTCTCTGTGGTCCACAGGTGGGACCTTACCCTCTGTGGGACCCCCACGTGCCCAGCAAGCCATGCTTCCTGCTGAGGACAGGAAGTTCAGTCTCAGGGACAGCAGCCCTCACCTTCCTGGACATGATCCAAAAACAGGCTCCAGAGGGATCATCAAATCCTCCAGCCAGAGGCGGGCACAGGAGGTCAGCCGGTTCAGTCCCAGGCCCGGAACAGGCCTCAGGCCCTAGGCGCGCCCCCTGCCACCTCTCCAGATGCCTCTGGGTGTCCTGCTATTCTACCTTGTCTGCTTCTAGAACTACCGACCCCTGTATTATAAGACATAGGGTCTAGAGTCAGACTAACATAGGTTCAAATTCACCCAGAGGTGTGACCTTGTGTAAGTTGACTCACCTCCATGAACGTGTTTTTCTGTTTGATAAATAGCATATATTTTAACAACCATCATGATTTAAATAAAAGATCCCATATGCACAAACTCAAGACAATGGCTGGCATATAGCTGGAAGCCCTATAAAAGCCTGGCCCTGGGACTTCCCTGGAGGTCCAGTGGTTAAGAATTTGCCTTCCAATGCAAGGGATGTAGGTCCAATGCCTGGTGGGGGAACTAAGATCCCACATGCCGTGGGGCGAATTAGGCCTGTGCACCGCAACTGGAAAGCCCACGTGCCACAGCTGGAGAGTCCACACGTCACAACGGAAGATCCCGCATGCAACTAAGATCCTGCAACTAAGACCCAGTGCAGCAAATAAATAAATAAAAATAAATATTAAAAAAAAAAATCCTGGCCCTTTCTTTCCTGAATGCCTGGGGAGTGTTCATCTGTAGCCCCAGAGGATAGCCTAGCCCTTTCTTTATTCATTCACTCTGCTCATCTAATCTGTCCCTACTCTCCTGGGGAGATAGATATTAATTTAATGATCACTTAAACAAAAGTAAAATTTTATCAGTAATAAGTACCATGAAGGAGGGAAACTCACACCCTGGTGGTTACTGTGAACATGTTTTTTTGTATGAAAAATAGCATATATTTTAACAACCATCGTGATTTAAATAAAAGATCCCATATACACAAACTTAAGACAATGTCTGCCTGGGACTGGCTCCCTTGGCACATTCCAGGCCAGGGGGAGTACTGGCACCTTGCTTTCCTGTTAACTGGTTTCCCAGAAGTTCCAGTTCCCAAAAACAAATGTATTCAGAATAGGGAAATGGGGAGGGGAAACCTGGTTTGTTCCCAGGTCCAATCCTGAACTAGGTTCCCAGAGCCGATCCCTACCCTCAAATAAATAAGGCTCCTGCCAGGCAGCAGCCTCCTCAGCAGCACCAAGCAGCCTGCCGGGGGAAACGGATGCTGCTACAGCCCCACCATGAAATTCCTCTGCGTCTTGCTTCTGGCCAGCTTGGCCGTCACCTCTCTTGCCATCCTTAACGGTGAGTCTGGCTTCCATCAACCTCCCCCTGTACCCTGGGGCCATTGAGCCTTGGTTGGAGAGGCCTCAGTGCTCCAAAGGCCTTTCCTTAATCCTCGTGATGTGTTGTGTGAAGAGGTCAGGAGATGAAGTCAGAACCAAACGTTCACACCTGGATAAACTTAGGGACGGAGGCAGGGGGCTAGGACACGTGACCCCAGGAATCCTGCACCCTAGAAAACCTGCGGCTGGGGCCAGAGGGGCCAAATGGAACCCAAATCAGGGCAGACTATGGGCCAACAGAGATTCAGATTAGAGTCCAGGTTCAGATGATGCTGGAAACCCCTGGTAGAGTCACTACCCCTCCGTGGAGCTTTCTGCTTTCCTCTGTACAGTGAGGCCAAGACATAGACACACATACATTCAACAGCTACTTATTGAGCACCTAATGTATGCCAGACACGTAGTTCCAGATGCTTGGAATATACTCTCAAAATACAGAGATCTCAGTCATCATTGAGATTACACCCTAGGGGAATAAACCAACAGTAAGCACATTAACGGAGAAGACAACGGCACCCCACTCCAGCACTCTTGCCTGGAAAATCCCACGGACGGAGGAGCCTGGTAGGCTGCAGTCCATGGGGTCACAAAGAGTCGGACATGACTGAGCAACTTCACTTTAACGCATTGGAGAAGGAAATGGCAACCCACTCCAGTGTTCTTGCCTGGAGAATCCCAGGAACGGGGGAGCCTGGTGGGCTGCCGTCTATGGGGTCGCACAGAGTCGGACATGACTGAAGTGACTTAGCAGCAGCAGCACCAAGCACATTAAATAAAGGCCAGTGTGTTAGAAGTGCGAAGGAAAACATAAAACATGGTAAGGGAGAGAAGAATGCTGGGGCAAAAGGGGCTGCATAAGAGCATCTCACATGTTAAATGTCTTCAGACCTTCGGAAAATTTAACCGTCTTATTTTTCAGAGCCAGAAGATGAAACCCACCTGGAAGCTCAGCCCACTGATGCCTGTAAGTCTCACATTGGCATCCTTTAAAGTAAGTCAGTGGTGGTAAAAGATTGTTCAATGAGTGACAAACAACAACGAATTCTCCATCTGAGAAGGAGGTGGAGCAAAGACAATCCCTTCTGATGTTGGATCTCAATCCTTCCTACAGCACTAACTGGCCAAGCTCTAGGGGCCAGAAGCTCTTTGAACAGCACTTCATGCTGGTTAGTCATTGGAGATGGGTATGGGGACTACATCTCACACCTGAATGCTAGCAAGTGAGGAGTTTCAGCTCACCCTGAGGTGAGGATGCTTCTGGGGCTCCTCGGTCCCAAGCTCCCTATCCCACAAAAACCTTGAACATTGCAGGATTCTGCTTTGTGGATTATCCATAAATATGGTTTAGTCTCAGGCTAACTTCCTACACACACACACACACACACACACACACACACACACACACACACACACAATTTATGTGGCAAAATCCAGTGAGGCAGACTCAAGCAAGCAATACCCAAAATTCAGGGGAAAAAAACTGAACCCCCTCCTATGCGCCAGACAATGGGACAGGTATTTGCATAGTTATTCTCTTTTCATTAGGAAGGTAAATTTGCTAAAAGTGCAGTTCCTAGTCAAAGGCATCCAAAACCAGGTACTTGTGGATTTGGATGCTGGCATGGGACATCAACCCTGCTCTATGATAACTGGGCAATGACTCAACCCTGGTGGCCATCAGTGTTAAGGGAGATAACAAAGCACTGACTGGCTACTCTTCACCATGAGCTCTTTCTCTGCTCTCACCTCCTCCATCATCTTGGTCCCAGCTGCTCAGTTCATCGTCAGCAACCTCCAGCTCTCCAATGAGGACCTTTCTAAGGAGGCTTCCATCTCCAGAGAAGATTTGATTTCCAAAGAGCAAACTGTGATCAGATCTCCCAGGCAACCACAGAATCAGAATCCCAAGCTGCTTCTGTCCATACTCAAGGAAAAACATCCCAGAAATTCTGCCCTTGGATCAGAAGAGACTACAGAACACGCTCCCAGTGATGGTAAGAGATGGGGAAAGTGGGAAGGGGCTGGGCAAACAGTAAGCAGCAAAGGAGGGTGGAAATGGTTGGGTTAGAAAGAGAAAGGAAGCTGTAGCAAAAAGGAATGAGAGAGGAATTGAGAGAGTAGCATTGAATATATACGGTACCATACGTAGACAGCTAATGGGCAGTTGATGTATGACACAGGGAGCTCAACCTAGTGCTCTGTGACAGTCTAGAGGGGTGGGATGCAGTGGGAGGTGGGAGGGAGAGAACATATGTATACCTATGGCTGATTCATGTTGATGTATAGCAGAAGCCAATACAACCTTGTAAAGCATTTATCCCCCAATTAAAAATAAATGAAAAAAAAATTTAAGAAATGAGAGTGAAAAGCAAGTCAAAGAACCCATTAGTTGCCTTTGCTAGCGCTGTGGCAAAGTGTAGGGGAGCAGTGAGGGTGCAGGGCAATATCTCTACCCTGACTTTTCTTTCCTAATATTCCCCAGCATCCACCACAGAAGGAAAACTGATGGAGCTCGGTCATAAAATCATGAGGAATCTGGAAAACACAGTGCAAGAAACCATAAAATATCTGAAAAGCCTATTCCCTCCTGCCTCTGAAGTCGTGAAGCCGTAGTAACGGGGATGCCCACAGCCCAGGTGGGCCGCTGCCATGCCTGCAGCACCCACACCACTTGCCCCATCACCACCATCCCTCAGCTCCTCAAGTCCCTTATTAAAGCATCGCATCCCAAGCCTGGCTCTGTGTTGGCTTTGTAGCACCAGGAAGGAAGGCCCGAGGCCCCCACTCTACCAGGATTCTTCCCTTAGTCAGCCCTGACTAAAGGTTCACCGAGCGCAGTGAACCCTGTGCCAGTTTCACAGTCCTGATGCTCTTCACTCTAGAACTGGACAGAAGATTCTAGAATGTTCTTCTCAGGGAGATGCTGCTCTGTCCTGGTTCTCCAGGCTCCAGGTTCAGGTCCCTGCACATTCTCTGATGCATGCTGTGCTCCCAGGCCCCATCCAGTGCCTTCTCATTCCTTCTTCACTTTTATTCCTCATCTATACCCTCATCTGCCAAGACTTTTGCTTCAACTCAGGGTGGGCGACTCCATCTATACACACAACAAACATCCACCAAGTGCTTCCTACGTGCCAGATTCATCTGCAAATGTGTGCCAATCTCCCTCAACTGCGGCCAGTTTTCACTGTCAAGGCATATGGAACTCATTGTGGGGGAAAGAGCATGGGAAAATAAAGTAATAAACCTCTTTTTTCTTGGCAACTGGAGAGAAGACTCTTCACTCCAGGACAGATAGGATGACAGGAAGGGAGACGTGAGATAATAGAAAATTTTTATATTGGTCTCTGCCCCTGGTTCTTGGCACAAAGCTCCTAAAACCCTCATAACTTCCCAAGTGATGAGCACATTTAGGAGCATCTCTTATTCTAACATTTGGTCTTTGGCCCCATCTATGACAGACCCCTAAAGCCCTTGTATATTCCTAAGTGATAAGGGCACTAGGAACATCTTTTGTTATATTGAGGCATCTCTGGGTGAGCTCCTGGATGGGAAACCATGGTTAGAAGCTGGGAATTTTCAGCCCCTCCCCCGACTTGTCCAGAGTGAGGGCAGGGCCTGGAAATGGAGTTAATAATTGATCATGTCTATGTGAAGAAGCCTCCATGAAATCCCTATAGTGCTGGATTCAGAGAATTTCCAGGTTGGGAACACATCCACAGACCAGGAGGGTGTGCAGCTCAACTCCATGGGGACGGAAGCTCCTGCCATCAAGACCCTCCCAGACCTTGCCCTGTGTATCTCTCCACCTGGCTGTTCATCAATATCTTGTATCTCATCTTTAATAAACTGATAAGTGTGTTTTCCTGAGTTCAGACATCAGGGCCATCATGTGTCCAGAATCTAGTGCATGGCTATTTGTGGGGGTTTTTTCAGGGCTAAGGTGGAGGCCAAGAAACTCTTAGTGAGAGTTCAGGGTGCAAGAGAAAGATATTGTGGAAATGCCTCATGAGTGCACAGAGGCTCTCTAGTGCTGCTACACCTGCTGCTTGGGGAAGAGCCTGTCTGGTCGGTGCTCCTCTTGAATGTGATCTTCAGTGGGCCGCTCATGGCAGAACAGGGGCAGAAAGCTAGCTTGCTCAGTCAGGGCAGAACACAGTTGGAACACAAGAGGTGATGGCCAGGCATCTCCACGACAGTCTCCTCCTGACAGGTGGGGGCACTGACCTCAGCCAATCAAGTTGCCAATGCTCGCACCACACATAGGAGAAACTCAGTGGAACCTGAGAAAGTAGCACCTCACCAGGATGCTCTCAGTCTATGCCATCTCTTTCCCAACATGTGAATTTAAACTCCAACTGAGAGAAACCTCCAGCTGTTACTGAGTCCAAGCTCTCTCTGCTAGCCACATGACAGGCCAATGAATCAGAGACAAGGTGTTGAGTCAGCTCACCAAGAAGACGGCAGACTAATGTCTCAACATAACCACCTTATAGGGGTTTGGATGTCAGGTTCTTTTGCAGATCAGAGATGGGGGGAGGTGAGGAAACAAACCATGCTGCTGCTGCTGCTAAGTTGCGTCAGTCGTGTCCGACTGTGTGACCCCATAGACGGCAGCCCACCAGACTCCCCCGTCCCTGGGATTCTCCAGGCAAGNCCCTCCCCCGACTTGTCCAGAGTGAGGGCAGGGCCTGGAAATGGAGTTAATAATTGATCATGTCTATGTGAAGAAGCCTCCATGAAATCCCTATAGTGCTGGATTCAGAGAATTTCCAGGTTGGGAACACATCCACAGACCAGGAGGGTGTGCAGCTCAACTCCATGGGGACGGAAGCTCCTGCCATCAAGACCCTCCCAGACCTTGCCCTGTGTATCTCTCCACCTGGCTGTTCATCAATATCTTGTATCTCATCTTTAATAAGCTGATAAGTGTGTTTTCCTGAGTTCAGACATCAGGGCCATCATGTGTCCAGAATCTAGTGCATGGCTATTTGTGGGGGTTTTTTCAGGGCTAAGGTGGAGGCCAAGAAACTCTTAGTGAGAGTTCAGGGTGCAAGAGAAAGATATTGTGGAAATGCCTCATGAGTGCACAGAGGCTCTCTAGTGCTGCTACACCTGCTGCTTGGGAAAGAGCCTGTCTGGTCGGTGCTCCTCTTGAATGTGATCTTCAGTGGGCCGCTCATGGCAGAACAGGGGCAGAAAGCTAGCTTGCTCAGTCAGGGCAGAACACAGTTGGAACACAAGAGGTGATGGCCAGGCATCTCCACGACAGTCTCCTCCTGACAGGTGGGGGCACTGACCTCAGCCAATCAAGTTGCCAATGCTCGCACCACACATAGGAGAAACTCAGTGGAACCTGAGAAAGTAGCACCTCACCAGGATGCTCTCAGTCTATGCCATCTCTTTCCCAACATGTGAATTTAAACTCCAACTGAGAGAAACCTCCAGCTGTTACTGAGTCCAAGCTCTCTCTGCTAGACACATGACAGGCCAATGAATCAGAGACAAGGTGTTGAGTCAGCTCACCAAGAAGACGGCAGACTAATGTCTCAACATAACCACCTTATAGGGGTTTGGATGTCAGGTTCTTTTGCAGATCAGAGATGGGGGGAGGTGAGGAAACAAACCATGCTCCTGCTGCTGCTAAGTTGCGTCAGTCGTGTCCGACTGTGCGACCCCATAGACGGCAGCCCACCAGGCTCCCCCGTCCCTGGGATTCTCCAGGCAAGAACACTGGAGTGGGTTGCCATTCCCTTCTCCGATGCATGAAAGTGAAAAGTGAAAGTGAAGTCACTCAGTCGTGTCCAACTCTTAGCGACCCCATGGACTGTAGCCCACCAGGCTCCTCCATCCATGGGATTTTCCAGGCAAGAGTACTGGAGTGGGTTGCCATTGCCTTCTCCATATAAAGGCCATTAATCTTGTAAATATCTCCTGGAATGGCAAGGGGAGGGTGTGGGGAGGGGAGAGGGATGAGTTCGTTTCTTCCTTCCTGCCATCGACAGGTAGACAGGGTTCTGAACAAAGGCACTTTAGTTTAACAGCCAGGCAGAGTGGCCGGATTCTGAAACAGACCATCATGTACGATTATAATAACAAAAGCAATGGAAAGCAAGTTAAAGAAACAGTTCCAACCTGGAGTCAGAATTGGCTTTTCAATTCTGCCGGTAGTCCCAATTTAACTCAGATGTAACTATATCTCTTTCTTTCTTGATTAATTCCCCTTCGTGTATGCTTCATCTTCTCAGTGACTATGTGTCCTGAGGCCGCAAATTCCTAGGTGTGGGCATGGGCAATACACACACCGCTCAAATAACCGTGTCCATTTAAAAGTTACCTACCTAATGACACTCACACTGCTCCCTAATGACACTCACACCTGGTCCTTTCCTCCCTCTTGCTGGGCAACTGTCTACACCAGTTTCCTGGGTCCATGCTCCCTCTAGCGGCCTCACTCCACTTTGCATTGTCAAATCTGCCCATTCGTCCTCCTTCATCTAGAAATGAATATTGTGCTCCTTTCTAGTTCTGCCCTTAAATTCACTGAGGTGTGAAAATATTTCCTTTTTCTCTTCATACATCCCAAGCATACGCTCTAAAAACTCAACATTTTTCTCAAAAAAATCTTCTCTTTTCCCCTAGTTTGAGCAATAGAACTTCCTTCTTTTTCTCCTTCCCCTTACTTGCTGACTTTTCTCACTATGAGACCAAGACTTGTATCTCACATGGACCCCATGCCTGTTTGATTTCCTGAGTAAGTCTGATTTCTAGAGACAGAATGTTCCAGGTACAAGATTTGTTCATTTCTCTCTTATCTTTCAGTTTGTGATAATTCCAAATTGAGTTTTTTTTTCCACTTTCACACACATTGGCATTTTCTCCATATGAGGGGTCCTGGTCTTTTTATCAGTATGGGGTCCACCACACCTCTGTGGTTAATCCCACAGCAAGTTGCACAACGTCTGAATACACAGGGCCAACTTAATAAAGGTACAACTCCAAGCCAACTTGAAAACTGTGTAGCAGACAAGCCATAAGCAAAACCCCTCCATGGTTCCTTCTGTGACCATAAGTGAAATTAATAATAGAATAGATAATCAGGATCTGGGACACTCAATTGAGCATCACTTACTCATGCTCCTACTAAAGATGAACACAAATAATCTGAAGTAAAATTAAGTTTTGTGCTCTGTACCCACATGGAACTGTGATAATTTCTTTCCAGCTTCAACTGTACCTATAAAGCTGCAGTCCAGAGGTAACTTCAGAGCCTTTTGCCTTTTTAAATCCACTATACTGGGTCCTCATAGGCTTCCCAGGTGGCTCAGTTGTAAAGAATCCGCTTGCAATGAAGGAGACTGAAGAGATAGGAGTCTGATCCCTGAGTCGGGAAGAGCCCCTGGAGGAGGCCATGGCAGCCCAGTCCAGTATTCTCGCCCGGAGAATCCCATGGACAGAGGGGCCTGGCAGGCTACAGAGTCCATAGGGTCACCAAGAGTCAGACACAACTGACGTGACTGAACACACAAGCACGCAGGTACTGGGTCCCCAAAGGCCTGTCCTTACCATCAGGGCCATAGGAAGGCCCAACATGCTGTCCTCCCTCCCCCTCTGGATCTGGTCAGTGGAGAAAGCACCCAGAGAACAGAGGGCAGAAGGGAGACAGAGTATCAGTTTTATTAATGATCGTGCCAGTGCCAGACAACCCACAGCACCCTGACCTCCCTGGCCAGCTGAGCTGGAGGGTACAATTGAGACACGAGACTGAAAGGGGCCTCCTCTCCTTCCTGCCTGCCTAAGCCCCTGCACAAGAGAGGGAAAGAGCAGACATTCTCAGGGGAGAGGCGGGGCGGGGAAGCCTATCCAAGTGTGTATGTTTGCATTAGGAGAGGGCAGTAGAGAAAGAGACAACGCTATTCAGGAACGTTCCTGTTTATGCATCAGCTCCACTCCTGGGTGAAACATGGCCCGAGAAATGTTCTGCCGTACCAGCTGCCGTAGAGTCTCATCCCACAGCCACCGAGAGAAAAGTTTTTTCATCTTGTATTAGTTGTCTCTTTTTTGTTGAAGCATAAGTTGATTTACAATGCTGTGTTAGTTTTTGGTGTGCAGCAAAGTGATCCAGTTTTATATATATAGATATGGATGTACATCAGTTCAGTTCAGTCGCTCAGTCGTGTCCAACTCTTTGCGGCCCCATGAATCGCAGCACGCCAGGCCTCCCTGTCCATCACCAACTCCCAGAGTTCAC
>SJYV01051828.1:684858-802051 GCA_006410875.1 Neotragus pygmaeus
AACAAAAAAAAAAAAAAAAAAACCACCCCGATGCTTTGGCAGCGGGTGAAGGCTGGATGTGATCTGCCTCCTACAGGAATGCTATTTAAAGGGGCAGCCTCACAATCCTCTCCCTCCGGAGTGACAAGAGAAAAGCCTGCTCCTCAATCTCTCCAGAGCTGCAAACTCAGCTCAAGTTAACTTCTGACTTCCTCAACCTGCACCCTGGCCTGCTGCTCCTTTTTCCTATTCAGGTGGGAGGGAGAGGACTTGACAACTGAGGTGTGGGGGCTGAGGGGGAACTCATCTTCGTCTCCTTTGATGACAGGTACTTAGGAGGAGCAGGAGGC
This sequence comes from Neotragus pygmaeus, assembly GCA_006410875.1. Classification (NCBI taxonomy): domain Eukaryota; kingdom Metazoa; phylum Chordata; class Mammalia; order Artiodactyla; family Bovidae; genus Neotragus; species Neotragus pygmaeus. The sequence goes on from SJYV01051828.1 coordinate 685,188, forward strand.
CCTGTGGGGCGGAGGACTGGAAGAACACTCTTCCCTCAACCACGTGAGTGACTTCAACCATGTGCCAGCTTCTTCTCAATGTCGAACTTTGTTGGAAGAGAATTGATCTAGGCAAGAGGATCTAAGGTTCCGGCGCTCTTGTCCCTAGTGGGGACCTCCTTCCCCACTGGGTGTCCATGCTTAAACCACGGGAGTTCTTTTCCTCCCAGGCCAAGTGCCAAAGGGTGAGGCCCCCTTGGCCAGGCCCAGGTGTGTCCCCCTACCCCCATCCCCTCCACCTGAAGGCTACCCTCACCCACTCAGCCAACTGAACAGCGTGGTGAGGGAAACACTGTCTCTACTGCCCAGAGGAACAGGGGCTCCCCTGCAAGCATCTCACCCCCAGGTCTGGTGGGAGGGCTAATTCTATCTCATTAGAGGTAGAATTATCGCCAACAAGTTAATGGAGTTTTTAATCAAAACACTGCACTAATGAAAATGCTGAGGCTAGAACCTACTCTCTGCCTGCGAGACAAAACAATCGGGGTCAGAATTTCTTCTTGATATTCATTCCACAGTTCCTTTTAGGCCTAAAGTGAGCTGGGGATCTGAGCATAGAAAGCGGTTCATCATGGACTGTGTCCCAGACTGTAAGAGGTCAGAGACCCTCCTGGCTGAGGAAGGAAACTACTTAAAATGCTGCTGCTGCTGCTGCTAAGTCACTTCAGTCGTGTCCAACTCTGTGCGATCCCATAGACGGCAGCCCACCAGGCTCCCCCATCCCTGAGGTTCTCCAGGCAAGAACACTGGAGTGGGTTGCCATTTCCTTCTCCAATGCATGAAAGTGAAAAGTGAAAGTGAAGTCGCTCAGCCGTGTCTGATTCTTAATGACCCCATGGGCTGCAGCCCACCAGGCTCCTCCGCCCATGAGATTTTCCAGGCAAGAGGACTGGAGTGGGGTGCCATTAAATGCTGATGGGTCCTGTTAACTCAGCCGTCCTTCACCTCTACACAGTCACCTTTTGTTAAGGTGGTCAAGGCCACATGTCCTCACCCTCNTTGTTTGTTTGTTTGTTTTCTTTTCTTTTCTCTTTTTTTTTTTTTTTGCTGCAAGGCATGTGGGATCTTAACTCCCCAAGCAGGGATCAGACCCACACCCCGTGCACTGGAAGGTGAAGTCTCGACCACTGGATCACCAGGGAAGTTCCCATGAGTTAATTCTATAGCAAACATATGTGAAAATGTGCCCCCAAAGGATCACTGATGATCTGACACAAATTCAGTGTAAGGCCTCACTATTTTTATGTAATTCATGGTCAGTCTTGGCGTTGAGGCAGGAAGATACTACATTGAATACTCCCTTCAAAGCAGAGGAGGGTGAAGTCCGTCAGTGAACATTTGGGATTCTCTGCCTTCTACCGGGACTGTTCCCCAGGGTCTCTAAAGGTCACTTACAGCTTTAAAGGCAGCTCTGCCAAAGGACTGGCAGTCAAGTCAGACCTTGAATATTTTTCCTAAAAGAGCNGCCATTTCCTTCTCCAATGCATGAAAGTGAAAAGTGAAAGTGAAGTCGCTCAGCCGTGTCTGATTCTTAATGACCCCATGGGCTGCAGCCCACCAGGCTCCTCCGCCCATGAGATTTTCCAGGCAAGAGGACTGGAGTGGGGTGCCATTAAATGCTGATGGGTCCTGTTAACTCAGCCGTCCTTCACCTCTACACAGTCACCTTTTGTTAAGGTGGTCAAGGCCACATGTCCTCACCCTCTTCTATTTTTTTCATTCTAGGGTCTCTGGATTCTAACAACTAAGTCTTCCCAGATGAAGAGGCAGTCGGGGCAGGTAGCAAACATCCAGGACTGAATGTCATCTTTGAGTCCCAGTTCCGAATGTACTGATATGCATGTGACCTTCATTAAGTCATTTAACATCTCTGAATCTGCTTTCTGGCCTGAAATAGGAAAGCCTTCCCTGCTACCCTGCAGAAGGTTGTGAGAGCACTTTGAACAAGGATATGTGATAGAGAAGTGTGTGTGTGTGATGATATGTTTATAAAAAAAATTATGTCACATGACAAAATTTTATAAAAGGAGAACAGATTTGTGTTGCCAAGGGCTAGGGAGGGAAAGGGGATTGTAGGAGGGACATAATGGAACAATATGAGGAAGGCTCTGTAGTGACAAAACCATCCTATATCCTGACCATGGTGGCAGATGCCTGAACCTACACACGATAAAGCTATACAGAACTAAATACACACAGTGACATGAGTATAAATAAAACTGGAGAAATCTAAATAAGATCAATGAATTATGCCAATGTCTATATCCTGGCAATAGGGAAAAGGAGATTTGGAGATTGGGGTTGATAAAGTGCTTTTAACAACTTGTGATTTAAAATATATATATATATATATATATATATATATATATAAATGAAAAAAAAACCTCCTAGTTACAGTGGCATAGGATAGTTTTGCAAGATCCTACCTTTGAGGAAAACTGGTAAAGGTATACAGGATCACCCAATATTATTTCTCAATAAAAACTAATTTTAAAAAAGGTATTANTGTGATTTAAAATATATATATATATATATATATATATATATATAAATATGAAAAAAAAACCTCCTAGTTACAGTGGCATAGGATAGTTTTGCAAGATCCTACCTTTGAGGAAAACTGGTAAAGGTATACAGGATCACCCAATATTATTTCTCAATAAAAACTAATTTTAAAAAAGGTATTATATGTCTACTCTCTATTCCCCTGCAGCAACTTGTCTTGCTGTCCTCTGGGACGGTCCTCTTAAGCATTCCTCATGCATATGGAAAAAGGATCTCTTGGCTCCTCAAACAGAGGATCCCAGCAGAGATATGAGTGAGTGCAAGGGGAGCTGCTCAGATACTTCTGAGCTTTCTCTTCAACATTTCCCTCAGTCTCAAGAGGCCTGACCCCCGATCACTCCTTAGAACCTAACATTTTTTCCATAGTGCGGAAGGACAATTAGCTGATGCATGGAGCAGGATGCTCCGATGATTCTATCCTAAAGAATAGACAATTGTTGCTAAGAAAAACTTGTGTATTAATTATGGATGCCAAGTTTAATAAGTATTGACTAAGCCTGGGTCTCAAGAAGTAAAGATCAAACACACACATATCTAAAAACAGCTAACAAATAGCTTTAATGAACTGCGGATGGATTTGCTGAAAACCAAAAATTGCTTCCCTTTTATCCTAGAAGTATAGACACGACCCTGATTAATCAATTAGTTACTTACATTGCCCATTCCAACCACTCCAGACCTGTGACATATACGATCTGTTGCTCCAGGCCTCCCTGGCACAGAAGTCATGGATTGGAGGGGGGGCGGGGGGCGGGCACTGTTTCCTGCCAGGGAGTTAACTAAACCTAGTTTAATGCTATCTTAAACGCCTGGGGCTTTGCAACACTTGAAATTCTAATTAGTGCAGGAAAGGGCTAGGTTGAAACAGCTTGTACTCCCTCAAGTATACCCACTCTCAGGGCCCTGTAACATAATGAGGTCTGTGAAATTTAAGATCCAGAAGAGAAATCCCTGCCTGGAGCAACAGCTGTACCCAGGATGACAAGGGGGATTTGGGTTAAGTTAGTCCCTCCAGTTAGGAGGGAGAATACCCCCAAATGGTATGTGACGGAAACTCGCGTGACACTGGTCAAATTAGTTGTCCTAGAATTACTCTGGACTGACCCTCTGCTCTGGTTTGTGGCGATGTCAAGGGAAAGAAAGAGGGGTTAGAGTTAGAGATGTGAGAACTTACTCGTTACCTACAAGGTGTGGTAGGCAGGTAAGGTTGGGGGGAGGGGGAGTTGCGGCAGTGAAAATCGGGATCCCAAGAGCACTTCCTCATTGCCCCTGCAGGCTGGAGAGCTGGAGGCAGACAAACAGACCCACGACTCCTAAAAGAGCCCCCACAAAGGAAAAAAGTGTTCCTCTGCTACTACTTGGCAGTGCAGTAGGAGCGGGCTGAATGCTTGCTGAACACATTTGGAAAAGGAAGAGAGATAATCGTCCTAATGAATGTGCAGGAGACAATAGCAGCTCCAGTGGGAGGGTTATAAGCTCATTATGGTTTAATATGATGATTGATCATCTCTGCCCGCCAACATTATCCTAGAATAGTGATGAAGGTCGGAGAGACCTATGCCAGTCAGAACTCAAGCTCTAGTCCCCAGGAGATAGAAAACATACTTGAGGGTCACTTTTTTTTTTCATTGTAAAAATTCATACACCTGGCCCCAACACCATAACTCCTTTCCATGAAAAAAGCCCTCCACCCCCTGCCCCAGTTGGCCCCAGTTCTCTATGATTTCTCAGCCCTGGGCTGTTTCTCCATCTCCCTCTTCACCAGTTCTGGCTGATCCTCTCCCTAGTGACCCCACCTCATTCCCACCCTCTGAGAAAATAGCCACAGCTCCCAGTGCAGCACAGGTTTAGTTAGGTCCAAAGACCTTTCAGTGGGTACTGGCCGACACTCGATTCAGGTGGAAGGCCCGGGAGACCTCCCGATAGGCATTTCGAAGCAGCACATATGGGAAACAGGACTCCAGCATGTCCAGGGTCAGGAAAGAGGACTCCTCCACCACCTGGAAAAGAAAGGGCCAAGAGAGATGAGGACCCCAGGTAGGGCATCCACTGTGACACGCTGTTCCTCTTCATTTGGTTCCCTGGGCCCTCTGAGGCCCTTAGAGTTACAAGTAAATGGGGAACCAAGGCACTGTCACTTCGTTTCACTCTCAGAAAGCAATGTTCTTTTCAGCTCCATTATAATGACCCCTGAGCCCCTCCTCAGGGTTATATGCAGGGCTCAGAAGCAGAAGGCAGGAAAGAATCACTCCTCTAGGGCAGAAAAACTCCGTTCTCTCTCATTCTGGATGCTAAATGAGATGTGAGTGGGCAGCACAGATGCAGGTAAGAATGCATAAACGTGCTAATGACAAAGCTCAGTGGAGAAAAAAACAATTACCACTGCAGGCCAAGCAAGAGGGCCCGGAACCCACATGGTTTAGTCTCCTCCCTCCCTTAGCACAGTGCTTGGGGAACAGTATGGATGCTGTATAAAGGAGCAGACATGATTAATTAGTTTAATTAGAAGGCCTGTGTGCTGTGGAAATCCCTGCAGCCCCCACAGCCAAGCAGAAAGATAGATCAAGGGTAAGCCTGGGTAAGACAGAGGGTAGAGGGCAGGGGGATATTACTGTAGAGCCATACAGCCCAGCCCTGGGCCAGAGGGTTTCCTTCCCTGAAGAAGGAACAGGGGTGTCTTTCCTTCCATACTCTCCTTGCCCAAGAGGTTGTGGTACTAAAAAACACTCTGGAGAGAAGTGTCCCATATCCTCTGGCATTTCACACAGATGGGCCATCCCAAATATGTCTGGGGTTTCAAGTCCTGAAAATTCACTCAGGAAAGAGATCTACCATCTCTATTCTAATGTTTTTCTCTCTCTGAAGCCCTTTTCAGTTTTTAAAATTTGTAAGGTACTGCAATACTCAAACCATGCACACACAATACACACAACAGCCTCAGAAGAGCAGACATCACAGGCTGAAGGAGAGAAAATCCGCCCGTAAAACTGTAGCTCTGATCTCAGGTTGGATGGCAGAAAGAATTTCTTGCTAAGCAAGATTTTCAAAACCTTAAGCCAGTAAAGAGATAAGATCTCTTTTCCAGGATATGACCCTTGGGTACAGGGAAATGAGTGATGGCTTCAAGAAGGATCCACTGGTCCAAGACTTCTATTCTCTGCTCTGTTAAGCACAGAAAATCACAGGGCTCCCAACTGGAGGAAATGCATGGCAGTGGAAACAGCTCAGGAGTGAAAGCCAAGAAACAGGTTCTAGTCCCAAATCTGCCCATGTATTTGGGGGGAGACCGTGGATGTTATCTTTGCTTCCTTCTCCTCGGTTTCCTCACCTAGGAATGGTGAGGACTGGACTAACCGCCAGCGTCTGATCTGTTTCTGACACCTAGGATTCCATGAGTCTATGAGAGAGTCATTCCTTCCCCCTTGAAAGCCACTCCAGGAAGGCTGACAATAGTGGGGGGTGGGCACTGCCCAGGCTTGACAGCCAAGACAGACCCAGGGAGAGAGGTGCATGAACAGGATTTGGAGCTACATGAGTAGCCTCTACACAGAATACAGCTCCTTCCCTTCAGTCATTTCCAATTTCTCTGTGGAAACATTTGCATTTAAATTGCTTTGCAGCTGCTAGTCCCTCTGTCTCTTCCCTCCTACAAAAAGCCCCAGGTCCTTCGGCTGTTCCAGCCACTCTGCAGGCCTGTGATGCCACAAGGGGCAGATACCTTGCCACACTTGGTGGGGTGGGGAGAAACGCAAAGCAGAGGGAGGAGGCAGGGCTGAGCAGCTGTACAGAATCCCCTCCAACCTCACAGAGGTGGGAACTGTCCAAGGACATGGAACAGGCGTGCCTAAATCATTCACAAACTAAACTAGGAGCAGAGAGAGGGAACATTTGCTTAGCATCTATTATGTACCAGGCACTGTTATATAAACTGTCTCATGAACCCTCACCCCTCTAGCACAAGGATGTGAAAGTGAAAGTCACTCGGTCCTGTCCAACTCTTTGCGACCCCATGGACTATACAGTCCACAGAATTCTCCAGGCCAGAATACTGCAGTGGATAGCCTTTCCCTTCTCCAGGGGATCTTCCCAATCCAGGGATTGAACCCAGGTCTCCCAAATTGCAGGCGACTTTTTTTACCAGCTGAGTCACAAGGGAAGCCCAAAAATACTGGAGTGGGTAACCTATTCCTTCTCCAGCAGATCTTTCTGACCCAGGAATTGAACTGAGGTCTCCTGCATTGCAAGCGTATTCTTAACCAAGAAACCCTGAGCTATCAGGGAAGCCCATCATAAGGATAACTGCCCACTTTCAAGGCTAAAGAATCAGAGTCTCAGAAAGGTTAATTAACTTGCCCCAGGTCATGTTGGGCTTCCCAGGTGGCTCAGCAGTAAAGAATCTGCTGCCACGCAGGAGCCATAGGAGACTTAGGTTCGATCCCTGGGTAGGGAAGATCCTCTGGAGGAAGGCATGGCAACCCGCTCCAGTATTCTTGCCTGGAGAATTCCATAGACAGAGGAGCCTGGCGGGCTGTAGTCCACGGGGTTGCAAAGAGTCAGACAGGACTGAAGCGACTTAGCACACATGCATGCAGAGGTCATGCTGCTCTGAGACCATGCTCTGTTGCCCTCCTTCAGCCCTCCTCGGCCTCCCCTGCCCTCTCACCTCCTCACCACACCCCCACACCTCATGTCCATTCTCTTCTCTTCCTCATCATGACCCTTCATCACCCCAACCTAGGCCTTTTCAAGCTAGAGAAACTGAGACACAGATAGCACTGAGTGCCTATGTATTCAAAGGAGACCCAGAGGGAGTCCCAGGCACGCTCGCCCCTAATACTCGTGGGCCTGGCCGAGAGTGCAAATGGAAGCCCATGTACCACATGATAAAATATTATATTCTTTCTTGCAATATTTGCAACATGTTTTCATCCCTCAATATCATGGGGCACTGGAAGGGAATTAGTTTCCAGACCATCTGTGGAACCAATTCAGGGGAGATACCAGAATATGTAGATACCCAAGTTACTTTTACAAAAAGGCATAGTACCTGCCTATAATCTATAATATCTTCCCATATTCTTTAAATCATCTCTAGATTACTTATAACACCTAATACAACATAAATGTTATGTAAACAGTTATAAATACCATGTAAAGGCTATGTAAATAGTTGCTGGTGTGGGCAATTTGAAGTTTTGCTTTATGGAACTTTCTGGAATGTTTTTTAAAATAGTTTCAATCTATGGTTGGTTGAATCCATAGCTGAGAACCTGTGGATATGGAGGGCTGAGTGTACCTTTACAATTTCATGGAAGACAGGTTTGAATTAAGAATCGTTAGACCCCTCAGAGTTCTGTACCAGAGCAGGGAGAAGGGAGGGAATCAGCCTCCAGCCAGGTACCCCTTCTCCTCCCACCCCAGTCTGGGGCATTTGTAGACACACATAATCTTCCTGTCTGCACATCTAAACTCCAGCCACACATTCCATGGGCTCTGGAGCACAGTCTGCCTCTGTAAGACAGACTCGAATGCAGTACAAGCTCTACATGTGGGCTGGAGCTGCTCAGGAAAGAATTCTGAGGCCTGAGAAGTCTTTAGTGGGGGCTCTGAGGAGGGGCACAGGCTCCAGGTGGGCCTGTCCTCTCCCCACAGGCCAGAGGAAGGGTCACTTAAACCCAGGGCCCAGAGTAGAAGCCCCTCCTGCCCACCTTTAAGTGCAGAGCTAACCTAGGGAATCAAACTTTAGAACAAGAGTGAGGAAGCACGTTGAAGAGGGAAACAGGATCAAGAGTAAAAGATTTTTTAAAAGTTAACTGAGTCAGAGTTCCCAGAACTTTCTACCAAAGAAGGGGAAAGGCCAGAGCTTGGGAAACAGAAGAGATAGCAGGAGCTGCCTGATTCGTGTCCCACCTGGTTCCCTGCCTTAGAGCTTTTCAGCTGAAAATCCCTTCCCTCTTCTGGGCCCCTGTCCTCCTCCCCAAGTTGAACTCCCCCAGTTGAACCTTCTTCATGGTTCTCTTAAGGACAAGAAATACAGCGGTAGGAAGTGGCCAAGTAAAATCAAAGATGCATTGGACAGGTAGTTATGGATGAGGGACATCCCCGTCCATGAGCTCATCCCCATGGTAGGGGTGAGCTGTTCCTCCATATCACGCTCAAGAGCACTGCAGGGAAAGGGGCCCAGTCAGCTAGAGGCCAGGAAGACACTGTCCTGCAGAGAAATCCTCAAAGACTCTACCTTGGATGACAGGACAAATCTAGAATGTTAACCAGAATGTGAGGATTAGACCCCTTCAGGCAGAATTAAATTCTTAGTTAGTGCTTTTGGGTGATAACCACGGTAGGGCGCCAAGGACCCTACAGAGGATCCTCCCTCTGGCCCTTCCTCTCCGACCAACTTGGAGCAGATACATACCAAGCGCATGAGCAGAGAAATGGACTCCCGGTTTCTGGTTTTAAGCTTGTCAGTCTCTTGGCCCAGCTGCAGGAGGCTGACAGAAGCCACCTGTAAGGGAAAGATTTGTAAGGAAGCAGATTTTTATGAAGGTCAGAGTAGGACAGCCTCAGGCTACAGGAAGTCAAGAGAAGATCAAGGAGGTGAGTTAAGAAGTGCTGGGAGGCTTGGGGTAGGAAAGCAGTGAATCCCCCAGGCTTCAGAGACACACCGCTGCCTCCAAACTAGCCAGTGCAGGCAACAGCCGGTTGCCAGGGATGCTGGAGGAGAGGTAGAAAGAAGCAAAGAAAGAAACTGCAACAGAGGCAGGTAATACTGTATGCCAGGAGATTAATCTCTTTTCCGAGGCGGCCTCCAGACACCACTGTCATCAGACTGTTTACAGCTGACTCCCCACCCGACTAGAGACAGAGCTGGCCGCTGACTCAGACACAGTGCTTTTGGTATTCTCCTTCTGTCAACTCCCGAAAGGCTGTCCTCTCCATTCACCTTCAGGTCCCCAGCAGATCAAAGAGAAAGAACGAAATGTGACTAATTGCATCCCAGACCCAGATTACCTGTATTTAGCAAACAGAGAGGGTAAAAGAGGCAGTGTGGAGAGGGGGTGACTCCCTTCTCACCCCGTCTTAGAGATCTGGTGTGAATCCTCTTTATATTTCAGATGCTCGGAGCCCATTCTGTCCGGTCTGCTGCACCAGTTTAAAGAGAGACCTTCTCACTAAGCTTCCAAGTCCCTGACATGTACTTCTTGGGACCAGGGTGTGATTCCCTGGAGAATACGATCTACTGTTTCCTCCAAAAGAAGACAGATGAGGCTCTAGTTTTTAAATCAGAACCATGCTTTGCAAAAGAATAAGCTCCCTTCAAACCGGCGCTCTGTTAAAACCTAGCAGGGTGGGATGGAGTGGAAAGGTGAGAGGGAGGTTCAAGAGGGAGGGGACATATGTACATCTATGGCGAATTCATGTTGATGTGTGGCAGAACCAACACAATATTGTAAAGTAATTATCCTCCAATTAAAAAATAAATTAATTTTTCTTAAAAAAAAGAATAAGCTCCCTATTGCTGAGAATGCTCAAACAGTCAGTGGGCACTGGACCACATTTCAAAGAGTATGGATGAGATTCCTCCACGGAGGAGGATTTAGAATGGAAAGCTCTGGGACCTCTCTGAACAATGGAAAGAGATTACTTATTCTGTGTTTTTCCAGAGGCAAAGTTTAGATCAATAGTGAGAGTTGCAGGGAGTCAAACTTCGGCTAAAAAAATTTTTTAACAACTTCTTACAAACAAATTGAACATAACCTATAGTAAAATCAGCTTCCTGACTGTAGCTTCCAGTCCCTAGAAATCTAGACTAGGGGCTCGCAAAATAAGATCCCAGGATGGGCATCACCAACATTACCCAGGAACTTGCTAGAAATGCAAGATTTTCCAGCCCCACCATTAATCTACTGAATCAAAAATTCTCCACGTGATTCTGATTCACAGTGAAGTCTGAGAATTTCAAAAAAGTTTGACTTTTTATCAGTATTAGAGTTGAAAGGGGCCTCATAGATGATAAAACTCAGTGTCTCGAGCCTGTATTTTAACAAACTCCTCAGGATATTATAATGCACACCAAGGAAATACATCATGGATTTGGTTTAATATCTCTATTTAATAAATGGGAAAACTGTGGCCTCAGAAGTTTGGCTTTTCAGAGACCACACAACTTCTCAGTGGCAGATCCAAAACTAAACTCAGATTTGCTAACTCTTAGTCCAGTATTCCTTCCAAGTATGGGGCAGAGGCTGAGATGCCAGCTGTTAGGAAATTTAGAAGAAACCCCTGCCTTTCACAAAGCCGTTTCTCACTATTTAATGAATAAGATGGGAGGTTAGAATCCAAGGCCTGCTCAATAATAACTGTCTATGGATTTAAGTCGAACCACTTGCCCCCAGACTTCACAATCATCCATTCCTTATAACCTAGACCCACTCACCACGAGAAATTCCTTGAGGTGAGTTTCAATGTTCTTGTTGTAGACCGTGAAGAGGGCAGCTGATACCTGGATGATGGCTTTGGTCAAGCAGTGAATATTGTTGCTGTAACCTAGATTATTATTGACAGAGAGGGAGAGAAAGGAAAGGAAATTGAACCATAACAGGTGACCCCAGCTGTAACTTGCCATTTTTTCAGTCTGGGCCAGCCCTATGTGATGCCAAAGGACAAGGAACCATTCGAGGATTAGGAGAAAGATAAATAGTCTGATGAAATTTCACCTGAATTTAATTTTACAGATTGTTTATTCTCAAGAGCTTTCTGAAACAGAACTTTGCATCTGAGTCAGAAGTCTGTATTTTCCAGATAGATGTCTCGGTCTCATCTCCCGACCCCAGGACACTCACCTAAACTCACTCCTTACTTACCATCCTTCTCAATGCTGTAGAAGGAGGCAGCATCCATGGCAAGGAGTGGGAGGGAAACGGCCAGAAAGATCAAGAGCAGGCAGGCCACTTTATATTCTTCCTCAGGGGATGACAAATCTGGGAAAAGGAAAAGAGAGTAAGTTCAGTAAACAGGAGCTTTCTTCCACGGGGTCCTACTTCACAGAATTCCTAGGAGGTTCCCATGAGAAAATATCTGTGAAAAGATTTTGTAGAGCATTATAGGCAAGTCATTACTGCTGTTAGTGAGAGGCCTGAGTCCCGGAGGCTTCCACTGGTGACTGAGCTGAGATTTTGGCAAAGGGTTCAGCTGACATGCAGGCTGAGGGCACTCTGTCAGCTGCCTGACGGAGTGAAGAGGCGGGAAGGAGAGCAAAGACTCTCATCAAAACTGAGAGAGAAGAGGGAAAGCCAGTCTGGCAACTGGAAAAGGCTTCATACCAACTCCCTGGTTCCATCCTATTCAGAGTGTGTGCAAGTATGAATGTGCTAATCAGAGGAAATGTGTAATGGAAATATAAGAGACAAGTGTGAGACCAGGGGAAGAAGTGAATGGTGTCAAGATGATTAGAGGGGAGGGGAGAAAGTAAGATCATTCTGGGGAACTGGGACACTACCACATAACTAGGCATGAAATCATGTCTGTTTCCCTCACTGTTTCATCTGCATTAATCTTATTTCCCCAACAAGTTCCTTGGAGCACTTGCTGAGTACCAGACTCACTTAATACTTTTAAGCTGATTGACAGATCAACTGGTTGGAACCTGACTAGAAATCGAAATTGCCTGTGGAAGTATTTTCTGGGGATTAGGCACTGTGCATTAAGTCTTTCCTTAGCTCCCAGTTTCTACCTTCTGAATTCACAATCCCAAATAAAGACTTCTTTGACACTGACATTTTCCCACCCCAAAATAGGGCCCAAGCCCTCTGCCTCCCCATTCCCCAGTGGTACCAGTTTTCAGATTGGCAATGGCAGCCACCAGGGCAGGATCAATGTCACAGTCCACCCCCGCAGCAGATGCCAGCTCAAAGATGCTCAGGGTCACCTGGTGGAGAAGAAAACATTCTGGAGAGTATTCCCTGGAGAGAAGTACTTGGCAGAAGTTACAGGTAGCCAAGGCCCCTGGATCACAGATTTTAAACTTTTGGTGTACTATCATCTTTTCTAGGTATTCTTTTCATAAATCTCCCTAACCTGCAGGGAAAATAAGTTTTTTAAAAAAAAACCAAGGCTTTAGCCTGGCCCTCAGATTCTCCACAGCACAAATTTACTTTTCCTACTTTATTTCCTCAAACACTTCCTACAGGCAATGCAGCCAGAGTGATGTATTCACCATCTCTAAGCTACAACTTACTTTCTTCTTTTCATACTCCGGTTCTTATGCGTCCCTCTTCAGGAGTGTCCTTTCTTCTTGAGAGACCATAGGAAATATATTGGTCCCTGGCCCTGGTTCCTGACACAGGGCTCCTAAAACCCTTATAATTCCCTAAGTGATAAAAACAGCATTTTTTGTTCCTATGCAGCAACTTTGGTTGGGCTCCTGGCCAGCTCCTAGATAGAGGCTGGTCACCAGAGAGACCAAGCCTTGATTAGAAACTGGGAATTTTCAGCTCCACCCTGCGCCCCCCACACACACACCCACTTCTACAGAGAGAGGAGAGGGCCTGGAAATGGAGTTAATCATGCCTATGTGAGGAAGCCTCCATAAAATCCCAACAGTGTAGGGTTTAGAGGGCCTCCAGGTAGGGAACACATCCACGGACCAGGAGGGTGTTCAGCCCAAATGCAGAAAGTCAGCTTATGTCATCAGGACCGTCACAGGTCTCACCCCATGTATCTTTCCACATGGCTGGTCTGAAAGTAGAAGTGAGTGTTAGGCGCTCAGTCGTGTCTGACTCTTTGGGACACTATGCACCATAACCCACCATAGCTCCTCAGTCCATGGAATTCTCCAGGCAAGAATACTGGAGTGGGTGGTCATTCCCTTCTCCAGGTGATCTTCCCAACCCAGGGATCAAACTTGGGCCTCCTGTATTGCAGGCAGATTCTTTACCTCTGAGCCACTGGGAAGTCCATATGGCTGTTCTTCTATATCCTTTATCACATCCTTTAATAAACTGGTCAATGTGTTTCCCTGAATTCTGTGAACAGCTCTAGCAAATTAATGGGACCTCAGGAGGTAGATGGAGAAAGCAATGGCACCCTACTCCAGTACTCTTGCCTAGAAAATCCCATGGACGGAGGAGCCTGGTAGGCTGCAGTCCATGGGGTCGCTGAGGGTCAGACACGACTGAGCGACTTCACTTCCACTTTTCACTTTCATGAATTGGAGAAGGAAATGGCAACCCACTCCAGTGTTCTTGCCTGGAGAATCCCAGGGACAGGGGAGCCTGGTGGGCTGCCGTCTGTCTATGGAGTCGCACAGAGTCGGACACAACTGAAGCAACTTAGCTGCAGCAGTAGCAGCAGCAAGGAGGTAGATATTGGAACCTCTGACCTATAGCCAGTTGGTCAGAAGCACAGGTTTGCAACTGGCTTCTGAAGAGGGGATGGAGGTAGGTGTAGACTTGTGGAATTGAGCCCTGAACATGTGTGATCTGACACCGACTCCAGGTTGATAGTGTCAGAACTGAGTTAAGCTGCAGGACATCCAGCTGGTGTCGCAGGGAATTGGTGTGGGGACATCCTCCAAACACTTGGTGACCAGAAGTGTCAGAAGTGATATGTTCTGTGTGAGAGTAAAGGAGACGTTCAGCAGAGAATCACACAGTAAGGGAGAACAGGGTTTTGGGAAAAGACAAGTTTTTCCTATTTACTTCTCCTCTGCTTATATCCAACTGACACCCACCCTTGAGGCCTACCTTGAATCTCACATTCTCTGTAGAGCCCTCCCTGTTGACTGCTCATCTTTCCCTCCTTAACTTGGCAACACTTACTCGGCACTGATCACAGGCAGCACCTGGTATCATCAGTTATCTTCTCAGATTGGAGGCAAGACTATGGTGTGTCTCACCAACGAGATTACAATATATTTTTAACCTCATGGCATAGAGAGGGGAGAGAAAGTCCTGGAGTGAGAGGATCTGGGTTCAGATCCTAGCACCACCACTTACTAATTGCGTGACCTTGGCTAAAAGTTACTTAACTTCTTGGAGCCTCCATTTTCTCATCTATAAAACTGGAATAAAAATACTCACCTTACAGAGTTGCTGTGAAGATTAAATTAGATCATATATGTAAAAAGACTTCCCTAGTAGCTCAGCTGGTAAAGAATCTGCCTGCAATGCAGGAGACCTAGGTTCAATTCCTGGGTCAGGAAGATCCCCTAGAGAAGGGATAGGCTACTCTAGCATTCTTGCCTGGAGAATTCCATGGACAGAGGAGTCTGGCAGGCTATAGTCCATTAGGTCTCAAAGAGTCTGACTTGACTGACTTCCACTTTCACTTTTTGCATATAACGCATCTACCCCTAATTGGGCTTCCCTGGTGGTTCAGCTAGTAAAGAATTCGACTGTAATGCGGAAGACTTTGGTTTGATCCCTGGGTTGGGAAGATCCCCTGGAGAAGGAAAAGGCTACTTACTCCAATATTCTGGCCTGGAGAATGCCATGAACTGTATAGTCCATGGGGTCACAAAGAGTCAGACATGACTGAGCAACTTTCACTTTATTACCCTAATGACTCCCAGCATCACTGAGAGACTAATAAACCTTGTCCCTTTCGCTCTGCTTCCTTTCCCTCAAAGCCAGGAGCTCTGCATTCCTTTCATCCTCTCTAGGTTTGAACACAATGCTAAGCACATAGAAGGCATTCAGTTAATGTTTATTGATTGACTCCTGAATCCCTCATTGTACTTAGAATCAGGTTCCCAAGATGTAGCTCCAAACACCCACACCCACAAAAGTACGTGGACTTTTGAGGTTAAGAAAAAAAGACTTCAAAATGTTCTGAGAGGACAAGAGTAACTGTTTCAATAGCAGATAACTAAGTAGAGTATCTTATGCAAAGAACCCCACAGATATAACAGTAAACACACACCGCCTACCATGCTAGACACAGAAGGTGAACCTCAGCATTCTGCTCCGCCCTGTTTAAATTCCCTACTAACTAAATAACCCTACTAGTTGCAACCGTGACCTAGGAGATCAGGGAATTTGGTCCATAATCTGTGGTTTTCTGGAGGAAGAAGGTGCTGGTTGAAGGAAACTTCACCTTTTAACCTTCTTCTGTTCTCATCTTCTTGCCCCTCGGAGGTAGTAACAGAACTTCTGATGGACAGGCCAACCCCATCTAGACACACCTGCTTATCCTCACAGGCAGGCAGAGCCTAAAGCTCAAAGCTGCCAGGAAGATACCAGCTAGACACACTCCTGGCAGACCGGAGCACTCCGCCCCAACATCACCAGCTGCCAGAAACCCGGGGCCCACAGTGAAATCCAAGCCAGGGCCTGAAGGAGCAGCCATCCAGTGAAAAATCACCCCTCATGGCCCGTGACCACTTGGCCCTCATCTGATTTCAGGCAGAGAGAGGGGAAATTTTCACGATTCTTCTGACCTCAAGGTAAGGGAAGTTGTTTCTTCTCTTAGCATCTAACTACTTCCCGTGGGGTCGCCAAGAGTCAGACGTGACTGAGCGACTGAACAACATCTTCCTGTTAACCAATTTCCTCCTCTCATAGACCTCCCTCCACTAATGGAGTCAGTTATAAGAGAAGTGCCCTGCCCTGTGCACTGTGCAGCTGTATTTCCTGCGAAACATACTTGTTTGCTCGAGGTGATTCAAAAGGCAAGCTGGCGTGAGGAGGGCGAGGGGAAACGGATGTTTAGGTTGCGCGCTGACAGAGGCCCCTCCCCCTTTCCCCATGCCTACCGGAAATGAGGCCTGAGGGTGGGTGGGAATAGAAGAACCAACTTTCACAGAAAGTTCCCAGGCTCCTGACTAGAAGAGGGGACTTGTCTGCACATCGTTCAGAATCTAATTTGCACATCTTAGGAGAAAACCTATAGATACTTTGATCCTTGCCCTTACTGCTCTCCCTCCAGTAACGTTCCCCAGCCCCCACAGGATCTCCCCAGGGCTCCCCTACTCTGAACTCTCTTCTCTGACCAAAATTCCTTCCTCCACAAAACCTCCACAATATTTTTCTGTGGAAAATCTGACTCTTCTTCCTGTGGTATTCTTCAGAGCTCTCTCCTCCCTTCCAAGATCCTAGCTCTATCCTCCGTCAACAAAAGAAATCTCCTGGTTGGATTCCACTTTGCATTCCCCAATACCTTGATATCTGTGTCTGGAGTGACAAACTCCTTCAGGCATTCGATGGGACCCATGAGAAACGGGCAGTGGGAGGAGAAAACCTGGAGGAAAGAAGACAGATGAGTCCGAGGACGGAGGCCAGCACCTTCAAACATAGGTGGAAACAAACAAACAAAAAAAAAACAGGGCCTCAGCTTAGATGAGAACTTAGCCAACTTTCTGTGTTACTTCGCACGTCACACGTCCAGATTTCTCCAGCTCATCTGTCCTCAGAGATCTTCCAGGACTTCTACCAGATTAAGCTCCTTTCTTCACAATGCTTGCCAACCCTTTCCACAACTTCTCACACAAGCCCCACCCAGCACTTTATTCTGTTTATCCCGTGGCAGCCCCCGCCCCCACTCACCTCCCGAAGTCCCTCTTGGGCCATGGCCCTAAAACTGAGGATAACTCCAATGATGGTCATGCGCTTCAGCACATTATCAGCCCCTGAAGAGAAAGAAGAGCATGAGAGAAGAGAATGTGGGAAAATGGCGATGGTTTTGCTTCTTCAGACCCAGCCGAGGCCTCATAGCTCCAACAACCCCTTGTGGTCCACAATACTTTTCCCACAGTTCCTTCTCCCTTTGGGGGATGTGCTCACCTGTCAGCTGGGGCAGCAAAGAAGCCATCAAGTCCGCCTTGTTGAAGTTGGATCTGATCTGAACAAGTACATCCATGTTTTCTACCACCAGCTTCTGCAGTCAGAATAGAGACATTAAGCAAGAAAAGACGAGACCATGGTACATCTCTCCCCAGTCTCCTACGCCTACCCCGCTTCCCCCGAGGCTGGACCTTCTTCCCGGGGCCTTGCATCCACAGTACCTTCAGCTCCACAATTTGCGAAGTCACATGCCACATCAGGTTTTCACTCAGGAACTTCATGCCGTACGGGCCCAAGAGTTCAGCTAAGGCCCGCATCTCTGGAATAGAGTTGCAGAGGCCCCAGGTAGGACCCAGAGGGCACTGGTGCATTTGCACAAGAGCTGTAGGATAGTCTGAACATTTCTAATGTTTTTCAGCAAGGAAAGGAAATGGCAAGGAAGGGAAGTAGTGAGCAAATGTGGCCTGAAATCCTGCATTCAGGTAACAGGCCTGGCCTGCCTGTGGGACAGTTAACCTTCTACCCACTGGCACTCACACCAAGATGTACCACAAATGATAGCTATTTACTTTTAATTCTTACAGGAATCTGGACTTTGCCAAGTCCCTTTACCTGGTATCTGGGCTTTCCTCTTGCTATACTAGCTGCACTAGCTTTATGAGATGGAAGACCATCTCTGAGCCTCAGCTCCCTTCTCTGTAGAATGAAGAAATTAAAATCCACCCTGAATACCTCACAGAGTTGCTAGGAGAACAGTCAACACACATCCCCATTATCCCAACTGTTTTTTCCTCTAAACCCTTCTTTCCTCCAGTCTGCTCCATTACCTTATCCCTCCCTAACCAGCCTGCTTCTGGCCCTTTGTGGATTAAATAAAGCCTGGCTGGGGAAATCCCATGTTGGAAACCCGAGAGACAAATTCAGACAGGAAAGAGCTCCAGCTTTGATCTCTGGCTATGGACCATCCCAGCAAAGAAAACCATAAAGACCAGAAGTAACAAGAGATGAGGAGAGGAAAGGTGAGTTTAACCTAGTTAATAAGGGTTCAGAGGGAAAGGGAAGTTGAGGCCCCCATGCTCAAGGGTTTCAAGGCAGGACCAGTTGATCTCCACCTCTATCACTGACAAAAGCAGTGGAGCTGGCCACAGCAGCTGACATGGACTAAAATACCAGACATTTTTAGGGTCACCTATTTACAATAGGAACAACTGAGCTGAGAACTAGGAAAGGAATTCCTAACTGGTCACCTTAGATAATGCTAAAATGCTGACAGAGAGGCAGAGGGGCTGAACTACCCTTTCTGGAGAAAAGACACGCGGATCCACCAGTTTGGATCCACCTTACTCTAGTCCTCTTTAGGCTAGTAACCCTAGGGCCTCCTTCTCTATCCATCTAGCTATTTTTGCAGCAGCATTGCCCCATCACCATGGTAACCCTAGGAAATTGGGGTGGGGGTGGCAGAAGGGGAAATCAACATTACCTCCTGCTGCTCGTCAGTTGTCAGCAAGACCTAAGCTGATTTTAGATGCTGCCTACAGCTTGTGGGAGGAGTTGATGAGAAGGGGACATCTGAAGCCTCCAGCAGGTAGAGAGTAGGGTCAGCTCACTGATGGAGTCAGTGTGAGGGCAAGAAGAAGGTAGAGCCGGAGAATAGAGCTGCGTGCTCTGCCCTCCATAACACCCCCTCCAAGGAAGGGGAAGAATGGAGAGGGCAGCATCACTGAAACATCTCCTACCTGTCTCAGATCCCATGCGGGGTCCATGAGAGGAAGGAGGAAGCAGTTGGATAGTTCATGAATCAGTCGGTAAAACAAATCTATTAAAAAGGATCTGCATGGCTTCAAGCCCTCTTTAAAAAGAGAATAACTTTCCAATTCATTCATGACACACTCCTCATCTGCCTGCCTTAAGACACTAAAGCACTTCTAAACATTGGGAAGCAGCACGACAAAGTGATTAAGCACCTGGGTTCTGGAATTTGACTGCCTTGAGCTGAAATTCCAGTTCTACCTTTTATGAAAGTGCAAACTTAAGCTCCATCACCCCTTGTGTCTCGGGGTCCTCATTTGTAAAATGGGGGTAATAACAACCTCAAGGCTGTTGTGAGGAGTGAAGGAGTTAATAAATGTGAACATTCAGAACCTAGCCCACACTATACGTCATTGGTTATGTTATCATCATTATTAAATATCAGTTATCTAAAATGTATCCCTCAGGAAGAAGATGCCACAACATGAGATCACTGTTTAATAATTCCAAACATCAGAATGTCCTTACATTTATCCTTTGCCCTTCATCGTATGTCCTACTCTCTACTCTGTGGAAATGGAAAATAACCATTTACTACCCTTTGTAGAATAAATCCTTTCAATGACTTAAGTACCCCTGCCTAGGTCTTAACTCCCTTCATCTTCTCTCTCCACCATCAACCCCCAAGCCACTTCCCAATTCTGGGTCTCACTTGAAATCTCTCCTATCGTCCCTAAGGTAGAGTCTAGCAGAGATCTAGAAGAGTATAGAATGAGGCTCTGGGAAGGCAGGAGAACACAGATGGGGTCCGTCAGTAGGGATATTGTACCGAGGGGAAAGCTCAGCTCCTTGACAGGAGACCAGACTCTGAGCTCACCAGAGACGTCGGAGAACTCCTCTGCGCTGAAGTTCTGCTCCCCCTCTCTGGGGAGGCTGATGAAGGCCTGCATGGCTGGCGAGAGGATGATGGTCCCGCTGCTTGCCTGTCTAAGCAGACTTTCTAGGTACCTACAGGATTGGCCAAGAGAGCACAGAAGATGAGTGTTCACTCCCTTCCTCCTACCACCACCACTGGGCTCAGGAAGAGGAACTGCACGAAAGGCTGGGGTGGTGGGGAGAGACTGGGGCGGGAGGAGGAGACACCACGGCACTCTGATAAACATCCCAAGGCTGCTGGCTCAGAAACAACCGGCAGTAACGTGACTCCGCTTTGCCTCTAATCTGCTGGACATTGGCTGTGCTGTCAAAGGTAATGGTGGACATGCCCCACCATCTTTTCCAGCTATTGCACACCCTGCACTCTTGGCCTTTCTCTGTCAGGTAAGATAAGCCTAAGCTGACAAGACAAAAATTCCTACTAATTGGGCTCCTCCAAAATAT
Organism: Neotragus pygmaeus; assembly: GCA_006410875.1. Taxonomy (NCBI): domain Eukaryota; kingdom Metazoa; phylum Chordata; class Mammalia; order Artiodactyla; family Bovidae; genus Neotragus; species Neotragus pygmaeus. The sequence goes on from SJYV01051828.1 coordinate 705,701, forward strand.
ACTTAGCCTCAACCTCCTCAATGAGAGTTTTAGACTAAGAGCCTAGGAGCCTGGAAGTGAGTCTCAAGTCAAACCTCCTGGGCAGAGAGAAGCTCAGTGAACACTTGTCATCCAGTCTCCAAATATCCCCTCCTGACCTCTGGGCAAGCTAAGAAGGCTTCCAGCCAATGACACCAGAGGGCTTGGTAACCACTGTCACTCACCCAAGCACTAGCTGTGGGGCTAGGTCTTACAGAAGTCACAGGCTAACACGGGTAGGTCAAAACCAGCACTCAACGTGTGGTTTTTTCCTTTTAATTTGAATTTGCTGTCAAATTTTTTAAGCGGAGATTTTATATTAAAAATAATAATTTAGTGAGGCAGCAATCAGATGGTACTAAGTGGTGGCTGCCCCTTTAGAAGGGCATGCCCTTACTACTCAAAGTTCCTACCGAGCCCACAAGACCCATTTCCCTTACNCGAAAGGCTGGGGTGGTGGGGAGAGACTGGGGCGGGAGGAGGAGACACCACGGCACTCTGATAAACATCCCAAGGCTGCTGGCTCAGAAACAACCGGCAGTAACGTGACTCCGCTTTGCCTCTAATCTGCTGGACATTGGCTGTGCTGTCAAAGGTAATGGTGGACATGCCCCACCATCTTTTCCAGCTATTGCACACCCTGCACTCTTGGCCTTTCTCTGTCAGGTAAGATAAGCCTAAGCTGACAAGACAAAAATTCCTACTAATTGGGCTCCTCCAAAATATACTTAGCCTCAACCTCCTCAATGAGAGTTTTAGACTAAGAGCCTAGGAGCCTGGAAGTGAGTCTCAAGTCAAACCTCCTGGGCAGAGAGAAGCTCAGTGAACACTTGTCATCCAGTCTCCAAATATCCCCTCCTGACCTCTGGGCAAGCTAAGAAGGCTTCCAGCCAATGACACCAGAGGGCTTGGTAACCACTGTCACTCACCCAAGCACTAGCTGTGGGGCTAGGTCTTACAGAAGTCACAGGCTAACACGGGTAGGTCAAAACCAGCACTCAACGTGTGGTTTTTTCCTTTTAATTTGAATTTGCTGTCAAATTTTTTAAGCGGAGATTTTATATTAAAAATAATAATTTAGTGAGGCAGCAATCAGATGGTACTAAGTGGTGGCTGCCCCTTTAGAAGGGCATGCCCTTACTACTCAAAGTTCCTACCGAGCCCACAAGACCCATTTCCCTTACCTGCCAGGCCCAGCTTGATATATGTATTGCAAACCCTGTCTCAGGCTTACCCCCCTTCTCAGGGGGTTCTTTGCAGCCTGACTCATACTAAGCTGATATTGGATTAAGAGCGCCACCCAGTGGCTTAGGGAGGTAGGAATCCAGCTCCTTTCCATCCTTAAAACCTCAAAGGAAGTATAGTTTGGGGGAGGAGGCCCCTTTCCCTATGAAAAACACTCTACTAAACATAATATGGTCATGTTGGAAGACGAGGAGACAGTGCTATGGAGAGAAGGTATGAGATAGAATGGTCTTCAGACAGAGAAGCTGGATGAAAAGAGAAATAAGAGAACTTCAGAAAGAGCAAGAAAGATCATTTGAAATGAAAACAGTAAGAATCCAGAAAAGAAAGGTCAGGAACTGCAGATGAAGAGGAAACGGGCAGGTCAATGGGTGTCACGTGGAAGCTCGGAAAGAACCCTCATGGTGGAGAGAGGACATCTGAGTTTGCCCCAGCTTGTAGCTCTAGTCCTCGGGCAGAAACAAGCCTCTGTTTGGGGGTCTATGACCCTAGGAGCTGAAATGCCTGGTCGCGAGGTCCTACCCTGTGAAGGAAAAAATGCTAACAAAAGAGTAAGGCAGAGAGAGAGGATAAGCAACACTGACCAGTTCGTGTAGAGAGTGGTGATAGTCTGCTCCCCACACGAGTCCAGTGGCTGTGTCTGCTGCAGGAGGGCATTGCGGATGACTCTGGACACATCTGCACCCAAAAACTGGGCCAGTGACTGTATGAAACTGATGTACGCTTTGACTCCTGCCAACAGCTCAGAAGGCCTGGCGATCTCCTGGGTTGTAGCATTGTAGCCAGCCAGCCACACAATGGCTCTGGGTGACAAAAACCATAATCACAGTCATCATGTCCAACATAGTAAGAGTTATCACACTTATACTGTGTTCTAGGGGCTGCACTACTATTTCACTATACACATTATCTCACGTAAACCTCATAGCAACCCCAAAAGGTAGGTACACTTATCTCCATTTCACGGTGAAGAAACTGAGGCACAGAGAAGTTCCAGTGCCAGAGCCAGGACTTGACTCCAATAACATTCGATTCTCAGTCACCATGTTCTTCCGCCTCCTCTAGGGAAATTTAGATCAGGTGGTAAAAGATCTAGGCTCCCAAATGCCATCTAACTGTATGAGCTGTCTCACAACCTCCTATGTTCTCAGGACCAGCATTCGTCTTTTCTCTTTGGAAAGAATTATTTCCAGTCACTGTCAGAAATGGAAAACCACACCCAGAAATCCTGAGATGTGCCGTGCAATGCTGAGCGGCCATGGGATGCCAAGTGGAGAGAGTGCGCCTGGCGGGCACGCAGCAATAGCCAACCTTAGAGAAGGAAGACCTGTCAGCACTGTATTATTTCAGAGGCACATCAGCAACACCCCCTCCCCCTTGGACTCCCAGACCCTTCCAAAATACCTTCCCCGGGAACCTGAGAATTCACAGTTGGAGTCAGTCCTCTTCCTTCAGACTTTCTTCCTTGTTAAACTGTAAACAGGGGGCTTCCCTGGTGATCCCGTGTTTAAGAACCCGCCTTGCAATGCAAGGAACACCAGTTCAATCCCTGGTCTGGGAGGATTCCACAGGCCGCAGAGCGATAGAGCCCGTGTGCCACAATAATGAGCTCTCACACTTTGGCCGTAACTATTGAAGACCGCGTGCCTGGAGCCCGTGCCCCGCAACTAGAGAAGCCTCTGCAGTAAGCCTTCACACCCGAGCAAAGAGTAGCCCCCACCTGCTCCAGCTAGAGAAAGCCCACGCGGAGCAGTAGAGACCCAAAATCAAATAAATAAATAACTATAAAACCAACAATAATAAAAAATGTAAACAGAAGGAGAAAAAGGAACACCAGCTTTTGTCAGTCAGCAGCACATCAGTATAAATGAGTCCATCAGGTCCTCCCTAAAGCCACAGGCGTTTGGGAGTTTTGTTTGTTTTGCATTTTGGGGATAGTGTTTATGGGGGAGGGGGGGAACAGGAGCACCAGCTTCGTGGATGAAAAGGAAAACCACTTGAGGGAAAATACTATGGAAAGGACAGACTGGATACAAGCCTAATCTACCAAATCTATTTTAGAGTTCTCATAGAGGCCAAATCTTTAAGCCAACTTCTGGGCTTTAGGAGCAAGGGTGTCAATGAAGAAAGTATTAGAGATGTTCAGGAAAAACTAAAATATCACACCCATGCTGCTCCAGGGCCTAGAAACCACTGCCAGTTTCTAAAGGTTCGCACATGGATGATTATCAAATTGTCATCTTGACATTTTGTATGTGCCTGAGACACTTCCTTCCATATAGCTCAAGTGTAAGGTATGAAAACAAACTAATTTTTATTGTCACCAAGGCAAAAACCTAATTGGAAAAACAAGCCTGCATCTCCTACAATCAAGGTACAGACTCCTAACTATTCTCCCTACTTCTGTCCTTGCCCCGCTAGTGCAGGATGAACCTGCTGAAATACTGAGTGAGATCATGTTCCTGCTCTGCTCAAACCCTGCCAAGCCTCCCTTCTCACTCAGCATCAAAGCCAAAGTCCTGGGGGTGACATAGAGGCAGCTGAACCGTCTGTCTGCCCCTCCCCCAGCCTCTCTGACCTCGCGTCCTGCCAGTCTCCCCCTGCTCACACTGGCCTCCTCCATGCTCGCTGAGCACACCAGGCACGCTCCCACCTCAGATCCTTCACACTTGCTGTTTCCTCTGCCTAGAATGTTCTTTGCACAGACAGGCACCCACTTAGCTTTCTCAGTTCCTTCAGGGAGTTCATTCAGATGTCACTTTCTCGAGCAGGCCTTCCCTGGCCACCCTATGTAAAATTCTACCACTGCCGCCACCACGATACCCTTCCTATCTCCTTCTCCTGCCTTTCTAACGCTTATCATTTTCTAATCTAATACTATGTATCCTTTGTTCTTATTTTGTTTGTCTCTCCCATTAAAAGGAAACTTCATGTGGCCAGGAATCTTTATTCCTTTTGTAGACTGCTATATCAACAGCTTAGAGAACACTGCCAACACACAGTAGATGTCCAATAAATACTTACTGAATGAATATGTGAATATACTAGTATACATATTGTAAAAAGAAACACAGAAGACTAGCAGATTATTCATAAAAACGTCTTCCCCTCATTCCCTAATTTGCTGATTATAGTGCCCAATTTCAACACAAGGAATGTTCCTGCAAATTTCGGGGGCAAGAGAATGAGAGGCAAAGCGGGAAGAAGGGAACTTATTTCGTTGAGGCCTATATATATCACTCAAGATTATCTTTAATGCTCTACTGATTCTCAATTACAGGTAATTCCCATAACAAGGTAAATAGCATTATCCTTACTTTATAGGGTAGGAAATTGAGGCTCAAACAAGAGAGAGTACCTGCTCTGGTGTCTTAGTGAACAGCATCAACACAGATCTGCTGACTGCAGAGGCCCCATTCACTCTACTAAATCATTTCTGGTTGTTTATCAAAACAGCCTATAAAGGTTTGGAGTTCTCTTCATTTATTTGTTTTCAATAGAGATGCCTAGGACCTATGCCAGATTAGCTGCTTCAGAATGACCACCAAGATGGAGCTAATGGAACCCAACTTTGAGAACTACCATACTAAGCAAAGAGAAGACAAGGAAGAGTGGTACCTGTTGAATCTGGCCTCCAGATGGCTGCTGAGATACTCAGAAGGGAAGATGGTGTGTTCAAACACAGAGAAGCTCTGTACATGATTCATTGTCAGTGCCAACTCCGTCAAGTTTAGGTGTAGCTTGTCCATGCTGGGTAAAATTAAGAAAGCAAAATGAGCCTCATTACAGGGCTGGTCCTGCCTGCTAGTAGCTGGGGAGGATCTGTCAGGCCCATCACTCCTGGATCCCTTTCATCTTCTCAGAAAACTCATCCTAGAACAGTACACATTAACGCTGACTTCAAACGCAAAGGAGAAAATTCACATTGACTTGCTTTTCCGTATCTGTCATTCCCCACCACCACTCCCGCTCCCCTTTGCTGGCATCCTTTCTCTCGTCCCTGCCTCCCTTCCTTGAGATGGTGCTGGCTGGCCCTTCAGGGCCCCGGGCCTCACTTGGTGACAACGCTGCGGTTTTTCCGGTGGCTCTCCGCTCCCGGCTTGTCCCTCTCAGGCTCTCCTTTTCTGGGAGCCTGCCTCTGCTTCATGGTTTTCTTGTTCTTGGCCTTGCTGATGGTAGTGGCACAGTGCTTCGGGAGAAGCTTTAGAAACAAACACACATGAATGGAAAAATGAGATTCCTTCCGCAAACTGCCGAGGAGTCCATCTGACAGTTACAAGCAGGTCCTTCCACTATTGCCTGCTCTTTGCTCGCTCTGCCTTTCTCTCTCTTTCCTTCCTTGCTTCTCTTTCTCTTGTGGGGGCCTACCTAGCACATGCTCACCTCTGTTAGTTTTCGTTAAATATCTACCCATGTTTAGCTTGGAGAAGGAAATGGCAACCCACTCCAGTGTTCCTGCCTGGAGAATCCCAGAGACGGGGGAGCCTGGTGGGCTGCCGTCTGTGGGGTCGCACAGAGTCGGACACGACTGAAGTGACTTAGCAGTAGCAGCATGTTTAGCTTCAGAGTTTCAAGATAGCAACTTCCTTCAGGGACCAGATCATCAATTCCCCCATCCACTTCCTGAGAGAAACTCTTTCCTAGTGGAAAATTTCTAGTAGAAAGAATCTAAGAGCTCCACTCAATTGTGCTTTCAGGGGTCTTCCAACCTAGTAAGATGGTCTGTTTTTTTGCTAGTGTGGAACTATCAACTCACTTGCTATATTCCTTCCTAGCCTGTCCCAGGAATATGGAACATGGACAGACACCCCCACTACCACAACCCTCCAAACAGAGGCGTTGCAATCCTGCATCTCTTCTCTTTAACAAGATACCCTCAGAGGTCACAACGTGGCCAGCACTCTTCCCACTGCTTTTTTTTCTATAATTGTATGTATTTATTTTTGGCTGTGCTGGGTCTTCACTGCTGCACGGGCTTTTCTCCCTCTAGTTGCGAGGAGTGAGAGCTGCTCTCCAGTTGTGGTGCTCGGGATTCTCNCCTTGCTTCTCTTTCTCTTGTGGGGGCCTACCTAGCACATGCTCACCTCTGTTAGTTTTCGTTAAATATCTACCCATGTTTAGCTTGGAGAAGAAAATGGCAACCCACTCCAGTGTTCCTGCCTGGAGAATCCCAGAGACGGGGGAGCCTGGTGGGCTGCCGTCTGTGGGGTCGCACAGAGTCGGACACGACTGAAGTGACTTAGCAGTAGCAGCATGTTTAGCTTCAGAGTTTCAAGATAGCAACTTCCTTCAGGGACCAGATCATCAATTCCCCCATCCACTTCCTGAGAGAAACTCTTTCCTAGTGGAAAATTTCTAGTAGAAAGAATCTAAGAGCTCCACTCAATTGTGCTTTCAGGGGTCTTCCAACCTAGTAAGATGGTCTGTTTTTTTGCTAGTGTGGAACTATCAACTCACTTGCTATATTCCTTCCTAGCCTGTCCCAGGAATATGGAACATGGACAGACACCCCCACTACCACAACCCTCCAAACAGAGGCGTTGCAATCCTGCATCTCTTCTCTTTAACAAGATACCCTCAGAGGTCACAACGTGGCCAGCACTCTTCCCACTGCTTTTTTTTCTATAATTGTATGTATTTATTTTTGGCTGTGCTGGGTCTTCACTGCTGCACGGGCTTTTCTCCCTCTAGTTGCGAGGAGTGAGAGCTGCTCTCCAGTTGTGGTGCTCGGGATTCTCATTGTGGTGGCTTCTCTTGTTGCAGAGCACAGGCTCTGGAGCACTCAGGCTTCAGTAATTGTAGGGCATGGGCTCAGTAATTGTGGCTCCCGGGCTCTAGAGCACAGGCTGTGGCGCATGAGCTTAGCTGCCCTGAGGCACGTGGGATCTTGCCAGACCAGGGGTTGAACCCGTGTCTCCTGCACTGGCAGGCGGATACTTTGTCACTGAGCCACCAAGGAAGCCCCCACTTCTTCTTTTTTAAAAAAATAAGATACTACATTTCTTGTTACTTAAACATCAATCCTGCATCTCTTCTCTCTAACAAGATACCCCCATTTTAGCCATACAGAAAATATAAGATAGAAAGAATTATATATTCATCTCCTTCAAGGTAATCACTCTGGAATTCTCTCCATTTAGTCCAGTGACACTGAGTATGTGCAGAGCAAGACTGGAAACTCATTTGGAATTACTCTTAGAATAGGATAATAGCCATGAGTAAGCTGGTTTTCTTACTTTATAGTCACAATTGGTTTTCTTTTTAAGTTCAAGTTCCTACTATTTCCAAAAACATCAGGTCTACTTTGATGGGCAAAGATGTGTCAACCTTGAAATTATGCAAAAGGGTCTGTGGGTAGATTCTGAAAGTAATTCCAAAAACTGTAACTCCATTAGTAATGCAACATCATTAATTATTTATTCAAAATGACAACTTTGGAGAGGCCAATATTCATTTGCAAAAGTTTTGTTGTGTGTGAAAATAATACTCCCATTGTGTTTTAGGCAACCCTGACCCAGCACTGAGCAAATATCTTTAACTGTGTGTTTTTGCCTGTATAGTAGGTATTCAAGTTGAGTGATGAATATACCTATAATTGTACTTGTTTACATATCTTCTTTGCATTAATTATTTAAATGTCTTTCAAACGTGTATTTGTACTCCTTTTCCCATTAAATTGGAACATTCCCCAAAGGCCTTTCCATCCCCAAACTGTACCTTTCCATCCCCAAACCCCAGCACAGGCCTTAGTGCCCAATAAATACCAAATAATAGAGCAGCTAACATCTATTGAGAATTACATACCAAATACTTAACATACTCTGTTTCATTTCATCTTTATCTTCTACTAAGAAACTATTTTTATCCACATTTAACATATGAGAAAATGGGAAGGTTAAGTAATAATATAACTGGGCATATGTACACACACACGCACGCACACACACACAACCTGACTCCCCTCCTACCAAAGTTGCTACAAAGCCTGACTCAAACCCAGAAAGCCTGGGTAGTCTAGGAAACCTGAAGGACTCCAGGGCAACAGCAGAACGAGTCCCTCATTTTCAAACGTTCTATAAATTTAGGTTGAGCTAATCATGACCAGGTNACACACAACCTGACTCCCCTCCTAGCAAAGTTGCTACAAAGCCTGACTCAAACCCAGAAAGCCTGGGTAGTCTAGGAAACCTGAAGGACTCCAGGGCAACAGCAGAACGAGTCCCTCATTTTCAAACGTTCTATAAATTTAGGTTGAGCTAATCATGACCAGGTGCTATGAGTCAGTCAAGGGAGGGGAGGGGAAAACAACAGACAAAGGCGTGAAAGCAGCCCTGAGGATAAACACAGAGGAGGTGCCTGGAAATGTGCAGATAGCTACAGATTAGGGTGCAGATGGGCAGACAGTGAGACAAGACAGGTGATCTGGGGGCCGTTGTTCTAAGTATGTGTGCACAGGGCAGAGAGAGGAGGAGAAGCAGATTAGAAAGTTAACTCATCTCTTGAAACTCTTCAGATGAAAGAACAGATTTTGTTGAAGTGCAACTGTTCAAATAAGGGGTTTTTTTAGACACTTCTATCAAGTCCCAAGGGAGTAAAGATTAAAGGGATGACACTAAGAAAAGAAGCCTGCCATAAACTCATGCATACAGAAGCCCTAGCTCTACCCGAAAGGCTTAGAAACTTGCTATTTGAGAAGAAGACACAAGGTAGATAGCAAGGATGGCACAGCGGAGCTGCAGAGGGGAGACTGGAACAGAGAGAGGCCTGAACCCACCTGCTCGCTCAGGTTTCGCTGTTCAGCACAGATCTCCAGGACGCAGTTGCTAGTCTGCTTGGCCAGCTCTTCCAGGAAGGAGTTGCAGTGATGAAGGCCATGGTTCTTCAGGTGAGGGTACTGCAGGAAAGAGGACCCAAGGAAGAAAGTGTCATCACCAAGACAGCCATGTCTTCCACATAATACTGTTCTGACCCAGCCTGAGCCACCCCTATCTACAGAAGAAGATGAGACCCAGAGAGAGGACACACTGCAATAAAGCTGAGACATTCAGGGACTGGCACCAGATATCTACGGGGCCAGAAGATACCCAGGTATCTATGGGTACCCTTCCTGGGGCCAAAATCAACCCCTAAAATTGTGTTTTCAGGGAATAATAGTGAGACGTGGTTAGAGAGGTGGTGACAGGGGTTGGCGCTCAGGACACTCACCTCCTCTGGGCACATCTCATGCGTGCAGTGGACAAAGTGAGCACAGATGAGGGGGAAAGCAATGGCATAACGGAACATGGCAGGCTCCTCCAGGGTCACAGCAAACATCTTCTCGAAGGTACGGAGATGAAAGCTATGGAACAGACAAGGAGACTCAGGACCAGGGTTTAGGAGCTGCTTCCTCTGAGGTGGAGAGAATATTGATTCTTTCGACAAAAGTTTTTTAAAACTTTTTACTTTGTACTGGTGTATCGCCAATTAACAACGTTGTTATAGTTTCAGGTGGACAGCAAAGAGACTCAGCCATACAGATACATGTATCCATTCACCCCCAAACTCCCCTCCCTAAACAATATTTTTTGATATTCATCCCTCCCTCTTTAAATTCCCTACTCTTAAAGTAGAGAGAAAACCAAGAAACTCAACCCTTTCAGTCTTTTTTTTAACTGGATCCCAGGGCAGGCTAGTAATGTCTCCTTCCCTTTTCTTGCACAAAATTGCTATTCCTTCCCCCAGAAACTCTGCATGATTTGGGCCCTGATTTCGAAGTCTCTCAATACTACTAATTCACATCCCTCCCAAAATTTGACACTCAGGCTCCAGAAAACTTTCTCAGTGATTCCATGAAACTGATCCTTCCTCAATCCTGTATCCTCTCAACAACATGCATATTTACTATTATTATGTCCTTTTCACATGTGGGTATTATACCTTCCTAACCATGCAGAATGCAGACAGCAGAGCCAACATACTGTACTGTATGTTTGATTCCTCAAAGGGTAGAGTTATGCACAACAGTGGTCCCTGAGTAAAGGCCAAATGATACCCAAGCAAGACAAACTTAGGTGCACTCTCTAAAGGCCCTGTTCCCCAGCCCTCCCAATTATTTTCAGTCATCTCAACTCAACTTCCACCTTTTTCATGTCTCTTAAATCACAAGGTCCAAAAACAAAGATGCTAAACAAGTTTCCAAAGGTAACAGTGACGAACAAACAATTGATGAATTATCCCAGAGAAAGCAAGACTGTGTGAAGTCCAACTGGCTTCCCTAAAGAAAGCCAGCACAATAGGGAATCAGCTTCAAATTCCTACCATTTGATAAGAACTGGAATGAAGAAACTGTGAAGTTATAGCATCTACCTCTAAGGAGGTCTCAAATAAAACAAATCTTCCCAGTGTCTGGGGGAATTAGAGTGCTCCACAGAGGCCAGGCAAGAGATTAGGTTAATTGATAAAGAGTTCAGGACATACCAGAAAGTAGATAAATCAGAAGTTTCCACCAGCATACTCTCTACTGAGTCCAGCATTCGGGAGTGAAAGACAATGAGGTTCATCACCTTGGCTAAGTCTGGGTTCTCATGCAAGTGCAGGGGAGCCTTAGCCACACTGGTATATGCCTATGGTTGGAGGTGGGAAAAGGGGGGAGAAAAACAAGATAAATGAAAGACTCTTCAGTCTTGGGACTACGGTTTGACTGGGATTTGTCCTGTCTAATCAGCAGTTTTTATTCCATACAGCAGAACTTTGGAGTTAAAAAGAAGAGGAAAGGGAGTTTCCTGATGGTTCAGTGACTCAGTGGTAACGAATCCATCTGCCAATACAGGAGACACAGGTTTGATCTGTGGTCTGGGAAGATCCTACATGCTGCACGCGGAACAGCTAAGCCCATGCGCCACAATTATTGAGCCTGTGTTCTAGAGCCTGGGAGCTTCAACTCCTGAAGCCACGTGCCCAAGAACCCATGCTCTGCAACAAGAGAAGCCACGCAGTGAGAAGCCCGCACACCACAACTAGAGAAAAACCCATTCAGCAATGAAGACCCAACACAGCCAAAAAATAAAATAAATTTTAAAAAAAGAGAGAGAGGGGGGATTGGGAGGAAGGAAAAACCTTAAGAATGGAGGACCATTAGCAGAAACAAACCTACCTGTAGACGGAACCAGTCTAGTCTCAATCCAGAAAATTCAAATTTCTCTCCATTATCAACTGCAAGAAAAACAGAAATTTAAAAGGAAATAATAAAACAGCACCTCTATCCAATTGCATGAAATGGTCGGTCCTCTTCAAAGTCATCTTGGGTACTCCCTAGCTCAAGAGACCCATATTTCTAGAGAAAAAAATGTTCGCCTTCACTCTTTCTCCCCCATTTCCCTGCAGTTACCTTGTTTGAGATTCAGAGAGGAGAGAGTACTGACGAATGAGGACATTATGATGGACTCCTCCTCAGGACACACAGACAGGTTCTAAAAGAGAAGGTGGAGTCAAGGCGGCATAAACTTCACCAGGAGAGAAACGAGGACCACAGGGCTTGGCCAGTGTATGCAGGTAGAAGGAACTGCCAAGTGTCACAAGCCAAAAAGAGCCAAGCAAAACAGGGCAGGAACTCCCTCAGTTCAATGCTAACCTCCAACTGCCCTTTATTTTCTCTCCTATTAGCATCACTTGGGAGGAAAATTACTAAGATTATTAGTGCTTTTTTTATATTTTAACAAATGTAAAGGAGGAAATTGGGCTTTTGACACACAATCTACAGAGCATGAGATTCAGTCAAGGTAAGCCCCAGAGAACAATGACCAGGGATCACCCCTAAATTTCCAAAGTATCACCAATCAAACATACTTGAATGATGTCACTGAGCACAAGGGCATCAAATCTGGCCAGGTACTGAAGGTGGTACTGCTGAATCACCTTGATGTGTCTTCGGACCAGAGCCCTAACCTCCTCCAACAGGAAAAGCAGTTCTGCAATGCTCCTGCAAAGTGGAGGGTGAGAACAGAGAGCAGAGTGAGACTGAGAGCATGACCTGGGACACAGACAGCGGCGACAGGGCAGAAGCTGAGGCCTCCCGAGGCCGATCTGAGGCACCACTGCCCGTCCCTTTTCCCAGCCCATCTAAAGTCAGGATTCTTAACTAGGCCAAGAACTAACGAGTCAACGTAGTCCTCAGGCGTCTTCGTCTTGGTGACATTTTCTGTGTGGCGAACCAGCCAAGTGACTTCATCACGAATGAAGGACAGGGCCATGAAAGCAAAAAGGGCCTGTGGAGGGGACAGAGAGCATGAGAATTTTCAACTTCAGAAATGGATTTCAAAGCACAGAGAAAACTATCGTGAAAACGTGCCTATAGATACAACTATGTAGCCATACCAACAATAATGTCCAACATTAAACACAGAGACCCACAAAAAAAGCATCCTACAAGAATCAGATCTAAAATACATTAGTTCACAATACCACCATATCAAATTCAATTTTAGAAATATTTACTAGGTCAATACCAACTTATCAAATTAAATTCTAGAAATATTTACTAAGTATTTGTGTGTGTGTGTGTGTGTGTGTGTGTGTTTTAAGCAAGCTCTGTCTTTAGTTAGCTCACACTCAAATAGAGGATAAGACAAGTACACAAATAACTATAACATATGATACTATATGATAGTGCCCAAAAGAGAGATACAACAAGTTTTAGAGTACTCCAAGAAGATTCAAGGGAACCACACACACAAACAGAACAAAAAACTTAGAAATGCAAAAACTCGGAAATGCCAAATCATGCTTCCCTTCCTCTCTTTCTCTTGCCTTGGGACCCAGCAGTCCTGGTTCATCGGTTAACACAGTCTCCAGCTCCTTCACAGCTATTCGCAGAAACTGGCGCCGTTGAGAGTGAAACTGGCCACTGAGGAAAGAAAGCAGAAGCTAGAGAATATTGCCTCTCCTGCCCTCAAAAATCCTCCAAACGCAGAGCAGAAGAGATCTACCTTTAGGAAGGGGGGTCAGCCAGGAGGAAGGTTCAAGGCCACAGTTAGACTCAGTAAGGAAACACAAGACCCTGTGGGGCAACAGTGAGTTCTCGGGTTGAGACAATAAATCTGTGTAGAAATAGGGGTGGCTTGGGTGACAGCAAAGGTCAGGAGAAATACCTATTCCATCCCCTCTGGAAGAGCTCATTCTTTGCCTTTACCTGTTTGCAATTGCATGTTCCTTGCTTTCCTTTATGTCGGCCACTCGCTTGCCATACCTGAGAATCGACACAAGCACAGAAGGGTTGGCCACACCTCCAGTTAGAGTCCTCATCCCACCTTCCCAGTCCTCGGAGATTCCACACTACAGTCTGCAGGAAGCATGGACAGTGCTCACCATCAGGATCTTTCTAAACACTACTTTTAACCCCAGCCTACTAATAAGAGACTCATGTCACTTCAATTCAGTCAGTTCAGTCGCTCAGTCGTGTCCAACTCTTTGTGACCCCATGAACTGAGTGTAAGTAACATGAAGATCAAGTTAGATCATTTATGTCAAAGAATTCCCTAAACAATAAGTCTTACATGTTACTGTTGTTCTTAATGATAGAAAACTAAATACCCTTCAAACATCCCTTCCATTCCCTAGGAGCAGGAATCATTAGAAAGTTGTTCTGCATATCAGTATCAATTTACTTCCTGTAACTTCTAATTATTAATCTTAGATTTACTCTCTCAAATCTTGCAATGAGTTTTTAATGATAAAAGTTGTTGAAAGTATGAGGAATAAGTATTCTCATAGACTGTTGATAATATGTCTATTTGGAGGATAATTTAGCAAGAGGTATTAAAATTTGAAACATGCACATCCTTTAACCCAGGAAATCCACTTCTAAGAATTTACCCTATAGAAATGTTCACAAAGATACCTGTCTAAAGATATTCGTTACAATAGTATTTGAAAAGGCTTTTTTAAAAGTGGGGGAAGGGTACTGTTCAAATGTCCATCAATAGTGGATTGGATTAATAAAGTATGTTACAACCACAAAAGGAAATACTATTTGACTCTTAAAAAGAATAAGTGTCTATAGACTGATACACAAAGATATACAAAATACAGTAAGTTTTTTTTTTTAAACTTCACAATATAATGTAGAATGTGGATCCATTGCTTTTTATCAATTGCTTATATAAGGCTAAAAATAAACACACCCCTCTACATGTTCATATATATACACAAGCATCTAGAGGACACGCACCAAAATATTTGGGGATGTGAGATTGTAGTCAACTTCCTCTTGATATTTTTTACATTTCTGGTGTTAGTTTTGCAACTACAAAGATAATAAAGGTAATTGATCCCTTCCTTAATCCCTTACCTCCTTCTCATTATAACTCTGTCTCTGTTCTTCCCTTCGAGGTCAAACTTCTTAAAAGAGTTACTTACTAAATTCCTTATGTACTATTTGGTCCTAAACTCACTGCAACCCAGGTTTTGACCTCAATACTCAATTGAACTTATCCGTATGCAGGTCAGGAAGCAACAAAGAACTGGACATGAAACAACAGACTGGTTCCGAATGGGGAAAGGAGAACATCAAGGCTGTGTATTGTCATCCTGCTTATTTAACTTATATGCAGAGTACATCATGAGAAACGCTGGGCTGGATGAAGCACAAGCTAGAATCAAGATTGCCAGGAGAAATATCAATAACCTCAGATATGCAGATGACACGACCTTTATGGCAGAAAGAGAAGAAGAACTAGAGCCTCTTGAAAGTGAAAAGGAGAGTGAAAAAGTTGGCTTAAAACTCAACATTCAGAAAGTGAAGATCATGGCATCTGGTCCNGATGTTCAAGCTGGATTTAGAAAAGGCAGAGGAACCAGAAATCAAATTGCCAATATCTGTTGGATCATCCAAAAACTGAGAGTTCCAGAAAAACATCTACTTCTGCTTTATTGACTATGCCAAACCTTTTGACTCTGTGGATCACAACAAACTATGGAAAATTATTCAAGAGATGGGAATGCCAGACTATCTGGCCTGCCTCCTAAGAAATCTGTATGCAGGTCAACAAGCAACAGTTAGAACTGGACATGGAGCAACAGACTTGTTCCAAATAAGAAAGGGGTGCATCAAGGTTGTATACTGTCACCCTGCTTATTTTACTTATATGCAGAATACATCATGAGAAATGTTGGACTGGGCGAAGCACAAGCTGGAATCAAGATTGTTGGGAGAAACATCATAACCTCATATATGCAGATGACACCACTCTTATGGCAGAAAGCGAAGAACAAATAAAGAGCCTCTTGGTGAAAGTGAAAGAGGAGAGTGAAAATGTTGGTTTAAAACTTAACATTCAGAAAACTAAGATCATGGCATCCAGTCCCATGGCACATAAATGGGGAAACAGTGGAAACAATGTCAGACTTTATTTTTTGGGGCTCCAAAATCACTGCAGACTGCAACTGCAGCCATGAAATTAAAAGGTCCTTGTTTCTTAGAAGAAAAGTTATGGCCAACATAGAGAGCATATTATAAAGCAGAGTCATTGTCTTGCCAACAAAGGTCTGTGTAGTCATAGCTATGGTTTTTCCAATAGTCATGTGTGGATAAGACAGTTGGACTATAAAGAAAGCTGAACATTAAATAATTGATGCTTTTGAACTGTGGTGTTGGAGAAGACTCTTGAGAGTCCCTTGGACTGCAAGGAGATCCAACCAGTCCATCCTAAAGGAAATCAGTCCTGAGTATTCACTGGAAGCACTGATGCTGAAGCTGAAACTGATGCCTATATGAATAGACCCTGATGCTGGGAAAGATTGAAGGTGGGAGGAGAAGGGAATGACAGAGGATGAGCTGGTTGGATGGTATCACTGACTCAATGGACGTGAATTTGAGTAAACTCTGGGATTTGGTGATCGACAGGGAAGCCTGGCATGCCGTAGTCCATAGGGTCGCAAAGAGTCATACATGACGGAGCGACTGAACTGAACTGATGACACAGAAATCCCACTCCTGCACATATGTCTGGAGAAAACCATAATTCAAAGAGATACATGTACCCCAATATTTGTGAGTGTTTGCTCAATCCCTAAGTTGTGTACAACTTTTTGCAACCTTATGGACTTTTGCCTGCCAGGCACCTCTGCCCTTGGGATTCTCCAGGCAAGAATAGTGAAGTGGGGGTTGCCATTTTTTTTTCTCTAGAGATCTCCCTGACTCTGGGATCAAACATATGTCTCTGGCATTAGCAGGCGGAGACTTTACCACTGAGGCAGGTAGGAAGCACTATTCATAACAGCTAGGATATAGATGCAACCTAAATGGCCATGAACAGAGGAATGAATAAAGAAGATATGGTGTATCTATACAATGGAATATNTGTCTCTGGCATTAGCAGGCGGAGACTTTACCACTGAGGCAGGTAGGAAGCACTATTCATAACAGCTAGGATATAGATGCAACCTAAATGGCCATGAACAGAGGAATGAATAAAGAAGATATGGTGTATCTATACAATGGAATATTAGCCACAAAAGGAACAAAATAGTTCCATTTGCAGAAACATGGATAGACTGTCATACAGAGTGAAGCAAGTCAGAAGTAATATCACTTTTATGTGGAATCTAGAAAAATTATACAGATAAACTTATTTGCAAAGCAGAAATAGAGGCATGGATGTAGAGAACAAGCCTATGGATTAAAAAGAGGAAGAAGGAGTGGGATAAATTGGGAGGTGGGATTCACATATATATATATATTACTGTGTATAAAATATTCCAATCCCAAAGAATGACAATGCCAGAGAATGTTCAAACTACCACACAACTGTGCTCATTTCACATGCTAGTAAGTTAATGCTTAAAATCCTTCATGCTGGGCTTTAGCAGTATATTAACTGAGAACTTCTAGATGTACAAGCTGGGTTTTAAAGAGTCAGAAGAATCAGAAATAAAATTGCCAACATTTGTTGGATCATGGAGGAAGCAAGGAAGTTCTGGAAAAAACATCTGCTTCATTGACTATAGTAAAGCCTTTGACTGTGTAAACACAGCAAACTGTGGAATATTCTTAAAGAGATGAGGAACTTGGCATGCTGCAATCTATGGGGTCACCAAGTGCTGAACTTAGCAACTGAAGAATAACAAACAATGTATAAAATAGATAACAAATGAGAACCTACTGTATAGCACAAGCAACACTACCCAGTGCTCTATGGGGACCTAAATGGGAAAAAACTATAAAAGAGGGGATATATAGAGATATAGATATCAGTTCAGTTCAATTGCTCAGTTGTGTCTGACTCTTTGTGACCTCATGAACCACAACATGCCAGGCCTCCCTGTCTATCACCAACTCCTAGAGTCCACCCAAACCCATGTCCATCGAGTTGATGATGCCATCCAACCATCTCATTCTCTGTCGTCCTTTCCTGCCTTCAATCCCTCCCAGCATCAGGGTCTTTTCCAATGAGTCAGCTCTTCACATGAGGTGGCCAAAGTATTAGTATTTCAGCTTCAACATCANGCCAATTCATTGGAAAAGACCCTGATGCTGGGAAAGATTGAGGGCGGGAGTATGAGGATGTCAGAGGATGAGATGGTTGGATGGCATCACTGACGCAATGGACCTGAGTTTGAACAGGCTCTGGGAGTTGGTGATGGACAGGGAGGCCTGGAGTGCTGCATTCCATGAGGCTGCAAAGAGTTGGACATGACTGAGTGACTGAATTGAACTGAACTGAACAAGCAGGGGACTAAGACCATCTTTACAAATAAATTAAACATTGTCCATCCTCATTTTATTTGACCTCTCAGTACTGTCAAACATAGATAACCATTCCTTTCTTCTTGACGTGTCTTCCCTTGCCTCTGTTATTCTTCTCACTGATTTCTCTGCCTCTGCTGGCCCTTACATTTCAATGTCTCAGAGGTTCTATCCTAGTCTTTTCTCACTTCACACATTCTCTGTGAGTAATCTCACCTACTCCCATGGCTTTGATCACCATTTTGCCAAACTTAATCTGAATCCAAATCTCTCTCCTAAATTCCACAACCAAAAGGTAAAAGGTCTAGCATACATCTATCTTCAATGTTCTACAAATACTTCAAATTCAAACTGCTCAAAACTGAATTCACAACCTTTTCCCTCAAACCAGCTTTTATCATATGTTCTCTATCTTAAGGAATGCCAAGTATCCATTCCAGAAACCTTGACTTCATCCTCAGTTTCTCCTAATTCACTTCATTAATCTCTGCCTCTAGTTTTTTCCATCTGACTTCTTTTCTTCCCTGCAGCCAGAGTGACTTTTTCTAAAATGTAAACATGGTTGTGTCACTGCCCTGTTTAAAAATCATTCAGTGACTCCCTATCCCTTTTAGAATAGGCTCAAATAGAATAGATGTCTGGGCATCTGAGGCCCCAACTTACCTCTGCAAGTTTGTCTTGACAGCTTCTTCATTTCTGTAACCAGAACTACATGAATTTCTCAGAAAATGCTATGCTCCCTCTTGCCTCAAAACCTTGACAGTTTCCCTGCCTAAAGTATCTTTCTCTGCCTTAAGCAACTTCCCTGCCTCTCCATCCACGCCCCCACGACTTTTAAACACACACACACACACACACACACACTTCACTTGTTTAATTCTTCAGGTCTGTCTCCAGGTTTTGCTGGATCCTCTAAAGCCAGTTTAAAGCAGTTTGTGTTTATACATCATAATCTCTTATTATATCACAACAGTTTATCTGTTTTTCACTAAATTGTAAGCTCTTCGAGAGCAGAGATTCTGTCTTTGTTTAAAAAGCACATAGATTGAATTACAACATACCAAGCACTTTTCTATATGCTTTCTAAATAGTTACTCTTTCATTTCTCCTAACAACCCTAGGAGGTAGGTCATAGGGAAGTACTATCATTATTTATAGACAAATTGAGGCCTGGCATAGAGAAGTTAAGTAACTTGCCCAAGATCACATAGTCAGTCAGTGGCAGAGCTGGAATTCAAAGTCAGGTAATCTGGTTTCAGGGTCCATGATCTTAACCTCTATGCTATCTTATTAGTTACTCTATCGAGTGAAGTACTTAGTAAATAGTATGTATTCAATAAATATTTCTTTGATAATTAGAACTATTCCTTAATACCTATACTCAGGACACTCATGGAGACTAGAAAAGGATGTTAGGAGGGGCTAAACATCCCTAAAGAAGATTAGCTTGGCTCTCAGGTCTCACCCTTTCAAACTGCTAAACAGGTCCTCAGTGACTTTGTGCACCTGGAGCGCATCCTCCCGGATGAGGGTGATGTACAGGGAGCCCTGGAGACACAGCTTCCACAGTTTCTGGCACTCGGCACTGGAGTTGAGGCACCCGTGACAAAGAAGAAACCCAAC
Organism: Neotragus pygmaeus; assembly: GCA_006410875.1. Taxonomy (NCBI): domain Eukaryota; kingdom Metazoa; phylum Chordata; class Mammalia; order Artiodactyla; family Bovidae; genus Neotragus; species Neotragus pygmaeus. The sequence goes on from SJYV01051828.1 coordinate 725,307, forward strand.
TGCAGGTGGGTAAAACAGTGCAAAGGAAGACTTTTAGGACTTGATCTCTACATAACACGCTGCTAGGTCTAGGCCCAGTTCAACCCACAAAAAACTTACTAACAATCCAACGCTCCATCACTTCCACAGACAGGTACTCACAGGCCATCTATGAGAAGGGAGGCAGAGATGGTTTAACAGCTATTTAACTTGGTCTAAAGACTAAGGCGGTCAAGACAAGGGCAATCAAGCTAGAATTTGAGTATCAAACACAACTCTTATCTTACCAGATTGGATCAGGATACTTTGATAATCCAATACTTGGGAAAGCATGCTTATAATGGAGGTGAGGCACTAGAAGTGGGTTGAGGGGAAAATATATTTGGAAGGGGGAAAGGAACTTAAGCTAGAAGTCAGGACCAATGGTTTGACATAACTTCTCTTCAACAGTTGAGGAGAGTAATACTCAAAATCTTATGATTTCCCCCTCCCTTGGATTCTTTCACCGTGTAAAATATAAATGACTTGTCTGGTGCTTCTCATACATCTTGAACCATCAGTTCTATTTTTATGACCACGTGGCCTATCTTCCTACTAAAAGAGAAATTCTTTGCAGCAAGGACCTTGGGCCAATAGTAATTGAATAAAAACATTTGTTAATTATTGACATCTATGCTCAACTTCCTACTGGGCTAAATAGGTGCCTAAGGACTCAGTTTCATCCATCCATTCATTCTGTGAATATTTATTAACTTCCTTCTATGGGCAGGCACATCCTAACCCTGATCCAAAGAAAAGCTTCAACCTAATCATGATTTTTTTTAGCCACATAAGGTGAGCAACACAGAAGCATATCCTAGCAGAGGGCTAAAGCACTCTTAGGGCTGATATTTCCTGAAAAGAAGCAGCCTCTACAGAAAGGGGCTTGGAAAGAGCATGCTTCCACTGACAAGAGGAAAAGAAAACTCACGGTGTCTGAATTAGCAGGGTTAATCATGGCTGAGGCTGTGCCGATAAGACTCAGAAGCTGGACACTGCGCCACTGCTCAGCCCCTTGGTTCCTTCGGACAAAGAGGCAATGCAGAGAGACGAGGGCTTCACTCACAGCCTGCGAGGGGAAACGAATGAATCCTTAAAGTCAACGATGGGGACAACCTACTTCTGCCTGAGAAATTCTCCAGTATCTCAAGAAACTTGCCTTTGTGTGAGGCCCAAACTCCTCTGTCAGCTTCTTCAGAGGGTGGTCATACTCCAAGACCATCTGACCCAGACGGGCAAAACTGGAGTCACTTGAAGAAAGCACAGGGAAAATGCTTACAGCCCTCCATTAAGCATGATGTAAACTCTCATGTTTGCATATAGGTTAAAGGTGTGTACATAAGCTGGTATTCTCCACCACCTACAAAGATACTAAACTGTAAATTACATATAAAGATAACCCACTCTAGGCCCTGGAATATTAAGATGGAATCACATGATTTGGGGCGGCTCCAAGAAAGTTTCTTCCTTACAAGCAACTGAAATAGGGTTGAACACACGATAGGTACTCTACAAATTTGTGTTGATTAGTTATTGCTGGACCCAAATCTATATACAGACCAAAAGGATATATATATACACGCACACACACTCAAAGCAAATGTAAGTCACGTGCCTAGGTACTCATGTAGGCACGTAGGAATATACATCATACATAGAACAGTGTTCAACAGCCCACTCTGATCTCTCTGGTCTTCACTTTTTTCAGCCTTTAAATGCTTTTATTTGCACTAACAGAAAGGCAAAGAACTGTACATAATCCAAAATCCATTTATATTTGGTTTCAAATGTATTATCATATATTACTTACCTCTAAAGGCTTTAACTTTACTAATATTATTCCTACTAATATTAAAAAATGTTTTCTTTGCTTTCTGCAATAACCTAAAAGGAGAGTGGCAGAAGCCAGCCCGGGATTAAAAACTCATTAGAGATAATGCAGACTGGATAGCCACTAGCAGATATTCAAGAGTCAACTATATGTAAAAGTGCACGTCTTAGTGTATGTCCTTATAAGTATTCTAAATTGTTTCATTTTGCCTGTGTCATCATGTAGATTATAGATTCTCACATGAGAAAGCATGCCATCTACTTCCTTTGTATCCACTTTTACCTCATAGCACCATGAATGAGATTCATCATCTTGTACACATCTCCTTAACTCACCTGTGTCCATGCAGCATCTCATGGGCACAGTTGAACATGCCAATGAGTACCCGTCGATCCTCAATCCGTGACAGAAGCAAAATAACTGAGGTGTAAGTCACTATCAAGTCCAGGTAACTCCGAGTGAAGTCAAAGTTGAGATTCTACAAGGAAAATACACAGAGACCCAAGAACGGCAAGGCCTATTAAACTCGATTTCCCCAATCATTCCAGACAGTGCTAACCAGACTCTGGAAAGGTCTGTTTAGAAGAAGAAATTGGGGACTTCCCTTGAGGCCCAGCAGCTAAGACTCTGAGTGCAGGGGGTCTGAGTTCAATCCCTGGTCAGAAAACTAGATCCCACATGCTGCAAATAAGACCTGGTACAGTCACATAAATAAATATATGTATCAGAAAAAAGAAGAAGAAATTGCAAATTCAGAAGAAAATGGGAACAAGTTCAGGGGCTAAAAGTGAACTCAAGATATAAGAAGGCCAGGAAATTAGAGCTGGCCTAATTAGGTGTTGGATGAGGTAGAGTAACAACAGTTTTAGGTGAATTTCGTATTTAAAAAAATCAAAGTGCTGATCTGCTTAACATGTAAATGCACTTTAACTTCCACATTTTCACAGAACTATAGTCCTGATTAACAGCCATTCATTCATTACACAGTACATATTATATTATAGTGCTGGAGGAACAGCCATACCTCTAGTCCCATTTCACCCCACACTGTCCCAACAGAGACCATTTCCATGGCTCTAGGATAGAATAGAATTGCAAAGAATCTTACGATATCAAAACGGCACTGGCAGGCATCAATGGTGTTGAGAAGTTCATATACATGATCCTGGGGGTAGAATTGGAGATGAAAATCAGTGAAGAAGAAAGAGAAGATGACATGTGCTACCGGAATCTGAGGGAAAGGCTTTCTTCCTTGGAGGTCCTAAGGAGCCACTGAACAACATACAGGAGGCTTGCTGAGTTTAGGAAGTTCTTCCTCCCTAAGCTGTCAGTGGACCCTGTCAGGCTACCCTACTGGATACCCATGTCTCCACAGGCACAGGTCCCTGTGACCCTGTGCACGCCTTCCCTCATCTTATCGTCCCAGTGCCCTTTCTCCACACACACACACACACACACACACACACACACACACACACACACACACACACAGTTTACAAAATGCAGATTATCTAATCATTTGTTTCTAAAATACCAAAAATCAGGACCCCCCCTTTTTTTAATTGATGAATCCCCAAATCAGTCTGTTCTTTGATTTCTATCTCCTGTTCTCTTTAACAAATGGGAATACTACCAAACTTTCTACACGTTTCTACTTACTGATCACCTACCACAATAAGTGCTAAGCACTTACTAGGTTACCTGCATATACTTCATTTAACCCTCATTCCAGTGTGAGAGGGATTCTTTCCTTTCCATACCTAATTTTGCGTAAATAATAAGCAGTTTTACTGTGGATACTTCTCTCCTCCCCCACATCAGCACCCGCTCTACATCCTGTCCAACCTTCAGGTAGACAACTTTAACAACCTAGTATGTCCTTTGTTAATTTTCACCCTCTTTATATAATCCTATTCAGGCAGGGAGAAAAAGAGAGAAAGTTTTTTTGAAAATCATTTGTGTTAAAAATGAGATAATATCACACTCTTATTACCATATTTTAACTCAATCATACCTGCTAAAAGTCCTCAAGTCTCTGGTAGAGCCCTAATGCACTTCTTTTTAATGGCTGCATAGTAGTCCATGATACGACCAATTCATTCCGTCTTTTCCCAACTGATGCCCTAGTCACTGCACATTGATACTGTCAATTCTACACAAGTTGAACTACTAGATCAAAGAGTATATGTATTTTTATTTTTAAAACACATTGCCAAAAGATTTGGATAGGCTGTTTACAATTAAAAATATAAAAATGGTATGGCTCAGTCCCTTCTCTGTTACCTGAAACTCATAACATTGTTAGCCTGCTATACCCCAACACAAAATTAAAAGTTTAAATATATACATATAAATGATCAATATGAACATGAAAAGATGTCCAATAATATTAATCATCAGGAAAGTGCAAATTAAAATCACAAGAAGATACCACTACATACCCAGTGTAGTGCAGTACTCAATCATGTCTGACTCTTTGCAATCCAGTGGACTGCAACCTGCCAGGCTCCTCTGTCCATGGAATTTACCAGGCAAGAAATACTGGAGTGGATTGCCATTTCCTCCTCCAGGGAGGGGATCTTCCTGGCCCAGGGACTGAACCCGCATCTCCTGCATTGGCAGGCAGATTCACACACCCATTAAAATGACTAAAATTCGGGAGTTCCTTGGAGGTCCAGTGGTAAGGACTTGGAACTTTAATTGCAGTGGCCCAGCTTCAATCCTAGTCAAGGAACTAAGATTCTGAAAGCCACTCAGCACAGCCAGAAAAACAAACAAAGAATGACTAGGGACCTCACTGGAAGTTCAGTGGTCAAGACTTTGCTCCTAAGGCAGGGAGCATGAGTTCAATGCTTGGTCAGGGAACTAAGAGCCTACATAGCACCCAGCACATGGCCATGAATGACATGAGTAACTAAAAGCAAGTTTGATGAGAATGTGGAGCAACAGGAACACTGATATATGTGGACGGGAAGAGAAAATGGAACGATGACTTTGGAGAAGAGTTTGGCAGTTTCTTATAAAATTAAACATATACACACCATATGATTTAGCAATTCAACTTCTAGATTATTTATCCAAGTGAAATGAAAAATATGTCCCCACAATTATTTGTACTCAAATTTTTATGGTAACTTATGCATGCTGGCCAAAAACTGGAGACAATCCAGAAGTCCATCAACAGGGAAATAGATAAACAGATTGTATCCATACAATGAAACAGTGCTCAGCAAAAATAGGAAATGAATCGCAGGTACGTAAAACATAAATAAATCTTAAAAATATTATGCTGAGTGAAGGAAGCCAGACACAAAGGAAAACATGGTGTACAGATCCTAATTACATGTATGAATCTCTAAAAAAGAAAAATCTAATCTGGAATGCAGATCAGTGGTTGCCTGGGGACAGGATAAGTTGGGATTGACTAAGGATAAAAAGGTGCAGGGAACTTTTGTGTCAATGAAAATTATTCATATTTTATGCTGGCTGTTACACAGGTGTATGCATTTGTCAAATTTATTAAATGTATGAGAAAAAAAAAGCTTCCAAGTTATCTTCCCCAAAAGGCTGTATCTAAATTAACATGCAGGGAAACTGAGGCTGAGAGCAATTAAGAAACTCACCACAGATCACAAAGCTAGTAAGGACCAGAATGAGAACCCAGAGCCCATGATCTTCTGTCTGTACTACACGACCTCAGGACCTCTGTCTAGGTCTATGCTGCCTCCTTTGCTGGGAGGGCCAGTCTATGACTCCTTGCTGCAACCAAATGCCCAAGGGATAATATAACTGAGGTTTGCTTCCAGCCACTCACACAACCAATGTCACTACCCAGATTTTACACTTAAAGATAGAATCAGAAAGGAATAGATTTAACATCTGTTGGCCAATTACTCTATTATACACTAAACACTGTGTTAAGTGTTTTCAATGTGTTGTTTAATTTTTACAAATTAAAATACAAATACCCCATGTAGTAAATCTTACTTCCCATTTTATAGATAAAGAAACTGGGATTCAAAGAGTTTCTTACCAAAGTCATATAGTTTATAAGTGATAAAGCTGAGAGCTGATACCAGGTCTGTCTGATTCAGAGCCTACCTACTTCACAACACACAATACCTATATCTCTATTTCCCTTCCAGCCCTGAATGGGCTGTACGAAACTCCTTGGGCTCAGAAGTTTACCACTGCAGCAACCAGAAGGTATCTTTTGGACTCCTAGTGAAAAACCTTTTTATATGCTTCCAGTATTCTACTACTATCTCCACCAGTGCCTACATTCTTTCTAACCATTACTCTCAATTTCAAATAAATAACCTCTGACCTGACCCTCCTTCAGAACTTACGATATTCAGTGTCCCCCCTTCTATCTTCATTGCATGATCTGATGACCAGCCTGGATTAGCTCCCTAGGACACCCAAGGCAGGGCTCCATACTCTTGTACTAGCTGAAGAAATACTGTAATACCATTACAAACTTACATGGCTCAAATGACTAAAATTTGTATTATTTCTTGAATATATAAATAATGTGTTCATTGTAGGAAAATCAGAAAATACAAAGATAATTTTAACTCATTTTTAAAACCACTCATAATCTCACCATACAAAGAAGTTCTAAGCTTCTTTATATGCATTTTTATCTATGTAAATATACATTTTAGGGACATCTCCTCTGTTAAGCTACATTGTAATTTGCTTTTACACTAAAGAACATGTGAAGAGCATTTTTCCCATGCCAAGTAATATAAATATGTATCATCTTCAGCAGCTCTATAATATTCACTTATAGACACATACTCTGAACTTTAAGCCTCTAGTTATTGAACATATCAATTATCAAGTTGTCACTATCATAAATAACACAATAGAAATGCAAGAGAGTACATTCTTGTATATATACGTTAGCACTTCTGATTGTTTCCTTAAAATAAATTTCTAGAATTAAAATTATTACATTTAAAAGTATATTTATTAAGACTTTTAAAACATCATATCAATTTGCCCTTCAAAAACAAGGCACTAAATATCTTTTTTTACAGTTTATGGCTACAAAATAGTACATATTCATTGTTTAGAACTCAAAATATCATCCATATATTATGTTACCAAACATTGTTAATAATTAGCTAAGTTCAAATTGAGAGAAATTTGGAAAAATAATTAGTCTGAACCCTTCAGAAAAGTCAGTGGCAAGAAAGACAAAATAAGACTGAGAATTATTCTAGATTAAAGACTAAAGAGACATGACAACTGAGATATAACATCATGAGTTAAGTGTATGATCCTTGAGAAAAGTAGAGGAATGTGAATATGGGCTAGAACTATAACATTGTAGCAATTTTACATTTCCTGAGTACAATAACTGCATTAAGGTTATGTAAGAAAATATTCTTGTTCTTAGCAGATGTATGCTAAAGTATTTATGGAGAGAAATGTCATGGTGCCTGCAACTCAAATGGTTCAAGGGAAAAAAAAAGATAAGCAAACATGGCAAAATATTAGAAATTAGGAGATCCAGGGGGAAGATAGACCAATATTCATTGTACTGATCTTGAAATTTTATAGTAGATTTATAATAAAATTTGGGGGGGAAATACTTAAAATTTTAACTCAAAGAATACAAAAATGTATAATGTAATAAATTAAACCCAATCATAATAATCCAGCTCCAAAATCAGGTATTTTTAACAGCTTAATGTATAATATCCCAAATCTCTCCTACATATATACTTACACTATGTGTATATAAATTTATGTATCTTTTAAAACAAAAATAANAATGTAATAAATTAAACCCAATCATAATAATCCAGCTCCAAAATCAGGTATTTTTAACAGCTTAATGTATAATATCCCAAATCTCTCCTACATATATACTTACACTATGTGTATATAAATTTATGTATCTTTTAAAACAAAAATAAAACTGTATCATACACTATGCTACAACTCACTTCCACTTAACAATACAACTTAGACATCCTTCCATATCAATACATCTGATATTTTAAAGAAACAATAATAGGGAATATACATGATCATCCAAACATTGGGTACTTGGGCTAGAGAGAGCTTACCCGAAATTCCATAACATCCACAAATGACTGGTAGTAGTTGGTAAGGTATCTAATTATCTCAGATTTTTCCCGCTGTACTGGTCCTAAATGTTGCTGAAAAAAACAAAGTAAGAAGACAAGTGATCACAGCAACCCAAGAGAACAGGGGTTATACCTAAAACATCCTTAAAGAGGGTTAAAATATGCAGACAGGAAGCTGGAAAATCTCCAAATTCTGAAGTTTCAGAGAGAATATCCTCTATCTAGGCAGAATGGTTGCATGTAATCCTGACTAGATATAGAGTGCTAAATGAGAGGAAATTTCAAGGTCTCTTTCAGCCAAAGTGGTTTACTACTCATATCTAAGTCAAAAGTCAAAAGTAGCTGAATGAGAAGATATTATAAGTAAGATGGTAAGAAATCTAGGGGTAACATTTAATAAGGGAGAAGTAAGGCATATGCCACTAAATGCGTAACTCTAAGATAATAAACAAGAAAACACTGAACGGGAAACAGGAACAACAATAAAATATATGCAACTACTGCATCAATAGAGCTCTCCTTCTCAGTAAGAACAAAGTGTTCTTGTGAATAGGGTCAGTGTTTTGCTCCAGGTTACCCTTAGGAGAATCTCATCTTATCTCAGAAATCTCAAGATTACAACAACCTGAAGCCCTGTGGTTTAGCTTAGGAAAAGTAAAAAAAAAAAAAAAAACCACTCCATCCTCTGGCAAGTTCAAAGACAGGCCATCAAAAGAGAGCCTGAACCATTCAAGCCCAGTTATTTTGGAGAAAGGACAGAAGAGGGACATCATTCTTACCGTGCTGTTTCGGACATCTATGTTGGGAAATTTCTTGTTGATGTACTTGAGAGATGATTCCATGGACTTTTCCAGTAAGAAAGGGGGCTTGGATTTGGGGTCTGAACAAGTCTGCACAGATAAATAACATTATGTTTATCAACCTTTTCTCCTGTTCCTCGGAAACATACCTCTTCCCACATTGTACATTCTTACACAATCTCTCTTAGGGAAAGGGGATCTGAGTATTAATTATAAAAGAATAAGAGCAGGTCAGGAAAAAGTTCCAGGACATTCAGCCAACCATCAGAAGAGCTAAATAACCTGGGCATTTCATCTTGCTGGATAAAGCCTAACGTCTACTTGGGCCCGGCACAAAGAGGAAGCTCTCTCCACCCCTCAGCTGAAGCCGGAAGGAGTGAGAAAAGCAGCTGCTCAGGAGTTAGACTTCGTGGGAGAATTAGTGTCATAATTATGTCCATTATATAAGCATCTCATCCCAAGGGCATTTATAGGAGGCATGGAGATGAAACCATATCTCAGTGATTTGTTTTATTATGAAATGCACCAAGGTCCCCTCCCCCAAATCCCCCATTTTCTGTCCCAGAAACCCCACTCCCACCCATCTTTATTTCTGAACTTTGCTAGGCCCAGCACTAGCCCACCTCTTGACACTAGCTTCTCCCAATTCCACAATTCCTATCTAAACACACATATATAAGACCACAGTGAGACCTGTCTCAGACTCTAAGTAACTTAAAGGTAGTTACTCTTTTTTTTTTTAACCCAAATGTCTTATCTATTTTTTTCCTTTCAGGGAAAGTACTTCCATTTAAAAACTTTTGCCAGATACCCAGCTCGATTTCTTCAGAGTGTGGGGGCCAGCACTAAACGGATTCTAGACCCAGACTTTTATCCAGGCGACTCGGAACATAATTATTTCCTATCCCACCGTTACCCCCAGCAGAAAGCAGATGTTCTCTATGGGGTGAGAATCATACTCAAAAAGGCGGAAGCCCTGAAGACAAGCCTCCCCTTCTGCCTCCCAGCACCAGCTGTCCTATATAATCTGAGGGACTGAAGGCCAGTTAAACCGGTGGGAAAGACAAGAGAGTCTAACAGCTGGACCTACCGGTCTCAGGGGTCCCCGCCCTCTTGCTGCTGGAATAGTTAGTGCTAGTCCAGTTGCCCACACTTACCTTCTTGATGTTATACATCCGGATGAGGACACCCTGACCTCGATCATTCAGGATAGTGAGCTTCTCTGCTAATTTATGCTGGTATGCAGAGGTCAAAGACATGATGGCCACTGAGAGAGAGGAGCATCCAGACAGCAATGCCTGATCTCCCCAAACACTTTCAGCTAGGGTGGTGACACCCTCTGGGCGGAGGCACCCAGCCTGGTTGGTGCACTGGTCTTCCTGCTACCTCTACAATTGGCTCGTGGCTGAAAGTAGTCATTATGCCTCATAGGCCCTCAGAATCTTCTGTACTTCCTCTTGCACACTCAGCAGGGGAGACTTCCTCTTTCTAGCTCTGCAGTATTTTTGGTAAGACTGTGAAATGAGTGGAGTAGGGGAGAGGGGCAGGCTTTCAAGGCTCTTCATAGTCTGGCACCAACCTTTTTGGCCTTAGCCTTCCATTAGCTAAGAGTCTGACATGACTGAGCAACTTCACTTTCACTTTTCACTTTCATGTATTGGAGAAGGAAATGGCAACCCACTCCAGTGTTCTTGCCTGGAGAATCCCAGGGACGGGGGAGCCTGGTGGGCTGCCATATATGGGGTCGCATAGAGTTGGACACAACTGAAGCGACTTAGCAGCAGCAGCAGCAGCAGCAGCAATGTCCTATAAGGGGCTTCCCAGGTGGCTCAGTGGTAAAGAATCTGCCTGCCAATGCAGGAGACACGGATTCAGTTCCTGGGTTGGGAAGATCCCCTAGAGAAAGAAATGGCAACCCACTCTAGTACTCTTGCCTGGGACATCCCACAGACAGAGGAGCCCAGTGAGCTATAGTCCATGGGGTCAAAAAAGAGTCAGATATCACTTAGCAACTAGACAACAACAATGTCCTATATAAAGCTCCACAGCAGACAAACAAGTACCAACTACCTGAGTCCCATCCACCTTTATACTTTCCCTCTTCTATATCCCCATCAAGAATGCCTGGCCTTCCCAAGCGGCACTAGTGGTGAAGAACCAGCATCCTAACGCAAGAGACGTAAGAAATGCAGTTTCAATTCCTGGGTTGGGAAGATCCCTCAGAGAAGGAAATGGCAACCCACTCCAGTATTCTTGCCTGGGAAATCCCATGGACAGAGGAGCCTGGGAGGCTACAGTTCATGGGGTCGCAAAGAGTCAGACACCACTGAAGTGACTTAGCATGCATACACACATGCAATAATGCCTGTTATTCTCTCCTGAACCTTAGGACTATCCCCCTGTCAGGGCCCAGATTAAATCCCAACTCCTCCAAACTACCCTATTCAATATCAAACATTACATATAACATGTATTCCTTGTTTCATTGTTAAGTGTATGTCTTATCTCCCCAACTGCATCATAAGTGCCTTAATGACAGGAATTGAATCTGATACTTCTTCACATCCCTCACAATGCTCTAGTATAGTGATTCTCAAAGGGTGGTCACATTAGCATCACCTAAAAACTTATCAGACATACAAATTCTCAGGTCCTAACCCAGACCTTGGAGAAGGAAATGGCAACCCACTCCAGTATTCTTGCCTGGAGAATTCCATGGACAGGGGAACCTGGCAGATCACAGTCTATGGGGGTCACAGGGAGTCGGACACGACTGAGCGACTAACACACACACACTCCAGACCTACTAAATCCAAAGCAGGGGTAGGGTCCAGCACTCTGTTTTAACCAGCCCTCCAGGTTAACTTCAATGCTCTCTCAGGTTTGAGAATCACCACTTAAGTACAATGATTCTTAAGGGCACTTAAGAAAGATCAATCCCTGTCTCCTGAGATTCAGGATTGGTAGGTCTACAGTGGGGTCTTAGAAGTCTGAGTTGACAAGTACCCTAGGAGGTTTTGGTGCAAATGGTCCATTGGACACATGTTAAGAAACACTGATTTAGACCACCTCTTAGACACAGTAGCCATTTAATAAATATGCTGATTTATTTGCTGAATTATTAAGACTAAATTAGGGGCTTCCCTGGCAGTCCTGTGGTTGAGAATCCACCTTGCAGTGCAGGGGACACCCGTTCGATCCCTGATCCAGATTCCGTGTGATGCAAAGCGACTAAGCCCATGCGCCACAACTACTGAGCCCAGGGGCCTAGAACCAGTGCTCCACAGCAAGAGAAGTTCCTGAGACACACAGCCTGAGCACCACAGCTAGAGCACGTAGTAGCCCCCACTTGCCACAAATAGAAAAGCCCACACGCAGCAGCAAAGAACTGCTGCTGCTAAGTCGCCTCAGTTGTGTTCAACTCTGTGCGACCCCATAGACAGCAGCCCACCAGGCTCCCCCGTCCCCGGGATTCTCCAGGCAAGAACACTGGAGTGGGTTGCCATTTCCTTCTCCAATGCACGAAAGTGAAAAGTGAAAGTGAAGTCACTCAGTCGTGTCCAATTCTTAGCAACCCCACGGACTGCAACCCACCAGGCTCCTCCGTCCATGGGATTTTCCAGGTAAGAGTACTGGAGTGGGGTGCCACTGCCTTCTCCGACAGCAGCAAAACACTACTGCTGCCAAAAAGTAAAATCTATTTTATTTTTTAAAATAATACAATAAATGTCATGAAAACAGACTAAACTGGGGAACAGGTCCCATGAAGAAGAATCAAATTAACTGAGATGAGGGAAAATTAATGACAGACTTTAAAATCTTAGAAGACTAGATCAATTTTAGCACTGAAATATTCTTGCCATTCCAAGTTAGGCCTTATCAAGAAAATCAGCTCCCTTTCAAGTTTCTTTCAAGGCAAAAAGCAAAATGTCCTCAGAAAATTCTAAATCAAACAGAATTGTCTTCATATCTACCTCCTTTCCAAAACCTTTTCAAAGAAACAAGAAGACAGGATAAAATTTCAAATATCTCTAAGGTAGGCTTTGCATTTTCAGAATATAGAATCTGCCTTTACTGCAATTGAGTCCCTAGAAGGCTATAGGCCTAGTGGAAGGTGATAGTGGCCCCAGATATCTGAATCACTTGCTGTTACCAAAGAAACTCAATTTCTCTAAAGAGATCCGTGAGGGTTCTATTGGTCTTTCACCTTGACAGAGGAGATCAAAGGGCAGGCAGAAAGACACCAATACCTAGGGAGCTGAACAGCAATATAACAGCAGCAGCCTCCCTATAGGTTAATATAGTTCCTATTGGATCTTTCTCACTTGCATTTCTTTCTATTTATTTATTTATTTTGGCGGCACTGGGTCTTCACTGCTGTGGGCAAGCTTTCCCTAGTTGCAACGAGAGGAGGCTACCCTTCATTGCAGTGCACAGACTTCCCATTGCAGTGGCTTCTCTGGTTGCCCAATACAGACTTCAGGTGTGTGGGCCTCAGTACCTGTGACTCTTGGGCTTAGCTGCTCTGTGGCAGGTGGGATCTTCCCAGACCAGGGATCCAACGGGTGTCCCCTGTATTGGCAGGCAGATTCTTGTCTACTGTACCACCAGGGAAGTCCTCTCACTTGCGTTTCTTGTCCTCATCCTAAAAATGTTATTGAAGACACTCCATGCCAAGCCAGTCTTGTACTCTGCTGTCCCCTAGTGTGTCCTAACTTAATGGAGACCAAGTTCGCAGTCTATTGTTAGTGTCCTGTGCTCATTTATCATTTCTGCCTTTCCCATTTATCTATGCTTTCCCCTCTTGCTAAACAGAATTCCTAGTCAGTCTTCTGGAGCTAACACAAACAATCCAAAGTCCAGCCCTTGTTGAACTCTTGCAGCACTTGGTCTATATCACATATTTTACACCTAAATTAGTTTTCACCTTTTAATTGCCTGTTTCATATTATGCTGCCACCTCGGCTAGAGCCTGGAAACACTTACTTGCCTGTACTTGACATATGGGAAAAGTCTACATTGTGGCATCGGACAGAAATTTGAGCTCAAAGTAGTTGAGTACAGTGGATCCCAGGTTCTGGAGCCAGGTAATTTGAGCTCACATCCCAACTCTATCGCTTAGCAGCTCTGATCCAGGTTCTCTGAGTGCAAAATGGAGATAATATTGATAATAGTTCCTACTTCTTGGGTGTATTATGTGTATTAAATAAGTTACTGCATGTAAAGTGATGACTTGGTTATTTACTACTTATCAGGTCCTTCAAGTGCTTGACAAGTATTACATCAAATACTATTAATAATAATACTCAAACACTGGTTTTGTAACTTTAGGCTATCCGTCACCACTGAGTTGGTTTCCTAATCTGTACAATGGCAGCAGCCCCTCATACACAGGTAATTGTACGGCATGGCATACGTACATATTTGGCTCAAAACCTGGTAGCTGGATTAGAAAGACCAAATATAATTTTTTTTATTTTTTTAACATGTTGTGAGCTTATGTTGCTGTCTGCAGAATTCTATTTTGCACCCCATAAAGAAAAAGGCCAGGTTTAAATGTGAGACTAATTATGCCAACAGGTAATCTTTAATGCAACTCACTGGAAACATTATGTGGCAGTTTCTGCTGGAAACTGGTGGCACACTTTGAAGGGTCTTTTAATTACCCCAGAGCAGAGCCTAGTAACCCTGGCTACAAATCAGAATCCCCCATGGAACTCTTTTAAAGCCACAGGTAGCAAGATCCCATTCATGAAGATTTCAATCCAATAGTTCTGGGGTGGGGTTAAAAGCTCTGTCACTTTAAAACCACTCAGTGATTCTCATGCACATACGACTGGGATGGAGAATCACTTCTCAGGATTTAACTATGACATCAAAAACTTTGAAACCTCTGAGAAACCACAGAACATGCAATGGAAGAAGAGGAATTGGGTAGCTCACACAGAAAGTCGCTTCACATCACCTGACTGAAGGGTACTGTGCCTTCCCTCTTGTCAGACTTCAGCTGTTTGCCTCGTTTTGCCTTACAGAAGGGGTTTCCTCTTCAAGTCACGCTGTCCTTTGAATTTTTGAGAGACACTGTTTCAAGAATAAGGTAGGTCTAAAGAGCCTTTAGACTACGTTTAAGTGTCAAGCTAGCATCAAGATTGGAATATGTTTGCTGAGTCTGACATGTATTAAACCGAATGGCCTCCATTAGAGTGTTGGTCTCTCTCTGTGGGATATTCAGCTATCAATAATTAGGTGAGTGATAAATGGCAACCCACTCCAGTATTCTTGCCTGGAGAATCCCATGGACAGAGGAGCCTGGTAGGCTGCAGTCCATTGGGTTGCACAGAGTCGGACAAAACTGAGCAACTTCACTTTCCTTTCCCAGGCCACCAATTNAACCCACTCCAGTATTCTTGCCTGGAGAATCCCATGGACAGAGGAGCCTGGTAGGCTGCAGTCCATTGGGTTGCACAGAGTCGGACAAAACTGAGCAACTTCACTTTCCTTTCCCAGGCCACCAATTCTCCAGGCCCATTCTAAAGTACTCTTTGTTTATTAAGACCAGCCTTATCAATCCAGTCAAACTTCAAACTTTTCTAGGCTGCTAAAAATAAGGGTTTGACAGGGCCTCTGTATCAACCTGGAGGAGTGGGATGGGGAGGATGATGGGAGGGAGGTTCAAAAGGGAGGGGATATATGTATATACCTACGGCTGAGTCATGTTGAGGTTTGACAGAAAACAACAAAATTCTGTAAAGAAGTTATCCTTCTATTAAAAATAAATTAATTTAAAACATAGCGGTTTGGGGTTATCTGACAACCACATTCAAGTATTAAAGCTCATTTTCCATATTCTTTAAGAATCTAAAGACAGCTATATATAATACTGGACTATATATACTACAGCCTTTACACTCAGGGATCCAATTCACCTCACAATTAGTTTTCATGGCTCTAATATAATCTTTAATATGCATGGTAAGCTTTAAAAAAAAAAACAACCACCTTGCCTTGGGTTCCTGAAACATACCTGAGTTTAAACCCTAGACTTAATCACCTAAATGCCCTCAGGAAAATCTGACATTTAACAGTCTAGCTCTGTGCTCTTTGTCTATGCCCTAGGCATGATGCAAAGNCCTTGCCTTGGGTTCCTGAAACATACCTGAGTTTAAACCCTAGACTTAATCACCTAAATGCCCTCAGGAAAATCTGACATTTAACAGTCTAGCTCTGTGCTCTTTGTCTATGCCCTAGGCATGATGCAAAGTAGAAATGAAACGGGCTATTCTAGGCACTTTTCTATCCCTACTGCTTATACCAGTCTGCCTTGATCTTTCTCCACACCAGCCCCGCCAATCAGACTATGCTGTTTCTGCTTTGCAGAAATCTCAGCTGTAGCTGTTGCCTGGAAACTTGGGAGTCCTTGAAGTGCATGTCTGAGTTGCTAAAGGCAGCTAGCCATAAGGGAAAGTAGGCCTCCTATTGGCAGTAAAAAGCACCAGATTTGAGACAGTGTATTCTTAGTTCGCTTCTAGGAGTCTTCATGTGTTAATACCTACGACTTCAGAGATTTCAGACTGGCGTTCTCATATAAAGGAACCTGAACCTAAACATAGTAATGTTCTTTCTTCCAAATCCTGCTCCCCAAAAGTGGTTAGGCTGACCTATCTGACAAGTAGTATCTATGTCTGGAAAAGAGCTTCATTCAGACAGATTTGGTGCAGAGAGAGAAGAGAGCAGTGCTGAACAGTAAAGGAACCAGCTGCCCCAGCCATGCTTTCTCCAGGACTTTCTAGCTCACAGTGTTAATCTTCATTTTATCCAATATTGTGAGTTTTCTAAGAATCCTGCCAATTTATTTAATACTCTATTGAAAGGTAAAAAGAAAACCTATTTAAAACAAGTTATATAATATGCATACAAATATTAATTTTTGGCCTTTCAAGGTATATAAGAAGTGAATTTGTCCTGTAATCCTGTTATCTAACTAGCTAGGCTATGGCTTATGTTATCCAAAACTGTCATAGGTAAGACTTGAGATGCTCATATCTTTTGCTGCTGCTAAATTGCTTCAGTCGTGTCCGACTCTGTGACCCCATAGACGGCAGCCCACCCGGCTCTCCCATCCCTGGGATTCTACCGGCAAGAATACTGGAGTGGGTTGCCATTTCCTTCTCCAATGCATGAAAGTGAAAGTGAAGTTGTGTCCAACTCCTAGAGATCCTGTGGACTGCAGCCTACCAGGCTTCTCCATCCATGGGACTTTCCCGGCAAGAGTACTGGAGTGGGTTGCCATTGCCTTCTCCGTCCAGTTGCCAACTCAGCTCTTTTACACTTATATCTTTTACATCACTCTTTTTCTGAGAACAGAAAATAGATTTATGTCAAGATTACCTGGTCTTAAATGTCAATATTTTCTTTACCAACCCATGTTTCCTGCTATTTAGGCCTCATGGAGTCAGAAGCCTTGAAAGTATGTCCTTATGACCCAAACCACAGGATGTCAGCCAGCAGGTTACAGTGCCACCTTGCATCATGCAGAAAGGTAAGATTCCCTGATAACTGTTAAGTCAATGCAGGGAGAAAAATAAACTCAGAATATAAAAGATTAAAGACTTTGTTTTTTAAAGAACAAACTTACCTGAAAGTTCTTAACGTTGGAACATGATACATCTTCAGCATTTCCAGAAAGGAGCGGAGGGTGGAATTCAGGCAAAACCTTAATGCCATTTAATAAGAACTTCTTCCTTTTAGAAAAATCTAAAGATAGCTAAAAAGATGGCTAACTGAAAATATAATGCTTGTCATGTGGTTCCAACCAAAAGGCTCACAGAACATGAGGCTAACTGTGTCAATAGGACCGCTACAGATGATGTTAAGTTTTCTATTTGGAGTGGAGTTTTCTATTTTCTAAGTGGAGGTGGAGTTGAGTTCTATTATCCTCCCCGCAACCCTCCATATTTCATAGCTATGGAAACCTTAGCCAAATGAAGAATGAAAAACAGAAGTTTCCATTCTGCTTCTATAACTTCTGTTTGCTATATTTCAGACAGCCTTTTAATCTTTCAAAGGTTATTGTTTCTCCAAGTTAGGAACCAAATGAAAAACTTCTAAAGTTGCCAATCAGATTCCTGACCCTGATGTCTGGAACACAGGTAAGCAAAGTGAGGCAGTGAGCACAAAGTGATGGCTTGGACTCTAAGTCCTCTGGAGCCAATAAGTACAGCAGCCTTGCAGTAATTAAGTCTTAATATTCCTCCCACAAAATCCTTCACCAAAGCAATCAAAAGAGTAAATTTGAGAATTTTATCTGTCTCTTGAGAGGCAACCCAGTAAAAAGGAGTCTAATTAAATCTAATAATTAGATTCACATACAGGAATTAACAGATTCTTATCTTACCAATACCAAATCACTTTCCATAGAAAAAATTACTGGCAAAAACTGAAACTTGTAATCTAAAAGATTAGGATTTATCCTATCTCAAAGGATATCTTTTCTCTAAGATGCAGCATGTTATATTGGAGAACTCACTAGCTTTTCAAGTCAGACCTAGGTTTAATTATCTGCTCTGGCCTTAAGGAAAGTTGCTGCTCAAACACATCTTCCTCATCTATAAAAGGAATAATATCTACCTTATAAGGTACAATGTGTGCTTGCTCAGACGCTTCAGTCATGTCCGACTCTTGGACTGCAGCCCGCCAAGCTCCTCTGTCCATGGAATTCTCCAGGCAAGAATACTGGAGTGGGCTGCTATGCTCTCCTCCAAGGGATCTTCCTAACCCAGGGATCAAACCCACATCTCCTGCATCTTCTGCATTGAAGGTGAATTCTTTACCACTAGCGCCACCTGGGAAGCCCCCATAAGGTACAATAGACTAATACTAAATAAAAATGTGTTATTAAATAAACTAAAATAAGATGTGTGTTAGAGCAATGCAAGCCTTTTTAAGAGAAAGTCCAAATACTGTTAATGTCATGATTTAACACAACAGAAATTTTCTTATGTACAATCCAGTGCAAATATTCAGTAGGAGTGGTGATTCAAGAACACAGGCTCTTCATCTTTTAACTGTCACCTTTCACATCTGGCTTCCCAAGCTGCCACAAAAAGAGAGCAGAGAAAGTACAGCTGCCTCTTAATCACCTCAGCCCAGAAGAGACTATTTCTATTCACATCCCATTGGTTAAAAACAAGTCACATGATCAGACCTATGTCAGGGAGGTAGCAATGTAGTCTCTAGCATTTTCCAGCAACAACTATGGAAGGGAGACTCAAATCTCCTGCCAGTTAGCCTTCTCGGCAATAACATAAAAATGCTTGGTACTTGTGTTACTTCTCCCTGCTTTCCTTCTTTCTAGATAATGCACATCATTCTTCATTTGTCCTTAAGACATTTACTCCAAAAATGCTGGTTTGTGAAAGGTAAGATAAATCATCTTATAGAAGCTATTGAAATAAAGAATAGAAGATCTCTATTCTAATAGAATATCTTTGAGTGAGATGGCCACTAGATCATGGCAGATGCCTAAGCTTTAATTACAAATTTTAAAAGAGCTGTAGTCATGGGCTCTGAGTACTTCCACTCCTTTCCTAAGGCTCCAGTTCAGTTCAGTCGCTCAGTTGTGTCCAACTCTTTGCAACCCCATGGACTGCAGCATGCCAGGCTTCCCTGCCCATCACCAACTCCCGGAGCCTACTCAAACTCATGTCCATTGAGTTGGTGTTGCCATCCAACCATCTCATCCTCTGACATCTCCTTCTATTCCCGCCTTCAATCTTTCTCATCATCAGGGTCTTTTCCAATAACTCAGTTCTTCACATCAGGTGGTCAAAGTATTGGAGTTTCAGCTTCAGCATCAGTCCTTCCAGTGAATATTCAGGACTGATTTCCTTTAGGATGGACTGGTTGGATCTCTTTGCAGTCCAAGGGACTCTCAAGAGTCTTCACCAACACCACAGTTCAAAAGCATCAATTCTTTGACACTCAGCTTTCTTTATAGTCCAACTCTCACATCCATACATGACTATTGGAAAAACTTAGCTTTGACCTAGATGGACCTTTGTTGGCAAAGTAATGTCTCTGTTTTTCAATATGCTGTCTAGGTTGGTCATAGCTNACTCTCAAGAGCCTTCTCCAACACCACAGTTCAAAAGCATCAATTCTTCTGCACTCAGCTTTCTTTATAATCCAAATCTCACATCCGAAAAACTGTAGCACTGACTAAACAGACCTTTGTTGGCAAAATAATATCTCTGCTTTTTAATATGCTGTCTAAGTTGGTCATAACTTTCGTTCCAAGGAGTAAGCGTCTTTTAATTTCATGGCTACAGTCACCATCTGCAATGATTTTGGAGCCCCCCCAAAATAAAGTCAGCCACTGTTTCCACTGTTTCCCCATCTATTTGCCATTAAGTGATGGTACCAGATTTACTATGATCTTCATTTTTCTGAATGTTGAGCTTTAAGCCATCTTTTTCACTCTCTTCTTTCACTTTTATCAAGAGGCTCTTTAGTTCTTCATTTTCTGCCATAAGGGTTGTGTCATCTGCATATCTGAGGTTATTGATGTTTCTCCTGGCAATCTTGACTCCAGCTTGTGCTTCATTTATCCTTGTGTACTGTGCATATAAGTTAAATAAGCGGGGTGACAATATACAGTCTTGATGTCCTCCTTTTCCTATTTGGAATCAGTCTATTGTTCTATGTCCAGTTCTAACTGTTGTTTCCTGACCTGCATACAGACTTAATGAAGTCTAGTTTCTCAACTATTTCTTCTTGGAGGTATATCTAAAAAGTAGCCAGCAAATTCAAGATTATCTAGGTTTTCTATTGTATTGATTCATCCTTTTAAAAATAAGACATATGAAATAATTTTATATCTTCCTTACTTTCTAATTCTTCTAGCTTTTTTGTGATATTAGAAAATTCTGTATTTAAAAAATATCCTTTCTTCTCTTTGAAGTTAATTTCCTGCAGTATATATTCAGGTCAGTNAAGACATATGAAATAATTTTATATCTTCCTTACTTTCTAATTCTTCTAGCTTTTTTGTGATATTAGAAAATTCTGTATTTAAAAAATATCCTTTCTTCTCTTTGAAGTTAATTTCCTGCAGTATATATTCAGGTCAGTTCAGTTGCTCAGTCGTGTCCTACTCTTTGCAACCCCATGAATCGCAGCACGCCAGGCCTCCCTGTCCATCACCATCTCCCAAAGTTGACTCAGACTCACGTCCATTGAATCAGTGATGCTATCCAGCCATCTCATCTTCTGTCATCAGCCATCTCATCTTCTTCTTCTTCTCCTCCTGCCCCCAATCCCTCGCAGCATCAGAGTCTTTTCCAATGAGTCAACTCTTCACATGAGATGGCCAAAGTACTGGAGTCTCAGCTTCAGCATCATTCCCTCCAAAGAAATTCCAGGGCTGATCTCCTTCAGAATGGACTGGGNTAAATCCAGCTTGAACATCTGGAAGTTCACAGTTCACATACTGTTGAAGCCTGACTTGGAGAATTTTGAACATTACTTTCCTAAAGCTCCACTTAGGACTTTAATCCATGAAGGACTTGATTACACAGGTTCTCAATTCTGTGTAAGATTTTCAAGGTATGAAAAATCAATTCCTAAAGCTATGAAGGGGAAGGAACTAGCATACTATACATGAACCAGATCAGGATCCCCAGCCACACAAACTCAAAGGGCACAGCCCAGAGTTAGAGGAGCTAACAGTGGAGTTACTCGCTAGATACATATGGGGAAGGGAAGGTGGAAAGGAATTATGTAAAACAGAAACTAACACAAAACCAGTAATTCCTACCCTCATGGATAGTAGTATCAACCATTTTTGTTGAAGTAACTTTAATCTCCTAGAACTGGCTATTTAGACTAATTCTCTATTCTAATTTCCAGCTAACTTTCCTCTTTTGGTCATATTCTACAATGACTCAAGAAACATAAAAAAGGAGACTGGATGATAAACATCCTAACAACTGCAAGTCTTGGAGAAAACATAGAGTAACTTTTTTAACATCATATTTTTAACATACATTAACACAGTTTTAACTAGTGGGCTTCCCTGGTGGCTCAGCAGAAAAGAATCTGCCTGCAACAGAGAAACAAGGAGACGGGGGTCAGGAAGATCCCCTGAAGGAGGAAATGGCAACTCACTCTAGTATTCTTGCCAGGGAAATCCCATGGACAGGGGAGCCTGGTCAGCTACAGCCCATGTGATCTCAGAAGAGTCAGACATGACTGATCAACTAAACAACAACAATAAAATTTTTAATTAATGTTACTAACATTATATTCTAAATCTTCAAAGATTCTTAGACAAGCTTTTTTTCTTTAAGAATAAACAAACCAGGGACTTCCCAGGAAGTTTAGTGGTGAAGACTCTGAGCTTCCACTGTAGAGAGCATGGGTTTGATCCCTGGTCAGGAACTAGGATGCCCGCATGCCTCACAGCACAGCCATTAAAAAAAAAAGTGTTTTCTCTTCAAAATCGTCCTCCCCTGGTGAAAGTCCTAATGGCTTTAAATCAGACGTTGTTGAAAGAGCTGTCTAGAACTCTATTTGAAATGCTATTAACACACATCAAGCTTAGATCTTCCATAAAAACACTTGTTATCAAACTGACACTATCTCAGTGCTTTTCTTCTACCCTTAGGTCAGAAAAGCTGATGGAGAAGTTATAGATTAAAAGAGCCAGCAGATGGAAGATTTATTAAGTTGTTTTTGGTTTAAACTTTGGGGAAATCTTAACAGTCAAGTTTTAGGTAACAACCCTTGCTGGCATTGCTGGCATCTTAATATGATTTTAAGATGCCATGACTGAGCAACTGAACTGAACTAATATGTTTTTATTTATTTAAATAAAGAGCATTTTTCCTATGACAAGCTTCATTTGGTTTTTTATTCTTCCTTGTTTTCATATCCTCATTTTTCAAGCAAAGGGCTGGACAGCTGATTTGCCTACTTCTCTTAGTAGGGGAACTACAGTCACCATGTGGTTCATAATGCTGTTACATAGTTAGATTCTTTATCCCCAACTTTTTCTCCTATCTCCAAATTATTTACTATATGACCATCATATCAACACTCTTCAATCACTTATCCATATAAATCTTCCATACTTAAAGGATAGTTTTCATGACAAGCTGAGTTTGGAACTTAGCCTCCAAAGCTACCTTTCTAACTCTGCAGAAGTCAGTTTACTCCCATATTAAATCTG
Source organism: Neotragus pygmaeus (assembly GCA_006410875.1). Classification (NCBI taxonomy): domain Eukaryota; kingdom Metazoa; phylum Chordata; class Mammalia; order Artiodactyla; family Bovidae; genus Neotragus; species Neotragus pygmaeus. Next base: position 748,287 of record SJYV01051828.1, read on the forward strand.
TTTTATTCTTTCTTACTCTGTTAATGGAGAAGGCAATGGCACCCCACTCCAGTACTCCTGCCTAGAAACTCCCATGGACAGAGGAGCCTGGTAGGCTGCAGTCCATGGGGTTGCTAAGAGTGGGACACGACTGAGCGNTATTAAATCTGTTTTATTCTTTCTTACTCTGTTAATGGAGAAGGCAATGGCACCCCACTCCAGTACTCCTGCCTAGAAACTCCCATGGACAGAGGAGCCTGGTAGGCTGCAGTCCATGGGGTTGCTAAGAGTGGGACACGACTGAGCGACTTTACTTCCACTTTTCACTTTCATGCATTGGAGAAGGAAATGGCAACCCACTCCAGTGTTCTTGCCTGGAGAATCCCAGGGATGGGGGAGCCTGGTGGGCTGCCGTCTATGGGGTCGCACAGAGTCAAACACGACTGCATTGACTTAACAGCAGCAGCAGCACTCTGTTAAATTCAAAATGTAACTCCCTGGACCTCCCTGGTGGCCCAGTAATTAAGAATCCACCTGCCAATGCAGGGCACGCAGGTTCAATCCCCCCATCCAGGAAGATCCCACATGTCTCGGGGCAACTAAGCACATGTGCCACAACTACTGAGCCTGCACACCCTGGGGTGTATGCTCCACAATAAGAGAAGCCATCGCAATGAGAAGCCCATGCACCACAATGAAGAATAGCCCCTACTCAGCACAACTGGAGAAAGCCCACGCGCAGCAATGAAGACCCAGCACAGCCAAAAAGTAATAAAATCAATAAATTAAAACGTCACCCCTGGCCCCTCCACTATTCAAATCCCTGTTCCAGCTTTTTTAAAGTCCAATTCTTCATCCTCATCTCATTTAAACCTTCCTTATCTCCTACCTCAACCAAACCACGAAGGAGGGCAGAATCACATACTGGCTATACCACTAGTCTAGGGCTGTTGTATTTAGGAGATACTCAAATACTTGGTGCTTTGCTGTTGTTCAGTTGCCCAGTCGTGTCTGATACTCCATGATCCCATGGACTACAACACGCCAGGCCTCCCTTGTGTATCCTTCACCATCTCCTGAAGTTTGCCCAAGTTTGTGTCCATTGCTTTGGTGATGCCATCCAGCCATCTCATCCTCTGACGCCCTCTTCTTCTGCCCTCAATCTTTCCCAGCATCAGGGACTTTTCCAATGAGTCAGCTGTTCTCATTGGATGACGAAAATACTGGAGTTTCAGTTTCAGCATCAGTCCTTCCAACAAGGATGAATGGCTGATTTCCCTTAAGATTGACTGGTTTAATCTTCTTGCTGTCCAAATGACTCTCAGGAGTCTTCTCCAGCACCACAGTTCGAAGGCATAAATTCTTCAGGATTCCACCTTCTTTACAGTCCAGGTACATAACACTAGTAAGACCATAGCCTTGACCATACAGATCTTTGTCAGCAGAGTAATGTCTCTGCTTTTCAAGACACTGTCTAGGTTTGCCACAGCTTTCCTGCCAAGAAGCAAATGTCTTCTGATTTCATGGCTGAGCCATATTATCCGCAGTGATTTTGGAGCCTTTCAGTTTATAGCCCTTCACTTGGTGCTTAAGCTGAACCAACACCCAATTTAAAACAGGACAGAATTAGTTCCTCTTAAGATGTAATTTTTATTGCAGCCAGCTAATCCTTTTAAAATAATGAGTTTGGGATTTTGCTAGTTTACTGACTAGTTCAGGTAAATTTAGACTTTCAATTAAAAGAAGTTTTAGTCAAATGAGTATTTTCTGCCCTTAGGAGTCTTATCCCTACGTAAGTATTTTCTAGATCTTTTTCAAATGATCTTTTTTTTTTCTTCAGTTGAGGACAAGTAGACACTTTTAGCATTTAGCACATTCCAGTATATTTTGTACAAAGTGAAGGGGTTGGGGGGCGACTGACTTTCTCTCTGAGCTTTACACAATATAAACAAGATTTACCCTTGTCTCTTGACTAAGACCCTACATGTTTTCAATTTTTTTAAATTATATTTTGGTATATTAACACCAGACCATATAAAAACAAAAGACTGTTCACCCAGGAAAATGGCCTTAAAAGATAAAACTGTTTTCCTTTACCATATTCTAGGTATATGAAATCTTCCCTAAAAGACCATGCAGTCTTAAATGATTGTTGTTGTTTAGTCGCTCAGTCATGTCCGACTCTTTGCGACCCCATGGACTGCAGCACGCCAGGCTTCCCTGTCCTTCACCATCTCCCAGAGCTTGCTCAAACTCATGTGCATTGAGTCAGAGATGCCATCCACCCATCTTGTCCTCTGCTGTCCCCTTCTCCTCCTGCCTTCAACCTTTCCTAGCATCAGGGTCTTTTCTGAGGCGGCTCTTCACATCAGGTGGTCTCAACTGGGGGACCACATAATTTTTCCTCCAAAATAGTATACTCCTGAAATTAAAAGAGAGAACAATAATTCTCCTGAGATAACAACCAGGCAAATCAAGTCGACTACACTAGTCTAAAAGCATAAAACATCACTTATTAGGCAGTTGTGTCATTCAAAACATGGGTGCCAGATCCACTCAAATCTCACTTTTAAGAAGTTTGAGCCACTTGGAAGAAGGCACAATATAAGTTAATAAATACATCACTTGTCTGGCTTCTAACATAACATTTGGTCAAATCTTCAAAAAAACCAAACTAAATTAAGAAAAAATACTTTTTAAAAAAGCAAAGTTTTAAAAATAATTGCCTCGAAGCTTGCCCAGATTCCCTGAAGTCTTAACTATTCTCTCAAGCTCCCCTAACAGGTGGCTTACATCTCCATTTAACCTCCTTTCATTCTGATTTATTACTATTAAGCTATAATACGCTTTAGGAGAGGAATGATCTGACTATGCACTAGTCGTATGCCCACACAAAATCAAAGGTGATGAATGTGGAGAATCTATACTTTATACGCATGGTGGAATAAAGAGATTCAATACTCTGGGCCAAATATTTATACTGAATAAATCAACTTTTCAAAAAACTTGGTAATCAGGTTCACTCATCTTCACAGAAAAGTCCCATCAAGGCAATTTAAATTATGTTTATGTAACAGCAATAAGACTTTCTGGCTATAAAGTTTCTTCCCTAAAATCTGGTTTTAGGGTTTCTATGCTTACATTCACAGCATGAACTATGGGGAAAAAACTGTTAAGGCCCATTACTCATGTCCTAGATAAGTACCAAAACATATCTCCTTGGTTCCACATCTTTATTCTTTTGTTGGCCCATACTTTATGGGCCTTTTTGTGCAGACTCTCCAAGCAGCTGTGATATAAAAGAGGGAAAGAAAAAAATCTCAAACATTTTAGTCTCTTCTTCCCACGTAGTCTCTTACCAGATAGATGATGTCAGGTGCTGCAGGCCCTGACAAAGTAAACCTGTGCTCTCAAGTCAAATAATCAAGTATCTACTAAGTTTGGGACACTATGTTAGGAATTACAGTGGCCAGGAGGGAACAAGGTTGACCACTATAGTTAATATATGGCAACAGTTCTCAATCTTCAAAATCAAAATCACTTGGAGGGCTTTCCTTTTATTTATTTACTTTTAATTGGAGGATAATTGCTTCACAGTCACCCTTGTGTCAGGCTCTGCCATGCTGCTGCTGCTCAGTCGAGTCTTGATGACTCTTTGTGACCCCATGGACTGGGGCCTGCCAGGCTCTTCTGTCCATGGAATCTGTCAAGCAAGAATACTGGAGTGAGTTGCCATTTCCTTCTTCAGGGATCTTCCTGACCCAGGCCGTTTCCTGCATTAACAGGTAGATTCTTTTCCACTGTGCCACCTGGGGAGCCATGCATCAACAATAATCAGCCGTAAGTATACATATGTCCCTCCCCTCTCAAACCTCCCTCCCACCTCCTACTTGGAGGGCTTATTAAAACAAAGATTGTAGGGCATCTCACCCCTAAGCTTCTGATTCAGTAAGTAGGTCTGTAGCAAGGCCCAATAATTTGCATTTTTCTCAAGTTCCTAAGTGATGCTAATCATGCTGGTCTGGAGGTCACACTCTGAGAACAACTGGTATGACACAGTTTAAGTGCTGGTAGGAAAGGAGGGTATAAGAAAACATTAGCACCTAATACCAGGCAGAGGTTAGGAGAAGGTTTCAAAAAGAAAATGAAGGTTTAAACATTGGACAGTCCTTAAAATAACATGAGAAGAATAGTAGAATTGGCATTATAGAACTGTTCCACTCAAGACTAGCCCTTTACATAATTTTTAGAAGGTGAGATTTCTTCCTTCTTCATGATTTTGCCATTCTACCTTCTTTTCAACAATCTTTTAAGAGGTTTCCATTTTCTTACCTACCTATTCATACACAGTAACAAATTCATTGCCAAAAGCAATGCTAACAACGGTTTGCAAACTTTGACTTACAATTTACATCTCAGATGCCAGCATCAGAAAAGGCGTAATGGGCTACTGTTGCTGAAAGACAAAAAGTGAAGTTGCTCAGTCGTGTCCCACTCTTTGAGACTCCATGGACTGTACCCTGCCAAGCTCCTCCATCCGTGGAATTTTCCAGGCAAGGATACTGAAGTGGATTGCCATTTCCTTCTCCAGGGGATCTTCTTGAACCAGAGATCAAACCTAGGTCTCCTGCACTGCAGGCAGACTCTACCATCTGAACCATCAGGGAAGCACTGTTTCTGAGTCCCAGTGAAATAAATTATTTAGAATTCAAAGGGAAAAAAAAAACAGAAAACAGATTCAGTTCAGTTCAGTCACTCAGTTGTGTCCGACTCTTTGCGATCCCATGAATCGCAGCACGCCAGGCCTCCCTGTCCATCACCAACTCCCAGAGTTCACCCAAACTCACGTCCATTGAATTGGTGATGCCATCCAGCTATCTCATCCTCTGTCGTCCCCTTCTCCTCCTGCCCCCAATCCCTCCCAGCATCAGAGTCTTTTACAATGAGTCAACTCTTTGCATCAGGTGGCCAATGTACTGAAATTTTAGCTTTAGCATCATTACTTCCAAAGGAATCCCAGGGCTGATCTCCTTGCAGTCCAAGGGACTCTCAAGAGTCTTCTCCAACATCACTGTTCAAAAGCATAAATTCTTTGGTACTCAGCTTTCCTCACAGTCCAACTCTAACATCCATACATGACCACTGGAAAAACCATAGCCTTGACTAGATGGACCTTAGTTGGCAAAGTAATGTCTCTGCTTTTGAATATGCTATCTGCTGCTGCTGCTGCTAAGTTGCTTCAGTTGTGTCCGACTCTGTGCGACCCCATAGACGGCAGCCCACCAGGCTCCCCCATCCCTGGGATTCTCCAAGCAAGAACACTGGAGTGGGTTGCCATTTCCTTCTCCAATACATGAAAGTGAAAAGTGAAAGTGAAGTAGCTCATTCGTGTCNTGTATTCCAAGGTCAAATTTGCCTGTTACTCCAGGTGTTTCTTGACGTCCTACTTTTGCATTCCAGTCCCCTATAATGAAAAAGACATCTTTTTTGGGTGTTTGTTCTAAAAGGTCTTGTAGGTCTTCATAGAATCGTTCAACTTCAGCTTCTTCAGCGTTACTGTTTGGGGCATAGAATTGGATAACTGTGATATTGAATAGTTTGCCTTGGAGATGAACAGAGATCATTCTGTCGTTTTTGAGACTGCATCCAAATACTGCATTTCAGACTCTTTTGTTGACCATGATGGCTACTCCATTTCTTCTAAGGGATTCCTGCCTGCAATAGTAGATATAATGGTCATCTGAGTTAAATTCACCCATTCCAGTCCATTTTAGTTCGCTGATTCCTAGAATGTCAACATTCACTCTTGCCATCTCCTGTTTGACCATTTCCAATTTGCCTTGATTCATGGACCTAACATTCCAGGTTCAGAAAACAGACTATTCAGCAACTATTACAGCAATGTGGATTACACAATTATATAATATTTATGTATTAGGACACAGAATGAATTTAAAGACAAAAAAAAAAGTTATGACTGGTTTTTCATTTATCCTGTATCATCCTGTATTTGCAGAGAGGGGTGTTAGCTGTTCTTTGCAAACTCTCATTAATGACTTTTTTAAACATAAATATAGTTTCAATGGTTCCCTAGTGAGAACACACACCTCGCCCTGTTACTTTGCCTGAAAAATTGTAACCAGTCCCAGCTTTTCACTCTCAACAGCAATACTTCCCAAAATCTACCCTCACTAATAATAACGTCTATTATGTTCCCCCAGAGATCTTTTCAAAATATTTTACAACTGCACTTCTTCAATAATTTTACTATTATAAGTTATACACTTTACAACCAATCAGAAATCATTATTAGATGAGAGAAATGGGACTTAGTGGATAAAATCTAAGCCCAAAACAAAGAAATTTAAAGTTTTAGCTTTCTGATGGGCAAAAGTTTAAGTTTTATCAGGCTTTATGAAACACTAAAAATCTCTAAAGAATCTGAAGGAATAACTGAGACTCCAATCCTAAAAGCTGAGAAAAACTCATCTTCGAACAAAGTTGGTTTTTTTCAATCATTGATATACAGATGTCTACTCATTAGTTCAGAGTCTTTATTTTTAACTAATAACTCTAAAAATATAATTTATAATTTAGGGTTAAATGCAAGCACATTCAGAGACAGAACCAGCATGGATCAGATTCAGTTTAGGGTATTAATGCCAGCTAGCCCTCAGAATGACCCTGTGTAAATTGCCTTGGGCTCTCTCTTTTTTTCTTCCTTTTCAAATATATTCAACCTGGCTGGGAAATCAGTCTGAAAGAAAACTCAGCAGGGATCTCAGATAAAGCAGGAATTTTCTTGAGTTGGAAAGAAATGAAAAAAAGCATTTAAGAAGAGAAAGACGTGTGGTGCATTTTTATTTTAATATCTCCACCTCTGAAAGACATATTTGGTTCTTTAGTTTGTTTAAAAGTTGGTGGGCTCACTCACTGGTGCTAAATGGAACAGCTTTATCAGCTGAGGATCCTGTCACCTTGACAAGGTATTACTGAATGCAATGAAGTCTGACTTTGGATTCTGGTTTGGTACCCACTCCTCGTCCTCTCAAGCTCTTAGCTCTTCCTTCTCCAGAAATTTCAACCTGCAGGTATCTGAATGAAAAGAACAGATGGGTCACTGTAACAGGGTCAACAATTTCACCAGATTACTGAAGTTTAAACCCTGAAAAATCACATTTCACTTTAAATCACACTGGCCCTGCTAATTCTGCATCAATGATTTGGTAAATCCAGAGGTTTAGGATTTTGTAGATTATTTAAGATATACCTAACAATCTGAAACTGATTTGTAAAACAACAGCTTTTCTAAAATTATTTGTGCTGAACTTGTAATGAAGCTTTCATTCTCAACAATCATCTTTCAAGAAGCACTTTAACAGCTTGCCCCCTCCTTCACAGAAATCATCCAGGCCACCCAGGTGAAAGAATAGCTTTTGTAAATTCAAAACAGTGCCTACCTCAATCCTGACTGCACATTAGAATCATCTGGGTAGCTTTTAAAACTAACCCTTTCTGATTAATTGGCCTGGGAAGGGGACATGACATGATATGTTTTATATCTCCTCAAATGGTTCTGAAGTGCAGACACAATTAAAAAGTCTTGGGCACTGCTTCCACCAATACTTTTATTTTTAGGGTCTTAACATGAACCAAAGGCTATGAAGCATACTCTCTTCAGCTCAAGGAATGATAATTTTTAAAATTTAAAGATCAGGACTTCCCTGGAGGTCCAGTGGTTAAGACTTCCAACTTCAAATGCATGGGGCACAGGACCTATCCCTGTCAGGGAATACCGCAAAGCAAGCAGCATGGCCAAAAATAAAAATTCGATGTTTATGTAAAAACGTCCCATGACCCTTTTCGCTAAAGCCACATTTAGTTCATGCTGTTAGAATAAGTTCTCCTAAATAACATTTAGACTACATAAACCACTGAAATGGTCTAAAACCCACAATATTTCAACACCCAAACTGACCATCCACTCTGCCTCCTACTCTGAACAATACAAAAATTTGTCGTATCACCCCTTTTACTTCTTGCTTTAAAAAAAATATTATTACTAGTATCAATCCCTCCCTTTTTTGTCTACAAATGCCACAAGTCCTTTTTCTCAAACAAAGTTCTCCCCGGGTCACTTTGGGCCCCAGTGTTTTTCCTCTAAAGAATTTACGTTCTCAACCACTTTCTTAGCATCTGTTGTCTGCCATTTAATCTTTCATCCACTCTGGGGCCTGTTTTCCTAGCAACCTGAACTCAAGAACCACCAATTACACTTTTTTTTTTTCTTCTTGGTATCAGGGTTTCCAGAACAAAGCCTCCAGAACAAAACAATATATGTTTTGTTTTCTACTATCAATTTATAACTTTTGGGCTCTTTCTACCCCAGCTCTCTCCTCAAAAATCTCCTTTCGTGGAGATGACTAGGGCATACATCCTACTGAACATTCTCCAATAAACCATTATCGACTTTTGAACTTTGAAACTCTACCTACAAAGCATGCTAAACAAAAACTAGATTCCTGTCCTTAGTGGTTTGTTTTGGGGGGAACTGGGGGGTAGGAGGAGGTGACCTCTTCTGTTCATCTCTTTTTCAATTTTCCTCTTCCCTCCCCTCAAAAATCTAAATTAACTTTCTCTNTTTTTCCAGCCCTTCACTTTCAGTCTGTATGTGTCCCTTGTTTTGAGGTGGGTCTCTTGTAGACAACACGTATAGGTGTCTTGTTTTTGTATCCATTCAGCCAGTCTTTGTCTTTTGGTTGGGACATTCAACCCAATTACGTTTAAGGTAATTATTGATAAATGTGATCCTGTTGCCACTAACTTTATTGTTTTGGGTTCGAGTTTATACACCCTTTTTGTGTTTCTTGTCCAGAGAATATCCTTTAGCATTTGTCGGAGCGCTGGTTTGGTGGTGCTGAATTCTGTCAGCTTTTGCTTGTCTGTAAAGCTTTTGATTTCTCTTTCATATTTGAATGAGATCCTTGCTGGGTACAGTAATCTGGGCTGTTGGTTATTTTCTTTTATTGCTTTAAGTATGTCATGCCATTCCCTCCTGGCCTGAAGTGTTTCTATAGAAAGATCAGCTGTTATCCTTATGGGAATCCCCTTGTGTGTTATTGTTTTTCCTTTGCTGCTTTGAATATTTGTTCTTTGTGTTAGATCTTTGTTAATTTGTTTAATATGTGTCTTGGGGTGTTTCACCTTGGGTTTATCATTTTTGGGACTCCCTGGGTTTCTTGGAGTTGGATGATTATTTCCTTCCCCATTTTAGGGAAGTTTTCAACTATTATCTCCTCAAGTATTTTCTCATGGTCTTTCTTTTTGTCTTCTTCTTCTGGGATGCTTGTGATACTAATGTTGGAGTGTTTAATATTGTCCTGAGATCTCTGAGATTGTCCTCATTTCCTTTAATTCTTTTTTCCACTCTGATTCACTTATTTCTACCATTCTACCTTCTATTTCACTAATCCTATCTTCTGCCTCTNTTCTGGGATGCTTGTGATACTAATGTTGGAGTGTTTAATATTGTCCTGAGATCTCTGAGATTGTCCTCATTTCCTTTAATTCTTTTTTCCACTCTGATTCACTTATTTCTACCATTCTACCTTCTATTTCACTAATCCTATCTTCTGCCTCTGATATTGTACTATTTGTTGCCTCCAAAGTGTTTCTGATCTCATTTATTGCATTATTTATTATATATTGACTCTTTTTTGTTTCTTCTACATCCCTGTTACACCTTTCTTGCATCTTCTCAATCCTTGTCTCCAGGCTATTCATCTGTGATTCCATTTTGATTTCAAGATTNTGGTAAAGTTTCATTGTTTTAAGATTAAAAAACAAAAGAACCTGGCAGTATGTTAGAAATGCGTAATATCAGGCCTCATCTCAAACGTGCTGAATCAGAATCTACAGTCCTGAAGTGATTTAACACCAGGAATCAAGTTAAAGTGAGAAATACTGTTTAGGATGTACTTGACCTTTTCCCCCAACTGGTCTAAAACTCTTTAATCTGATGGATTCCTGAAGCTCTCCAGTTTGTCTTCAGGCAGTACCTCTTAGCTGGTAACACTCTTGTCAGGTCTGGTTCCTCATTTCCGTGAAGTTTCCTCCATTTCTCAAGATGTGTATAAGAGACAGGAATTAGTGTGGTGTTGGAGAAGACTCTTGAGAGTCCCTTGGACTGCAAGGAGATCCAACCAGTCCATTCTAAAGGAGATCAGTCCTGGGTGTTCACTGGAAGGACCGATGCTGAAGCTGAAACTCCAATACTTTGGCCACCTCAAGGGAAGAGTTGACTCAGCGCAAAAGACTGATGCTGCGAGGGATTGGGGGCAGGAGGAGAAGGGGACAACAGAGGATGAAATGGCTGGATGGCATTACCGACTCGATGGACGTGAGTTTGGGTGAACTCTGGGAGTTGGTGATGGACAGGGAGGCCTGGCGTGCTGCGATTCATGGGGTTGCAAAGAGTCGGACACGACTGAGCAACTGAACTGAACTGGACAATTTGCACTAACATGGCTTCCTTCTCACCAGTATCAGTTGACCTCTAAGGTGTCCCATCCCCTCCTCGAGCACTAGGTCTCAGTGCTCATTCTGGTTTCTAAGATGGCCCCCACAGAAGTCGGGAAGGCAGCGCGAGTTCCACCCACGCAAAGCCAGGGTCATTTCAAGTGCGGGAGGACCACCTCCCGAGAGAAGGATGGGCGGAAGCCAAGAAGCGAAGGCCATTCGGAGCACCCGCACCACCCCTCCCGCCGACGCCCAGCCTTGCGTCACAGGAAGTGGGGGCCCCACCCCTAACGTCAGAGGCCGGAAGTGAGCGTTGCTGGGGCACGGGTGTGAGCGAAGGCGACTGCGGGGAGACGAGAGCGCGTCTCCACCGAGGTAGGAGAGACGCAGAGGTTCTGGCTTGGGGACCTCCAAAAGTCTCACCGTTAGTGGACTGGGATACTTTCGCCTTCTAGTGTATTCTCTTTTCTGCCCGCCTTGTGGGTCCTCAGCAAAGGCGTTTAGGCAACCGATGGGTCTGCCACCGCCTCGTCCCGTCGAGGGCCTCCCTAGCTCCTTAGTCTTAGTTTTCTAAGTTAAGCACCTTCCCCACCATCTTCTGTTTAGTCCCATTGTTTAAATAGACTCTTGACTTTTGTTTAAAGGAGGGAAAATGTTGGTTTTACTGAGACCCCAGCTCGGTTAAATGTAACCCGTTGCTTCAGGCTACAACCAGCTCCCAAGCTTGACTGCTGAGTGCCCGTTTCACCGGCGTCTAGTACTAGGGAAAACGTGAAAAGTTGATAACAGTTTGATAGTGATAGGATACTTACCTGGACAAGGCCGAATGATGAGGCTGTAGTTTCCAGTGCCCTTAATCTACAGTAATTTAGTCTTTTTGCCCCCAGAGGATAGGGGGGCTTCCTGCAAGTTGCTGAATCTGGCCCTGATAGTGCCTTTAAATGCCTTAAAATCAAGGAACATAGTGTTTGGCTCTTTCAATTCTCTTTTTATTTTTGTTGAAAAAGTATAGAGTAACTATGGATAACATATCAAAGGGAAGGTCAAAATTTCTTAACCCAGACATGAAAATTATATTTTCATGGCAGTTTCACCAGTGATTGTCATTTACAAATAGTCTCTGCAGCAAATTACTAAACAAATTCCAGCTGATCACTTGTATTTCCTATCATAGGTTCCAAGACTGCTTATGTCATAGAATGGGGGGAAGGGGTGTGGAATTGTATGAGAAGAGCTGTCTCTAGGGACAATAACTGTAAATCTAGCCAGTTTTAAGTTTACTAAGGGGATGGTTTTATGTAGATTTAGTCTGTTTTGTAATGATAAGTTTGTTCAATCACAGAGCTCAATAGGGGAGAGTCAGGTGGAAGAGGATTCAAACTAAAAATTGTCTTTTAATCTTCCAAATTTCTGTTACAGACTTATTCTTTTATGATTCTGTCAACTATTAAATGGACAGCTCTTGAGTACTGACATTCAGAAATGTTTCCTCAGTGCACAGAGGGAATGAGTATTACCTGGAGAAATTTAAATAACCAAGTCTGTCTAGTTTAGCGTGGAGGCGGGGGAGGTAATAAAGCATCACTGGGAAAAGTGTGATACTTCCTAATCATGTTTAAGAAAAATAGAAATAGTAAACTGGAGTGTCTCTGGGCATACTGAATGGATTGACTGTACAGTCTGACATAGGCTTCCAGCGTTCCCAAGCCCCCAGGGGCAGGGGGAAGCTAGACTGGCAGCCTGGATCATCCTGTATTTTTGAGGACTTGAGAACTTTAAAATAGTACCCTATTCCTTTGTTTATCCTGCAGTTTAAATAACATTTTTGTGGGCTTGACTTGCCCCTTCTAATGTTAATAACATCAAACCCTAAAGGATGGTAAACAGTGGCAAGGTATTGTAATGGCACTTAAAATTGACTGACATCCCCTCGCCTGAATACAGCTTAAGTAGTAGTCATGTTTGGTTTTTCCTAACTGTGAGCCCTAGAATTTATTCTAAGAGTGTGAGTTAGGCAATGATAAAATGGTTCAAAGTAGCAAAGAATGCCTTAAAGGGGAGAAACTAATAGGAAGAGGGAGGTGCTATAAGGATTTTTTATATTAAACTTGGGTGACTTCAGTTCTAGTTTGATTCCACTTCTTAGGGCTTCTTTTGATACGTTTAATTTCTGATTTCCTGATCCAGTTTTATCTCTCCCGCAGCACTTTGGATTTGGCTCCTTAATTCCCAACATGGAAGAAACTTACAGTAAGTACTTCTTGTTGCTTTTAGAAAATAAGTTACTTACATGTAGTTTTCTCTCTGACAAGACTTTTAATGTGTTGAGAAGGATTCACTTTTTCGCTAAACTGCTGAAAGAAAAAGTGAGACTGTTTTAGTAATTCAGAGAAATGTCCAAATTTGAAATAGGACCCTTGAAATTAAAAAGTATGAGAAGTCATCAAGCTTTGGGAAAGCTGCAGTTGGGACACCTGTGTTAAACTATATTTTTATTTATAAAGTGAAGAATTTTCATTCTTTAGAACTTCAGTTTCTCCTGTTAGTGACACAGGGATGGTGACCCCTGATTTCTGTTTTGTGGGATAATATGTTATACCTCATGTTGATGTGCATTGAGTTTTTAGGATTAAAGAAATCCTAGGGAGGGAGGATTCTTACTTCTCTAGTGATCCAGGAATCTCAATGGCCCAGAAAATCAAAGGGGAGCCGGAGAGCTAGGATCATACAAGGGTAGAACAAGAGAGGCCTGAAAAACCATTTCATTCAGCCCTAGAGTTTCACAATTGAGAAAACAGAGCCTAGGTTAACTGATTTACCCCCATGGTTACATTGTTGGGGACAGAACCAAAGCCTTGTATGTTGTTTATATGTCATGCCCTACTTGATAGCACTAGGCACTATGGTTTCTAGACCTTGACCAAGTTTGAGAACATCTGAGTGGATGAAACTTGTCAGCAAGGCTGCCTTTGTTTCCTACTTTGCTATCTTGTTCAGAATCTCTTAAGTTCTAACTGAAAGATATTTTAGTTCCATTCTGCCTTCAAGGAAGAATCCAATAGAACCTTTATCACCAACAGGTAGAAACTCCATGGAAACAGTATTAAATATCTACTATACCATGCAAAAGAACCACCTGGGATACTTGTTAAGACACAGGTTTCTGGAGCCCTCCCCCCAAATTTTTGATTCAGAAGGGCTGGGACTCAAGAATTTGCATTTCTAACATGCTGCCAGGTGGTAATGCTAATCTGAGGCCCATACTTTGAGAATAATGGATCTAGAAGTCTGATTCTCCTTGATCTTCCTTAGGGCTCCCTCTTTTACTTCCTTAATTTTTCTAAAAATATGTCAATTAATATCTGAGATTTTCGTGTGAGATAGATACAAGAGATTTTATTCTTGGAAGCGCACTACTCTATTAAATTAGAAAGCATCATCTCCCTTTATGTCTCTTATTCTTTACTTTTTCCAGTGGTGATTTGTTTCTTAGAAAAATATCACTTGGTTCTTATAATTATTGCTTTTAGCACAGACTTTTTAAATCAGTAGATGTTTGTTAAAGAAATAAGAAAATGAGTTTGCTGTTTATTTAAAATTTTTTAAGTTTGTGATTAAGTAAATTTAATAAAATATATTGGCTTGTAAAGAATCAGCTCTAAGCATAGCATTTTTTTCTATTTATCTGTGTCTTGGTAAAGTTTCATTGTTTTAAGATTAAAAAACAAAAGAACCTGGCAGTATGTTAGAAATGCGTAATATCAGGCCTCATCTCAAACGTGCTGAATCAGAATCTACAGTCCTGAAGTGATTTAACACCAGGAATCAAGTTAAAGTGAGAAATACTGTTTAGGATGTACTTGACCTTTTCCCCCAACTGGTCTAAAACTCTTTAATCTGATGGATTCCTGAAGCTCTCCAGTTTGTCTTCAGGCAGTACCTCTTAGCTGGTAACACTCTTGTCAGGTCTGGTTCCTCATTTCCGTGAAGTTTCCTCCATTTCTCACCATGGGTTCTGGGCCCTATCCAAGTGTGAGGAATATCTGAGTCTGTGCTTTTGGAGAAAGCTTGTCCATGAGGCCTACTTTGTTTTCCAAATTAAGTTATATTCCCAAAAAGTCACTCAAGATTTTTGCTGATCTCTAACAATCTAGAAAGGTGGGATGGGGTGGGAGGTGAGAGGGAGGGGAACATATGTATACCTATGGCTGATTCATGTGGATGTATGGCAGAAACCAACACAATATTATAAAGCAATTATCTCTAATTAAAAAGAAATTAAAAAAATTTTAATATTAAACAGGTAAACCAATTTAAGGGACATTCTAAAAAATTTTTTTGCTGAGGAGTTCAATAGTATTTGTTACAACTTTAAATTCATATAATACTTTGTGCAGTACTCTTAGGTATCGGCCCAAGAAAAATACTCGTACAGTGCACAGATAAGTATATGTTAGATTGCTAGCCACAGCATTTATATAATAGTAAAAACTAGAAACAACGTAAATGTATCAGTAAGGGAACTGATTAAGAATCTGTGCTACATCCATATACAGCAGGGAAATGTTTCTTACATTTCACTGATACAGAAGGAGGTGTTAAGTTTGTTTTAAAGAAAAACAAATAAAATAGTTACAGAAAATCTTGTCACATGCTACACAATGGATAAACTTTGAGGACATTGTGGTAATTTAAATAAATTAATCACCAAAAAACCACATGCTATATGATTTCACTTATATGAAATATCTAGTATAGTCAAACTCATAGTAACAAAAAGTAGAATAATGGCTGCCAGAGATTTCAAGGAGGAGGCAATGGGAGTTATTTAATGGGTATAGAGTTTGTTTTGCAAGGTGAAAATTTATAGATTCACAACAATGTGAATATACTTAACACCAATAAACTGTACACTTTTAAATAGTTAAGGTGATGAATTTTATGTTTATATTATTACCATTAAAATTTTTAGATTAAACATAAAATTGAAAAATGTTTAATCTTTAAATAAAAGACCCATTAGAGCAGACCGAAGTTATCAGAGAACAAAAAGTGAAGTGTTTTAGTAGGAAGCTATCATTATTAACTCTGATGTATGCCACTGTATGGCCAGTAAAATGTGTATGAATCATAAAGTATGTCCAGTCTGTCAGCTACTGACATGGCCTATCATTTGCTTGTGATGAAATGGATTAAATGGAGGGAAACTAACAAGAATTTCATCTGTATACTCTTCCTGTATATCCTGAAGCTTCAGAAATGTGAAAAGATCACTGCTCGGGATGAGCCTGGTTGGCATAATAAGCCTGCTTGTCCTTTAAGACTTTTCATTCCTATTCATTCTGTCCTTCAAGTCACCTTTCTGGCTCATTTGCATCATGGTCATGGATAGCAATTTATCCCATGTTTACCACTCTTCCAGGGACACTGTTTCAATGCCCCTGGCTTCTGATTTTCATAGCAGTCTCTTGGTTTATAAGCTTCTTATCAAATGTGAATTGTTTATCTTATTTCACTTTTATCATTGCCTTCAGTGGTGGCAACAGCATTTTATTAGATTGCCTCTTGTCCTCATAATATATTCAAAATGTACTTAACTGTTTAACTTCTCTTCTTTAACCAAGATTCTTAAAATTTAGGACTCAGCCTGGACATTTCGTAGAACCTAAGAGTAGTTTTACATGCTATGAGAAACTTTGCTAGTGTCTATTAAACTATTGAAATGGAGCCTGAAAGTATAGTCTTCTAAGGGTACCTTTAAATTGCACAGTATAGGTTAGGGGTTGGCTTTCTCACAGCAGCCCCATATGTCTGCAGTTGTCTCAAACTTAAGAGGTTCTGTTTTTGCAGATTATTCTTTCTACTTTTTTTTAGTTCTTTCTACTTTTTATCTGGCCAATTTTATGATCATCAGATTAAAGAATTCTCTTTATTTTTTTTCTCATTATGTTCCAAAATATGAAATTTTGGAACCTTTACCAATTTGGTAAAGGTATTGGTCTCTTTTGAGAGGTAACTAGATTCACTGACTAGGAGCTATTTCGAGAAGTACATTAAATCAGGCAGACAAAAAAATAAATCTATGAACGAATATTTCCTAAGCTTCCATAGAACATATAACTGATATAGAGCAGTGCTTACCAACTTTTTTCATGTCATGGCAAACTAGTAAATAGGGATGCTGGTGTAGGGGTTGACTCCCCTCAGCTTGCCCTAAGACTACCTGGGGACTAAGGGGCACACGTGCAGTGGACTCCCACATCAGTGTATCAATACATTGTCCATTCCAGCCTTCAGTATACTGCCTGGGAAGTTTTGGTTGAACTAGCTAGAGAAAAGAATGACCCTGAATTAGCACTTTCAGAAAAGGAAA
The DNA here is from genome assembly GCA_006410875.1 of Neotragus pygmaeus. Taxonomy (NCBI): domain Eukaryota; kingdom Metazoa; phylum Chordata; class Mammalia; order Artiodactyla; family Bovidae; genus Neotragus; species Neotragus pygmaeus. The sequence goes on from SJYV01051828.1 coordinate 765,157, forward strand.
AGACGTATCATTTAATTTTTTGTTATGATAAGGATTATCAACAATAAAAACAACAGTATTTATGTACAACCAAATGTGAACTTTGACCCCCCCCCCATGAGTGCTGGTTTTGCTGGACTTAATGAAGATTCAGTAACACGGTTTTATCTTGCATTTTCAGATGTTTTTAGTCACCCTTTAAAAAAATTCTTTCAAGTTGTTGTTAGGCTGTCTTCTTCAGTTCTTACAGATGCTGTTGAGAAATCCATGTGCCAAGGATGCTGAAATGTTGCAAGGGCCTGTTAAGCTTTATACTTAGCCTGTTTTTCTGTCTTTCAGTCGATACTCTGGACCCTGAAAAGCTGTTACAATGCCCCTATGATAAAAACCACCAGATCAGGGCCTGCAGGTTTCCTTATCATCTTATCAAGTGCAGAAAGGTACGATATTATTTTCTCAGTTTGCCCGGTGATGGCCTCCTGAGTTCTTTTAAAAAGCCAAATTTTATAAATATCAAATAATTTTAGCATATATGTTTTAATTAAATGCCAGAATTGCTTTGGGTTAAATGCCAACATTTATAGAATTTCTTTATTTCTTGGGTATGTAAGTTTTTTCTCATTTTGGTTTTTCTCCCAACTAGTGACGCAGCACCCTTAAACAGTTTCTCTCCAGTCTTCTCACCCTCTGTGAAACAGAGGAAACACTAACTTTTACTAGTGATAGGAATCATTCTTGCCTTGTAAATTTGATGTACTTATTGTCCTGTTAAGGACTGAGTAATGTAATACACTTATTTCTGATTTTTTTTGTTTGTTTAGAAATGTTAAAGAAGTTGAACACTTAGAGGTTAACCCGAGAAAAGATTATTCATAAAAATAACTATTTCTCTGAGTTTCAACAGTAAGCATCTTTGAAGGGAGGGAGAAAATAAAAAGACAGCTCAAAGAATTTTTTCCCTCTGGTCACCTTTTGTAGATTTAGTTGATGTAAGCTAATTTAATGCTGATATATTAATTGAGACAGTTTGAAAGGTAGTTAGAATAGAAATGTCAGATACAGAGGCCAGAGTTCTGCCAGGATTTATGCTTGGAAAATAATTTAGGTGTTTGATCCAAACCTGCATACAGTTCACATATGTATTAACATTCTTCAAGGGATGTTTCTCTTGCAGTCCTGGAGACATGATTATAATGCCATTGTTGATTATTTCTCAGTTCCTTTCAGTCTCTAGAGCAAGAATTCCTTAAGGTTGAACCTAGACATTACAGACCAGCAGATACCACCACAACTTTCTCCTCTAGGCTCTCAGACATGTCCCAAGGAGAAAGGTTGGGAAAGGGAGCCAAGTGGTAAAAAGACATCGTCATAACTCCCCTCTCCTAATGCTCTTAATCTTCAGCCACGAAACCTTTGCATTAGAATGCCCACTATCCCTTTGAAAAATCATGGAGATAGCTACCCTCACAATTTTCTCCATCTTCTATTTTTTTGTACCCTTCTCCCCACTTTACATTATTTTTACTTTTTTGAGTATCATTTGTGATATATCTTTTGCTTCTCCTAATGTCTTAGTTGCTGGTAAACTTAACGTAGGATTTGGGTTATATTAAACACTTTGTTTTGTTTTCTTGTTTTGTGTTAAAATAAGGAACTTGGTAAACAGAGTTCTCTATTATCTGGACTTTTCCTTAGTGAAATAGCTGAAATAAAGGACAAATTGTTCAGAGCCTCATTTCAGGCATCATTACTTTAAGTAAGTGTTCCTGTGTTAATCTGAAAAATCACTGGTTTTGCCTCTTCTGCAGCTCCCTCCCCACAGCTCTTTCCCTGCACTCTTGTCCTGCAGTAGCAGGGGTGCCGCTGCAATGCAGACAAGGTGTGTTTTAGTGTTGCTGTTCATCCCGAATATCAACTTTCAAAGACTTCCGGAGAGCTGTGCCATTACAGGCTGTGCCACCAGACTCGCGTGACCCTGAGAAGTAAACAGGGAGAAGATGTGATTCAAATACCCAATCCTAAATCCACTGTTTACTTCTTTATAAACCACTTTAACCCCAATATCTGTGTTGTCAGTCTTTATAATCATAACAAAGAGGTAATGTCTCTGTGATCTGTATAGGTGATAAATAACTCTCTCATAATGTTCTGCTGAGTGTACCTATCAACAGTTCCACCACAAATTTATTGACAAACCCCTTTAATTTTTTTCACAGAATCATCCTGATGTCGCAGACAAACTGGCGACTTGTCCCTTCAATGCTCGCCATCAGGTTCCTCGGGCTGAAATCAGTCATCATATCTCAAGCTGTGATGACAAAAGTTGTATTGAGCAGGATGTAGGTAAGACTGACTAGCTGAGATGTTTCAGTACTGGAGGTTAGCTCCCTCAAATTTATATGATGCTACATTATCACCTTGATTTTTGGCTTTCATCATTTCAGAAAAACAATACTTTTCTGCCTTTGAGATTTTTAATCTTAGCAGCAAAAGATTGTCAGGTTATGTGTGCCAGACTTCTTTCTCTTCTGAACAATCTGATTCATTTTACTAATAATTCGTTTAAAAATAAAAATTCTTTTATTACCGTAAATACGGCAAACATCTTTGTTTCTGCTTCTCTTTCTTGTCTTCTGTCGGAAAGGAGATAAGACCTGTTTAGCTTTCATCCTATCCATTTTTCAGAAACCAAGACCCTGCAGCCTTTTAAGCCACTGACTCCTTTAAACATAATAACTTGGCAGTGTCCCCTTCTTAAGTCAGTCTCTGTTGTATTGCAGTCAACCAAACCCGGAACCTTGGGCAAGAGACTCTGGCTGAGAACACGTGGCGGTGCCCTCCATGTGATGAAGACTGGGACAAAGGTGAAGGCCTCTGCGTCTCTTTCTCCACAGAGTCAAAATCTGGAGTTGTTTGCTTTAGACGGAAGGTTTTCCTTTTTTATGAACATACCATGTTGTTCAGAATGCCGTATTATTCTTATTGAGCCCCAGTACAAACACATTTATATCTCGGTGCAGACACGTGGAACAGCCTTTCCCGCTTGATTGGAAGAGAAACACTACTTTACACATGTTTTTTTCATAAATTGTGTTATACCATCTGTGTTTGGTTGTTACTAGGCACGTTTATTATTATTTATGTCGCTTGTGTTTATATCCTTCAGTTAAATTCTTGCTACTGTGTCTCTTAGGGTACTTGACCAGTTTTTACTTGCTTCTCTGAACTTGTTTATTATTTCTCATCTCACAAACTCGACTAGCATGAATTGGTGTTTTACCTAGTAGCACCACAAACTGTGTTTTATTTCCTTGGCAGATTTGTGGGAACAGACCAGCACCCCATTTGTCTGGGGCACAGCCAACTACTGTGGCAACAATAGGTAAATGAAAAGATCTCATTCCCACCACTTCCTCCCAGAATCACAGTGCTCTGCTACCAACTGAAGGCTCCAGAGCGTGTATTGACCTCTTTCCTCCATGATGTTACTTGGTGATAATTTGTCTAGATACAGTTTTGGGGGGTTTTTTCTATTTATTCCTTGAATCATAAAAAGATCACATGCTTTGCATTAATTCCTGTGGGAACACAAAAATACTAGCTTGTAGTCTAGCACAGGAGGCAGTGGCGCCAGTCATTCTTATGTCTTAGCTACAGTTTTTGCTAAGTTCATGTTATTTTAAAGCTTTGAAAAACGTATGTAGCTGTACTATATGTGTTATTTTTGTTCTGGATAACTAGTGTCTAAGGAAAAAGTAATCTTAAAAGTTCCTGATTAGGAATTTAATACCAATTAGATAGGGGGAAAGCTCATCTCTCCTTCCCCACTGATTTTGTATCTAATTTAAATCTCTTAAGATTTTTTGTTACCACTTGATCTTCAAACTTTCTAAGATCATGTTCCAAATTCCCCGGCAGTCCAGTAGTTAGAACGTCACACTTTCACTGCCAAGGGTGCAGGTTCCATCCCTGGCTGGGAAACTAAGATTCCATAAGCCATACAGTGTAGCCAACAAGAAAAAAAAGATCATATTTCAAACCCAAATGAGAGCATTTCCAGACTAGAAAATGAAAGTATTAGATAGTAGGCTTCATTTTTTCCTCAAATAGAATACTTAACCAATTTTTATTTTTTAGCTCCTAAAGTCAGTTATTATAAGTGTACAGTTATCTGTAGTTTATGTATGCACTGAGATAGAAAACCTTAAAGATGAATTCCGTTGGTACAGTTTTAATTTTATCTCAGTTCTGTGAGGTTTGTTTCCTTTAGTTTGGTTGTCTTGGCATTTTTTATCTCTTATGTAGATTGAGTGAGTTGATGAGCCTGTCATACAATTGAACAGTAGATGGCATTGCTGTTTATCTCAATTTCTAGAAAATGAAAATGGTTAAACCCATCTTAATGCCTGTACAGAACAGTGAGCTTTCCCGAGAAGTGGTAATCATTCTAATTGCAAGAATGTTTTGATGGAAATGTGTTTACATTTCAGAATGTAGGTGGTTGTTTTTCCCCAAATTACAAAAAACACATTTTGATTGTCTTATGTGTGCCTGCCTAAAGAATGCAAATATGCTAGCATACTCAAATTCATCTCTTTTTGCAGCCCTGCAAGCAACATAGTTATGGAACATAAGAGTAACCTGGCTTCAGGCATGCGTGTTCCCAAGTCTCTGCCATATGTTCTGCCATGGAAAAACAGTAAGTGAAATAGTGGCAAAATGCTTTTGCTATGTGTTATGCTGAATAAATACAGTTGGTCTTAATTATTTCAGGACATGTTCAGTCTGAATACCAAATACCTTGCACCCATATGACCCTGAGAGTGAGTGCCTCTTCAAATTTTGCATCTTAAGCACCTCACTCACTTCACCCTAGTCCTAATCCTGGTTAGTAACAGGCAAGTACAAGATCACAGAAGCCTAAAGAATATTTTCAAGACAGGGTGATGGAGAAAGAAAGGGTAACCCACTCCAGTATTCTTGCCTGGGAAATCCCATGAACAGAGGAGCCTGGGGTCACAAAGAGTCAGACACATCTTAGCAACTGAGCACGCATGCATACTAGTTGAGCTTCCCAATAGAAAGCTCTATGCTGTGTGCTCTCATCAGTATTCTTATCTGCTCTTCAAAACTATAAACAAGGAACATTTTGGTAATTAAAATTTTTTAATTATAAAATACACACTAATCACACAAAAAATTGTTTGCTTTGCTGGTAGTTGGCAGATCTGGACCCTGAATGAGTCTCTTTAACTGCCAAGACCAGATTTATCCCCTCATTTCCTTTTCCTGTCTTTTTAGTTCTCTTTGTTTCCTGCCCACTCCCACCTCTCTCATGCCATTTCTCTACCCCCATCTCAAGCCTTTAGTTTCAGCTATGAATAAATGCCTACTTCAATTGTGAATTACTGATGGCTTAAAAAATTACATTTTTGCAAATAAAACTCAAACCAAGAAAGAAAAAAAAAAGGTGACCACTAACATCGGATTCCATGGATAAATTTGGGACCCATAAAAAGACTATCTATTTTAGCTAGGAGGAAATCATCCCTGATTTTTAAAGCATAATATCAATAGGGAATTGGGATTAGAAATTGGATTGCATGGTCTTGAAAGGTAATGGGTAGAGACAAAATGAAAGTAATGTTATAAGAACCAGCATAAGAATGGTATTCAGATGTCTTCCCAAGGCTTCAGAGACAAATGCTGAGTTAACAGGTCTGAAGTTCATGTCATACTACCCTAGTAAAGAAATTCCCATATATTGGTACACCCAACATAATGTCATTTTTATTTAATATAAACTTCCTTTTCCTGATGTTGCCGCCAAATTCAGATTTCCTTGATTTCAGTGTTTGTTGTTGTTTGAGCTAATTTTTAGGTGGCCACAGGATCCCATTTAAAACATTTCCCTTTGGATAGTTGCATTTCCCCAAAAATGAGATTACCTAGTCATATGCCATAAAGCTTGATAGGTGGAAGACTATTTTCTTTTTCCGTGGTGAATAGAATCCAGTCACTAATTTTAAATTCTACTTTATTATATAATTCCATATACCCCAGGAATAAATCATTTGTGTTTAGTAAGACTAGGGGATGGAGTGAATTTCAATTGACATGGTGTATTTATTTTGAAATATTTCTACTCCATAGATGGAAATGCACAGTAACTGAATATTTCATCAAGTAAGTGTCTCAGTTTTATTTCACAATTTTTTCAGATGGTAGCAAGATTTAACTGGACATAAAGCAATTTGGGTCCAATTTTCTTTCAGATTATGGTACCAAATTAAAGCTCTGTGTGTGCCTTTCGTTTTTTAAGTATATAGCCTCTGTTATGGCTTTACATGCTAATGAATAAACATTTACTAGTTAAATTAGAATTCTGTTACATGCCAAGTTGCTCTCCCTAATGTTAGTGCACATTGCCTTTTCCTTTTTTTTTTAATCAAAGTTGCATTCTAGATCTATCATGCCTTTTTAATGGACTGAGATTAATCAGACAGCTGTGCTTCACTGCTTTGCAATTCTTTCCCTGTGCAGTACAATTTAATACTCATCAAAAAATTCATACTTTTTAACTAGCATTTTAAAGTTTTGGGTCTCCAAAAGTCTGTAGATCTTATTGCACTGTAGATCTTATCTGAATATTTGATTTAGCAGAACCTCACAAAATCTATATAAAGAAACCAAAATCTTTTAGTTTTGACAGATGAAGCCCTTCTTTGAGATCACCCTCTGTACCCACAGCAGAGACCAGTCTGATGCTTCAAATGGCTGCGTTGGACTGGGAATGGGATGATAAACCCCACTGTCTTGAGACAGTAGGCTTTCAGTGAATATTTATTGAATGAGTAATTGGTTTGTTGCCTTGTAATCCATTCACTGTTTCTGAACAGTGAAGCAGATGGATCATCTGCAAGCTAGGGTTTGTTTTGTACCAAAACTGATGTTTCTTCTGGTGAGAAACAAAAGATATTCTAAAAGCAAACACCCCTTAGCTGAGAACAATAATATTTATCAGTTGCTTCTAGGGATGGGCCATTTTTCTTGGTAGGTTCTGACATCAAATTATTAAATATATCTGGAAGCCAGAAAATTGGATTTGGTCCCAGAAGGGAAAGAGACACAACTGCACTGGAGTGCATCAGAAAAGCACACCCAGACCTGGGTAAATGGAGAACTTTGAATCCTTCTCTGGCACACTGCTTAAAATGTTTGGTGTTCATCCAGTATGGATAGCTACCTATTCAATGGCTACTCTGCGGTGAAAGCCTAGAAGAAATTTCTGTCATTTAAGACTAAACATTTGTCTGCTTTGGAAAAGTGATAAACTCATTAACACTGATAATTTTTTTGTACATGTACCACAGAGGAATAAGGGGGAAAATTTAGGTAAGAATCCTTAAATAGCCACAGATCTTCTTATCTTCTTAGTTAAAAATAAAGCATCATTTTTTGAACACCTGTTGTTGCAGTTTGGGTAGATACACACACACACACACACACACACACACACACGGAAGGCATGACTTATTCACACACACACACACACACGGAAGGCATGACTTATTCACACACACACACACACACACGGAAGGCATGACTTATTCACACACACACACACACACACACACACACACACACACGGAAGGCATGACTTATTCCCTTAAGGAACTTAAAGAGTAAGCAGAAAATTTTTTTTATTGCACATACGTGAAAACGGTTTGTTCACCTTGCACTTAAATGCTTTATCCCATTTATGTTTTTATCAACAATATTTTACCAGATAAGTGCCTCAGAAGCAGGTAATACCATGTTCATTTTTGTTCCCCTAATATGCATTGTGGGCTTCCCTGATAGTTCAGCTGGTCCTGGGTTGGGAAGATCCCCTGGAGAAGGGAACAGCTACCCACTCCAATATTCTGGCCTGGAGAATTCCATGGATTATATAGTCTGTGGGTTCGCAAAGAGTCAGGCAGAACTGAGTGACTTTACTTTCAATGTGCATCATAACAGCTCAAAATATATTATTAAATTAGTGAGNGTTGGGAAGATCCCCTGGAGAAGGGAACAGCTACCCACTCCAATATTCTGGCCTGGAGAATTCCATGGATTATATAGTCTGTGGGTTCGCAAAGAGTCAGGCAGAACTGAGTGACTTTACTTTCAATGTGCATCATAACAGCTCAAAATATATTATTAAATTAGTGAGTAGATAAGGTATATGAAAAGAGGAAAAAAATAAGTTAATTGGAATTAGTCCAGAATTGTCCGAAGAAGTCTTTTGCCTGGATGGTCAATTCTGATTTTCTTTTCACCCATGTTAACTACTGATACAAGGACTGTATATTGCTCTCTGTATAGAATGTTTTTAAATTAATTAACAAGTTTCTTTGTGATTAGTGATACTAAAGAGCTAAGAGTCAGAAGGTACTTGGTGTTCTGCCCTTGACAGCAACAGATTCTTCCAGCAGACCAAGAGACTTTAATTGGGCTATAGTTTTGTGGCCTGTTGTCAGATGTATTTGGTGCTTTTGTCATTGAAAGGAACTAAGAACTCTTATTTTTTTGTTTCCTCACAGATGCCAGACCCTGGAAGACTCTTCTTCCTGCTACAGTGGGTTCTTCATTTTTTTTCCCTCCTAATCTAATTATAGAAAGATAAACTGTCTGTGACTTTCAAACTGACAAGTACCTTTTTTTTCCCTCCCCCCTTTGAGTCCTTACTCATTTGATGCAAGAAAAAACCCTCATACTGAGAAGAAATGTTTCAAGTAAACCATCATTGTAGATAGCATGATAATTTGGTTAAGTGCCTGCAGCCGCAAGAACAGAATTCATATCCCATTCCTCATTAATGAAACAGAATCATCTAAAGTTACCTTAAAGGATCCAGCTAAAGCAGGCAAGAAATTTAGATTGGAAAAAGTAACTCTGTGTGTGTGTTCTCTGACTCACATGAACCAAATTCCTTCTAGCATTTATAGGAATGGACCTTCTCTGATTAGTGCATCTGTTTACTGAGTCTTTGATGTTGATAGCATTTATATACAGAAATATACCCCATTCTTATTTAGAATCCTTAGGACATCTTGTTCCCTAAACTTTTCTAACTTAGGATAGGTTTCTTTTCTCTTTCCCACATTCCAGCTAGAAATTGTATTAGCTGTCAAGGTAGGTGTGGATTATGTAGGAGTGAAGATTAGAATGAAGAGGAGGAACCAATGTACATGTGGAAAAGAGAGAGGCTTTCCACCTGTGTGAAATTTGATTAAGCTCAAAGCTGAAATGTGTGAAGGCCCTGGGACGTGTGTATAAAAAGTTAGATTTCTGAAATACCCAAGGCTCTGGCTATCCTAGCATCTTGTTGGCCCTCAAAAGGAGACTTCATAATCTCCCAGACTAGTTCTTTATTTGGTTGCTTGTTTACAGAGTTGGTGTGGTTTGAGTTTAAAACTGTCTGGCATGGGAAGGGATTTGCTCTGGTATAAATAGGGACTCAGAGGAAGCATACTTTCAAGTAATTCCAAAAGGGATCTCTTGAGCATTGTTTGTAGGGGAAATGGGCTCTTAGGGAATGCTTCTTCCACAGGTTTCATGCAAAATAGGATTCTCTCCTAAAGAAGCAAAGCTATCTGTTTATTTAGTTTCAACTTCTATAGACAGATTCAAGATAAGCCCTAATACAATAGTATTTCTGCTTCTGCTTCTACTGGTATAAATAAGTGAATAAGTAAACTATTTCTTCTGGAGAGGGTGGTGTGGTATTAAGGAAGAGGAAAAAACACCCATTATACCCCTAATTCAGGTCACTTGATGTTTGTCAGTCAACAGCTCACAAAGTTTAACTTTATTTAAAAATAGTTTTAACTAGAAAATACAAAACCCTTTTGATTTCATTTATTTGAGTGATGACAACCCAAACTGTCTATACCACACTTGAAACCCAGAACTCCTACCAAGTTTAGGAAAAACAGAAGTATGAGTCTTATTGCAAAGAATTAGCTGCTTGAGTATAACTCAAAGAAGGGATTAAATAGAAAAGAACTTTGTGGTTTTTAAATATCTAGAGAGGCAAATTAGGCTAGCATCTATCATTCATGAAAAACCTTATGTTGTTACTTTAGAAGGACACCTCTTTGCTCACCAGTTCTAGAACTTAACCAGCAATACATCTGACCTGTCAAAGTGTGAATAACACTCACTATAGGTGAATGCCTGCCTATATTAATTTTGTTAGCTCACAAAATAGACCATCCCATTGTCTCTTTAGTAAACTAATGATTAAAGCAGCCAGTTTGCTTAGGATTTGGGGGGGGACCTAGGATACACTAGTTTGGATTTAGTTTGCTGGAGATTTTGGACATTCCCAAAAACTAGAGTAAAGAAGTGCCTTGAATTCTACTACTACTGTCAGAAGTTGGGAGGTGAAGCTTACTTATTTTTGAGACCTTTTTCAGAGGCTACCTTCTGTTTGGAATATGAACAGTGGAAAGTAAACAGTTGAATATTCTACCCTAATTTCAGTGAAGGTCAAGTGTTTTGGTTAAAGGTGAAATGTAGACATGTTTCAGAAGCTTATCTTAGCCTTTGAGTTCTGCATTTTGATCTTATCCAGGAAGAAGACCATTTGCTTTTGGGAAGGTTGCCTTTCTCTGTAGGTATTCTAGAAGTGCCACTGTGATTTGCGAATGTTCTTACCAGGAATAAACAAATGTAGGTAGTAAATGATGCTTAGCTCTCCCGATAGCTGTACTTGAGGTAAACAACGAGAGTATTCGGATTCAATTTCAAATAGCGCACTGCAGTACCCCTTCATTAGTGAGACAGAACAGTAGCTGCTTGTGTTAGTCTCTTACACCTATCCTGGCATTCCGAGAGTCCTTTATTGTACTTTTCACAATTCATATTACACTCTAAGGTAGACAAAAACTAAATGGATGATCTTATTACAGTTTTTAAAGAGGCAGGTTATAAAAATCAAGGTGATTTGTATACTATGTTTTAAATTATTGAAGCAGGACTGTCCTTGGGGAGAAGATACCTCTTAGAAAATACGTTTTCTTATGCCAGTTCAATGGGTAGAACAAGGAAAATAACTTAAATTCCATGAGAAAATTACTATAGTGACTACTCATTCTTTTGACCACTGTCTTCCTGGTACTGTTCAGGTTCAGAACATACTGAACATACTTTATAGGTGTGCCTCTTCATAAGCCACTGAAAACACATTAACCTGTTACATTGTACCAGCAGTCTCAGCTGACTTTTATTCCAGCCATACCGAAGTCTGAAAAACACAGACCTGTGTATGGGGTGTGGGGGTGAGTGTTTATTTGCCCTTGACACAGCAGTTCCACTGCCAATTTACTTAACTCTGATCAACTTGGTAACTGCTGTAACATAAAATCTCACATTGTTTACAGCCAAGAAGACCAGCATCCTAGGCTGGACAGTAACCCTGGAGAAAAGTCATATGGTCAGCAGATTTGCATTCGTGTTTACCTTATTTAAAGGCAGTTTTTTGTGAAACAAATAGTGTGAGCACTTTTGATGAACATTAAAAAGACATTCAGTTGTTTTACTTTCATCTGCTTACATACACGTATATATGGAAGAAATAAATCTATGTTGTATTAAAAACTACTACATATGAACCCAGCCGTGCCTCTTAATTTTTATTAAAATACTTGTCACTGAAATAAAGTATACTTTGCCAGCTCATCTGTTTCTGTCCTGTTTCCTCAGGTTTGAGTTTCAGGATTTCATCAGACAGGGTTAGGGGCTTAAATTGTTTAGCTCTTTGTGTTGGTTTTCTCTAGAGTAGAACTTTATAGCAGAGGTGCAAACTGAAAGTATGGAAAGTCTTGATCTTTAGACATTTCATTAAGATCTCCTTTTGTCGAATTGGAAATTTCAACAGAAGAGTCAGTGTTTTAGGTTTATGAAGCCTTGAAAAACAAACATTGATATGATTCTACTAGGTGTGTACGTTTGATATCCACCTGTCATACCTCATATGCTCAGAGCTGGAGGGAAGTTCAGAGAGCACTGATCCAAAGCTTCATCTGGCCTATAAAGAAACAGGCCCTGTACCAATGTGTAACAGGACATATTTTTTTAGGAAAAAGAAGGATAAACACAAAATCCAAGATAGTTGTTATCTCCAGGGGAGAAGTCAGAAGGATAGGATCAGGAAAAAACACAGAATTAGTNAAAGCTTCATCTGGCCTATAAAGAAACAGGCCCTGTACCAATGTGTAACAGGACATATTTTTTTAGGAAAAAGAAGGATAAACACAAAATCCAAGATAGTTGTTATCTCCAGGGGAGAAGTCAGAAGGATAGGATCAGGAAAAAACACAGAATTAGTCAGTTTAATTGGGTTTTGGGTTTCCCAGTGTTAACTATGCTTTATACATGTGTATTAAACAATGTAATTTTAAAACATCTAAAAATAATTGCTAAAATCATTGCAGAAGGCTTACTGTAAGCAAGCCACTGTTCTTACTTAACATTTTGAGTATTTTTAACCAAGGGTAGGGGAGATAAACGCCCTGAAAATTTTCTGTTTGCCTAGAATACCAAGCCTGTTAATAGTGTGCCATGACCGTAACCTGGGACTTCTGATTCCTAAGGAGTTACTGCTTTGGGCTTCTATAGCCGTTAGGTTTCTCTAAGTGTTAATTCTGCACTCAGCCTCTTTACTGTCTCAGGCCACGTGTTTCCTCCTCAACTTGTTTCCATGTCTACCAGCTTGGACTGCATGGTTGTCACTTCAGTGGGCTAAGTCAGCACCCTGAGTTCCCTTGACCCTGTTGTTTTTCTGCTGTCTCTGCTTCACCAGTTGTCAAATCAAGCGAAACGTACCATCTCTTACTCTATTCCCTATGGGTTATCAAGCATAGTGATAAGAAATCACATAATATACCAACTGACTCCACTGCAGATGTATGATTTTTTTTAACTCAAGCACTCATTCATTCCTATTTGGCTTTTTTCAGCTTTACCTGATAACTATTATATTCTTTTTATTGTTCTCAACTTTATAGTCCCTACTTTCCACCCTTACTCTCAACAGATGGGTTTGCCTCTTCTTTGTAGAGAAAATACTGGTCATCAGACTTAAACTTCCTCTTTTTCCCACCCCTAGATTTGAATGCTTGTGACATCCATTTTCTCCTTTTTATCTCGAGGCACACTTCATCTCTAAAACTAAGAGATAGCCCTGTAAGATAGCCCTGTTGTTGATGCATAACAAATTTTCCCATAGCACTGTGGATTAGAACACATGTGTGCTAAGTCGCTTCAGTCATGTCTGACTCGGTGCAACCCCTAAGGACCACAGCCCGCCAGGCTCCTCTATCCATGGGATTCTCCAGGCAAGAATACTGGAGTGGGTTGCTGTGCACTCCTCCAGGGGATCTTCCCTGGATTTAAGCAAGTTTCTAAGGGTGAGGAATTCACAAGTGGCTTAGCTGGGTAATCCTGATTTGGGATCTCTCTTGTGGTTGCAGTCAAGATGTCAGGCAGAGCTACGGTTTTCTGAAGACTTGAAGTGAGGCTGGAGGGTTTACTTGTAACATGGCTCGCTCACATATTTGGCAGGTCTGTATTGGTTGTTGGCAGAAGGCCTCGGTTCCTCCACGTACGGGACTCTCCATAGCGTGTTTGAGTGCCCTAACAACATGTCAGCTGCCTTCCCCCAGAGTGAATGAGTTAAGAGCAAGGAGGAAGCTATAAATTCTTTAATGACCTAACTTAAGAAGTCACACTCCATCATTTCCACAGCATGCTTTTGGTTCGGCTGGTGAGCCCTTTTCATTGTAGGAGAAGTCAAAGGAGCAAGAATACGAGGAGGCACGAATTATTGGGGCTGTCGAAGGATGGCTCTCCCACCTAACTTTTTCTGTCTTCCAATATCTTCCATAAGTTATTCCCTCTTTTCTCTCAATTCTATTTCCTTCTCTTTGTATGTTATATTTTTCAGTAATAAGTAATTTGTCTTTAACTCTCTAAGCTACAAAAATGGTACCGTTACATTCATTTTAAAAAAAAAAAAACCACCCTCTCCACCATATTAATCAGGTTCAGTTGCAGAAAACATCCATTTAAGCCAGTCTAAGCAGGAAAGGATTTGTCATAGGGCATTAAATGGATCATAGAATTGTTGAGAAGACTGAAGAAATAAACTCTAAACTGGACTTCCAGAAATAACAGCCAAAGACTGCTCCAGAAGGTGCTGCTTCTACTACAATAAGAAAGCTGCCTGTTCAAGAAGCACACTACCTCTGCCACTGTCAGCATCCCCAGATGGATGCCCTGCACCCTCTCTTATCCTTGCTGACCTTAGAAACATATGATAATACATCTGATTGGCAGATCTGAAATAGTATCTGAACCCTAGCTACAAGGGCTTGTGGGAAATGTAGTCCAGATTTCCAGTACCGTACACTAGAAGAGTAGCATGCTGAGCAAACCAGCGTGTAGAGACCTCCCCGCTGCCTCTCATGTTTGCCTGCTGCTTCCCTTCAGTGCTAGGTTTATTGAAATAGTCTATACTTGGCCTGAAGTTCCCACTTAATCCATTGCACTCTGTTCTGTCTCCACTCAACCTACTAATTTGCAGGACCAGTGGTCTATTTTAGTCCTACTCCCTTGAACATTCAAGGAGAAGCAAGATGTTGCTTGTGACGCTTGTGGTAAGAGCCATATCAGTGTTACGCACAAAAGAATTATTTAAGGCCACTTTCTTTGGAACAGGCCTTGGACTTGGAGGCACTTAGAGCCTTGAGCTTCAGCTACTATCTGGACTTGCTGTTCCTCATATGTAATCTAAGTTAGTGATGTTACTGTTTGCCTAGTCTTTCAGAATTCCTCATTCAGTTAATCACCAAATTCTGGAACTTTGGTACCAAAGAACCCTTCTGAAGCCAACCAGTTGTCTGTATCTCTACTGTCACTGCCTTATTTCAGAGCATCATCCCTGCTTGGACTGTTACAGCAACCTCCTATGTAGTCTTGTAGCCACTCAATTCTTCCCATTTCAGTTTATCTTCCACCTGCCTTCAAGATATTTAGTAATCTGTTTCCAGTTTACCTAATGATAATAGCAAAGGCTTTTTGAGCACTTGGTCTGTGCCAAGCACTATACAAAACACTTCATATGCATTATCACATTCAGTTCCCCCATGAAATAGATATTTTAGGTCCCAACTTGGTAGATAAGGAAAGTGAGACTATATAAGATTTGGGGAGAAGGCAATGGCAACTCACTCCAGTACTCTTGCCTGGAAAATCCCATGGATGGAGGAGCCTGGTGGGCTGCAGTCCATGGGGTCACGACTCAGCAACTCCACTTTCACTTTCCATTTTCATGTATTGGAGAAGGAAATGGCAACCCACTCCAGTGTTCTTGCCGGGAGAATCCCAGGGACAGGGGAGCCTGGTGGGGTCGCACAGAGTCGGACACGACTGAAGCGACTTAGCAGCAGCAGCAGCAGCATACAAGATTTGACCAGAATTACTAGTTTCTACATGGAGGAACTGGAATTGCAGTCAGGTCTGCTCCCCTGCAAAGGCAGTATTTCTTATTCCCACCACATTTCACAATTGCTCCAGCCTCATCTCTCCTGACTGTTAATAGTCTAGCCATAGTGAACACCCATCTCTCTAACACGCTGTGCTCTTTAATGACCACACCTTGGGACATCTTGCTTCCTGAAATGTACTTGTTCCCTCGCCTTCCCAATGATTCTCCATTTAGCATATTCCACCTTCAAGTTCCAACTCAAATATTATTTATTTGGCTAACCTCTAGGTTCTCTGACCTAGGCTCCTATTGTTCTCTGTTAGTACTCATTTTGAGTTGCATTATGATTAACTTCTAAAAGCCCATATCCGCCAGTTTAGGGGAGAAAACCACTCAGAATTCCCTGGCAGTCCAGTGGTTAAGACTGAGCTTCCACTGCAGGGGGCATGTGTTCAATCTCTGGTTGGACTAAGGTCTAAGACCGTGGTGCAGCCAAAAAAAAACGCTCTCAACATCTCGGTATCTTAAGCAGAAATGGAAGACAGTTATGGAGCGCTTACCAAATCCTTTGGATAGCTGGAGAAGTAGGCTGTAACTGGGACCTCTAGGAATGACTCCCAGAACACTACCAAACTAACACCAGCAGAACTACAGCCTTGATGGCCAGGGGAATACTGAGTGTGTGAACACAGCACCATAGTACCACCCAGGGATCCAGGAGCTGCTGACAAACAGGACAAATGACCCCACAACATATATAGTGTCAGATTTTTTGCAGAGCTACTGACCAACATAAACATTCAAATGCATGGTCAGCAGAGGGAGGAAGGAGGAAACTGGATAATCAGAACCTGGAGCGTTGAGGGTTTGCTCTAGGGTGTGTTGGGGTTTTTGAATGTTTGCTTTCATAAAATAAGATTGAGGTAAGCCCTTTTTTGTTTTTTTAAAGGAAATAGTTATTTTCAAAGTTCACAGGAAAAGATACCATATGCCAAACTCTCCCCCTCCAAAAAAAAAGGCCAAAACTTTTGTTGCTACTGTACTTGAGTGAGGGGGTTGGGGGAGCTGGGGGGCAGGCACAAACCTCTTGAGTAAAGTAGTTATGAAAGGAGTTAAGAGAGAGAATGTTGAACTAGGAGTCCACACAGACTGATCTTGAATCTAAGACCAGCCCTTTGACCTTAAAACATCCTTTAAACTCTGCTTCATTCCTCTCTTCTCTGACCTCCAAGATTCAATCCAACCCTAATTTTTGATTTGTTATTCATTGAAAAAACATTTTTAAAGTAAAGAGGAAGAAGATTATGCAACCATCTCTAGGGATTTTTATTTTTGATCATTCTGTAAAATTTCCCTGTTAACCTTAAAACATTCTTTGAGGCTATCCAGATGTGAGGAGAGAAGCAGTGGGGAAAAAGGAACCTAGGAAGTGGAAGGGATTTTGCCTTCACCATATTGAATCAAATACAGCCTTTTAAAACACACAGAGCACCTTTGGAGTTCCCTAATTTCCCAGTTTGGAGTTTTAGTTAATCTGTCACCAGGAGTTGAAGGGGGAAAGAAATTCTTCAAAGAGCCATCACTGATTCTAAAGCTAGAGGGCCCATCGCAACCTCAAAAGGCAGGCTTGTTATAAAGACTGCACTAAAAGTCATCCTCCTGGCTATGGTAGCTCCAGGCCAAAGATTAAACAGAGCTTTCCCCAGGTCCCTGCTACCTCCTCTGGGCTATTTGAGGTGCTTGCTGTACTTTTTGGCCTTTTTTTTTTCCTTTCTCTGCAAGACTTGTCCTTCATTCTCTTGCTTCTCTGATGTAAATGGCTTTTCAGAGCACAATTTCCAGACAAATCTTCAAGTGTTAGCCAAGGGTCAGTTTGCCAATACCGTGTTTTGTTGTTATTTCCTTCAAAATAAGAGACACCCGGCAGCGACTGATGCAGTCTTCAGAGAATGCTGTGGCATTACAGGAGCCCTGCGCAGCCGTTCACTTCTCCCCTGCTAATATGCTTCCTTAGTTTGCTTCAAAGCTTGTTTACCAACTCTAGCTTAGTCCCCAGACTCTCCTCCCTTCACCCCGCCCCCTGCATTGTGCATTTCAAAAGGTAGAGAAAAATAACAGCCTCTTCTCAGCCCTCTCCAGTGAAGGCAGCAGAAACAGCAGGGCCAATATGTCAAACTATACAGCCTTCTCCAAACCTTTGCCCAGAGATATTTCCGGTTAGCAAAAGGAAAAGCCACTTAACATAGAGCCTCTTTTCCAAGGGCCTTTGACAGACTGGGAGGCTCAGGGCTGCCTCTTCCTGGTGTGCACACACGCATGCACACACACACACACTCAGGTAAGAATAAATAGACAGGGTTTAGTTCTTCACCACAGATGATAAACACCAGTATCACATCTATTGCTACACGCAGCCAAAACGGATGTACACATGAGGATTTGTTATAGTTACAGCCCTACCCTCACACACACACACTCAGGTAAGAGTAAATAGACAGGGTTTAGTTCTTCACCACAGATGATAATCACCAGTATCACATCTATTGCTACACGCAGCCAAAATGGATGTACACATGAGGATTTGTTATAGTTACAGCCCTACCCTCAAGCCATTTATAGTCAAAGGCAGTGTTCCTCAAAGCATAATCCAAATATCGCCTTCATCATAATTACTTGGGTGCCTATTTTAAAATGCAGATTGCTGGGCTTTGGTCCAGATTTCCTGAATCGGTATCTGGAAGCAGCACTCAAGAATCTATTTTTCACAACACACCTTGTATAATTTTTAGGTACAATAAAGTTTCTGAAACCACATATTACTTTGAATAAAGGTTTTTTAGGAATTTACAAGGAAGATAATTACAGTATTTGAGTTTTAAGGACCCGGGTCCTTAAAAGAAAATCTGCACATTCACCACAAAGAGTATAGCCTAGTAGCGACCAAGAACAAGAATATAATAAAGTGCAGTACCCAAATCATAAGATCATTTAAAGGTATAAATGGAAAACACATTAAAGTGTTGAAAAGTGTTAAGTCAGCACTCAATACATTTCAGCCATAACAAGTAAACTGAGGGCACCTAGTATGCAGATGATGTGATGTACACGACACGCAGCACAAGATTTTCCCCATCCACAGTCTCAACTCCTCGATTTCTTCCTTCTCAAATGGCACTTTCAAAGACACTTAAAGGACATCCTCCTCGGTCAAGGTCAGGCATCCAAAAAATAAAGAAATGACTGCTCTTTACTTAACCTGGGTAAATCACAATGCCAGCTGGGAAAAGAAAGTAGATTTCTAGATCTGCTGTCATTTGTTTGCCTAGCCCTATACCCTCCACAGATAGATATGTCCTGATCAATTCTGAGCGTATTTATTGATGTCCCATTCTACCAATAAAAGAGCATTTGAGAGTTGTCACTACCTGTAAAGGGCTTCCCCAGTGTCTCAGTGGTAAAGAATGTGCCTGCAATGTAGGAGCTCCAGGTTTGACCCCTGAATCAGGAAGATCCCCTGGAGGAGGAAATGGCAACCCACTCCAGTACTCTTGCCAGGAAAATCCCATGGACAGAGGAGCCGGGTGGGCTACAGTCCATGGGGTTGTGAAGAGTCGGACGCGACTAAGCACACACACACTGCTTACAAGTGACCTTCACCTCTGACAATGCAGCCTGGGGNGTCATCTCCCTTTTAAAACACACCTCTGAAACATCTGGACTTTCACACATCCCAGGTTCCCTAGGTGTCTGTCTGGCCCCTGGCCTGATCCTGCAGTCCCCAAAGCCCTTTTCTAGAGCAAGACCCAGCATTCTCAACCCCTCCCCCTCCCCTTCTGCTCATCTCTCCTCCCAAGAGAACCCAGGTGTCCAGCTTGCACACCTCCCCCTCTCGTTTTCTCTGTACAAAGCACTCTTAGAATAGGACTTGGAACATTCTACCTCCCCAGTGACCTCCCTCCCCACCACAGCTGGGCCTGCAAGCCCTCCTCCCTGCAGGGGACAAACATAGCCCCTCACCTGGGGCCATCGCTGGAGAGGGAGGGCCTCGGTGTTCTCGGCCCCCTCCCTCACCTCTCACGGTGGAAACTGAAACGGCATCAGAGGACAGGGTAAGCACCGAGAGAAGTTCCACAGTAGGAAAGGGCCAGGCTTTAAGTCAGGTCGAGCTGGGTGTGCATCCAGGCCCCACCTCTTGTTTTTTGTGTAACCTGGGGTGAGCTACTTAAGACTTAAATCAGACACCTACCTTATGAGGCTGTTCTGAGGACTAATTGAGACAATATGTATAAAGGGACCTGGTCCACAGAGGGTGATCAGTATACATGGGAGGCCTGACTTTTATGAGGTACCTAATTTCTGTTTCTGGTTCCCTCCTCCCTGGACACCACCTAGTTCATCTAAGTTTTTCACCATTTCTTCCTGGCTTTTAGTATTTGCTTATAGCAGTGATAGCTATAAGCACATTTATTTGCATTTTCAAATTTTTCTGTTGGATCATTACAAAAATCCTTGCCTTAGATGCTTATTGTCCCCACTGTGTGTATATATATGTATATATGTATATTTCAGGAGTTATGACTGTGAAGGTTATGAAGGTTAGAACTAGAAGTTTGTTTAGAGACCATCCAAGGGCAACCCATCATCTTACAGGTAGAGAATTCAAGTCCTGGAAAGGGGAAATCAGTAACTTGGCCCACGAGGTGCGCTTAAAAGGTGCACCAGCCTTAGCCTACCTCCTTAGCCCTTTGTAGTACTGCCACAAGTAGAGGCAACTCTTCCTCCTCAGCCAGCCAGGCATCTCCCTGGAAAGTACAATGGGGGACCCAGAACCAGGTGTTTCCTCTGGCCTGGCCAGGGCTACTGTAGGACCTGCAGGAGCTGAGTCCGATCCGTTTGCTACTCTCCACCCCCGACCTTGTTAGGCCATCAGAGTCAAACAGTAACCATGTATTGAACAGGAACTTGGTTAATCAGAAGCCTGACTGGCGAGATAGTGGAGAGGAGGGGACAAATTGGCAACAGGGTAGACGAGGTAACAGGACTGCCAGCTTCTGGCTCTTCCATTGGAAAAGATTCTGAGTGATCCTGGACATGTGACTTAACTTCTCTGGGACTTAGTTTCCCCCTCTGTACAATGAAGACAGGGGACTGAATAAGCTGTATTTTTTGTTAAAGTTTTCTTTCTTCTTTTCCATCTTCCTTCCTTTCTTTTTTCTTTTCTTCCTTCCTTCCTTTCTTTCTTTTTCTTTCTAATTCAAATGACATCTTACCAGGGCATTCTACATAAGACAGACAAGAGATTGCTCTGAAAGAAGAAGGGGAGCAGTGTCAGGACCAACTGGCTTCCGCTTACTTGATGTGGCAGCCCTGAGGCTTCTCCAAGAAAGTCTTCAATCCCGGAGATGCCCTCCTTGGCACCTTCCAGCTGGGGCAGCCTGTGTCTCCAAGAACCAACTCTAGTATACCAGGGTTCTGAGGCTTCAGAATAAATTATGGCAATTACTTTTTCCCTTTGTCTCCATAGTTTGGAAGAGTTTATCTGCTAAGCTGCGCTGAGGAAGGAATAATTAATTCCTTTTTCCTGTTTTTTATCAACTAGAAGTTAGAACAAGAAGACATCCATAGCTGCCAATCAGAGCTTCTGACCAATATGAGATAACCAAGTTCCCCACAGGAGTCGATATAATTACAGCCCAAAGCAAATACACTTGAGGTTTTAATTAGCCTGGGCTCCCTTATCAGGTAAATGCATGATTTCCTTTAGGCTTTCTGAAATAATGAAAATAGCCCAAGGACCCTCTGTTGTTACCTTCTTGGACCCCTAGTAGGATCCATCTGCTGTAAGATTTAGGAAGCAGGAACTAGGAGTGGGAGAATAAGGATAAGCTATGTGAGGTGCCACGCCGGACACCGGGTGCCTTGCTCGGCAATGGGGGAGGGCACTGTTGACTGGACTTTGGAGGAGATGGGAAGAAGGGCCATGTGTCAGTTGTAAGCCACAGGCGGCGTGGGGCAGGTCTGAGGTGGGATCCGTGTCCGTCGCGTGCGTGCCAGACCCCTTGAACCTTCACTCAGCCACAGCCTAGGCCCCTGTCCCACAAGCCTGGGGGATTTATAAACCTTGTAAGGCCCCTCTCACACCTTCCCACCCCGCCACAAACTCCAGGCTTCTTCCTCAGGCTTTGCTTCCCCCACCCAGGGAAGTGGTGGGAGAATCGGGGGTGGGAGTAGGGTCCCTTGGCCAAGGCTTGGAAGAGTATCAGAGCTCTGGAAGACTTTGAGGTAACCACTACAACCTCTTCACCCAGAGGAAGCAGGAAAGGGTATTCCCAAGTCTCCACTGAGCTAGTGCCTGACCCAGAACTCCTGTACCACTTCTGTTTTCTGGAGCTGCCTCTGCTACGGGGGATTGCACCCCTCTTCTCCCCCAGCCCTGAGGCAAGGCAATCTCTCCCCAACCCCAACCTCACCTACTAGGCCTGGCAGCCAACCAGGTCACTGTGCCTCTGAGTAGCCAGCTCCCACCCACCCCCAGCTGGCTGTACCGCCTGAGTGAGAGGGGTGGGGCCCAGCAGGCGGTGGGAGACAAACGGAGAAGTGAGAGGTTGGAAACAGACAGGAAGCCACAGGCAGTAAACATTTCCTGTCCCCAGGGTAACCGAGGCTGGCACCCCACCCCCCATCACTCCAGGAACTCTCACTCAGGGCCTCCCCTCCTGTTGCTCTGGACCCTTCTTCTCCCTGCTCCGTCCTCACCCTCTGGTCCAGCCACCCTCCCTTCAGCCCCTTGGAGCCGCTCCCTCTGGTGCTCCCATCCAGTTCCTCTTGGACACCATCGCTTCGCCCCTCCCCTACTCAGTGTGCCTGCCACTGTC
This sequence comes from Neotragus pygmaeus, assembly GCA_006410875.1. Taxonomy (NCBI): domain Eukaryota; kingdom Metazoa; phylum Chordata; class Mammalia; order Artiodactyla; family Bovidae; genus Neotragus; species Neotragus pygmaeus. Next base: position 787,546 of record SJYV01051828.1, read on the forward strand.
ACCCATCCTGTCTCCCATCCCATCCCCCGGTCTCACACACCCCTGATTTTGTGATCTCTATCATAACCTCAGACGTGGGGACTCCTGGTAAGAAAGGCTGATGAAGGGATCCAAATATCAAGAAAAGGGTGGGTGTTGGGGCTGCTGAGAGCTGAAAGGGGCCAGAATCCAACAGAGATAGAGAAGCCCAAGATGTGAGATAGAAGAACAAAGGGGGACAGCCGTAAAACCAGAGCCAAGAGCACAAGCAGTCATGGGGCAGAGGGACAGATTGAGAAGCGGTGCCAGAGGCAGATACGGGAGGAGAGCAGAGGCCAAGGCTGGCAGGGACGCGGGGTCAGTTGCCCCTGCCACCAGATGCAGTCCTCATGGGAGACTCTGGAAGAGAAAGCCCAGAGGGCTGCCAGCTGCACTGAGGCCTTGGAGGCAAAGGACCCAGAAGTGATAGAGGCAGAGCAGAGGCAGGAAGATTACCCAGGACCTTCGCTGACACCACGCCATTACAGAGGACCCCCAGGAAAGGCAACCTTCTCCTCGTCATCTCAGGGGGAAGGAGGCAGTGTGTCCATAACTAAGAGCCAGCAGAGTGAGATGTGAATTCAGATTTGAGGGATGGTGTATGGGAAAGGTGTTAAGAGGCTGAGACAGAGATCCAGTCGGGATGGAGAAGTCCCACCAGAGCCCAGGGTGAGGGCAGGCCCAGGCCCCAGGGAACAATCTGTTCTCACCATCCTCCAGGGCCTCTCTCCACTTCTACTTGATTTCCAAGCCTCACATTTTCCTCCTACACACCCCAGGGCTGGGCAGCCGGACGCCTGGGTCTCGCCCAGAGAAGGGCTTTAGCTTGGGGGCAGAAGGTAGGTAAAAGGACTCTGGGGTTCCAGGGTCTGCACCTCCAGTCTTCGCAGGTCCATTGGGGAGATGGGGAAGTTGAGGTCCAGGCCCTCTGGCCCCAACCCCTTCCCAGAATTGACTCTGGTTCCTCCCTCTAATGACTGGGGAAGGTAGGAAAGGAGAGTGTCGGGGGAGGGGGAGGAGGGGCTGTGTTAGTGACAGCGGCACATGGGGACCGCCTGACTCCAGCCTGTGCCTCTGGCATCCGTGGCATCTTGTGAGATATAAATACAACTCGGGGGACATCTATCCCACCCCCAGCCAGCCCCTCCCCGCTTGGGGAGACTGTAGAAGAGTTAGGAGCCCCCCTGAAATGCGTCTCCTTTCCCCTCCTCAGGGTCAGCGTGCTGGTGGGGGCGCCCAAGGCTAACACCAGCCAGCCGGGAGTGCTGCAGGGCGGTGCCGTCTACCTCTGCCCCTGGGGCACCAGCCCGGCACAGTGCACCCCCATTGAATTTGACAGCAAAGGTAACCCGCTCCGCAGGTCGGGGAGGGACTAAAGGGTGGGACTGAGGCTGGGAGGCGGGGCCCAGGCGGGATCGGGAGCGCGGGGCGGAGCCTAACCAGCTCCAGGGCCACGTGCTCCCGGGCTCTGGGACTCTAACTCCGCGCAGCAGCGGTGCAGCGGCTCCCCGTGGCACTCACACCACGTTCCCAGTCCAGCCCAGCCCAAGGAGGGCGGGCATGATTCAGAAACATGTGGCTCTCATTTTCCCTGAATCACCCACACTCTGGGAGGCCAGGGCAGAAACACAAAGACAGGGAGAGTCAGAGAACCTATTCCAATTCTTTTAACTAAGCACTGACTAAGTGATAATGCGTGCCAGGCTCTGTGCTGTGTGCTGCAGGGGAATGAAACATAATTAAGCCACCGACCTCAAGGAGCTTCAGGTCCCAAGTAGATGCAGAAATGGACCAAGGGAGACAGGCTGAGAAACAGTAATAACAGCTAACACTTGAAGAACAGTTGCTATGCACTGGGCAATGTTGTTGGCACTTTACACATATTAACGCACTTCATCCTTTGAATGAGGGCATGAGGTATTATTATCCCCATTTTATAGGAAATGGGTTAAGTAACTTGTCTAAGGTCACACAGCTAGTAAAAAGTGGAGCAGGGATATGAACTTGAGCAGTCTGGCTCCATAGATCAACTGGGGTGAGGGGACAAAAAAGGAGAGCATCAGAAGACGAAGACAGTGAGGGAGGGCTAGTGTAAGAGCACAAAACCAACTGATTTTTTTTTAAGTATATATTTATTTATGTGGCTGCATCCAGTCTTCATCGTGGCATTCGGGTAGATCTTTCATCGAGGTCCATGGACAGGCTAGTTGTGGTGCACAGGCTTAGTTGCTCTGAAGAGCAACTGTGAGATCTTAGTTCCCTGACCAGGGATGGAACCCATGTCCCCTGCATTGAAAAGTGGATTCTTCACCACTGAACCATCAGGGAAGTCCCTGATTATTATTATTTTTTTACTCTGAAAGACAGGTGAAAAGCAAAGGAATAAGAGGCTGTCTTAAGAAAGGCAGAGAGGGCTTGGAAGGATAGAGACAGACAGACAGATACATGAACACATACACACACATAGACATAGGGCAGAAATCCAGAGCTGTAAGGAAGGTCAAGGTCATAGAGCGGGTGCTAAGACACAAGCCCAGGTATAGACAGACGTGCACCCAGAGGGTTGCCCTCTCAGGAAATAGGCATTCTTCCCTACCTTATCACAAGCATCCTTGTCCCAGCTGGGTGAGGAGGCAAGCACATCAGGGAACTGCAACTCTAGAAACCCCAGGTTCTGTGTGTGTGCACGTGTGCATATGTGCACACATGGGTGTATGTGCACACGTGCAGCAGCAGATGAGTCAGACCACAACAAGCAGATTGTAAAGACCCTTCCTCACTTTCCCTCCCATGAGTCATGGGCTCAGGGCTTGCAAGTGCTGAGATACCCCCAGGCTGAGGGCAGGGGCTGCTCTAAGGCTCGGCTGCCCACAGCTGGCATGGCCCCACTTTCTCACTTCCCCAAGGCTCTCGGATCTTGGAGTCCTCAACGTCCAGCCCAGAGGGAGAGGAGCCTGTGGAGTACAAGTCCCTGCAGTGGTTTGGAGCGACAGTGCGAGCCCATGGCTCCTCCATCTTGGTGAGGGCCCAGCAGGCTGAGTGCCATGACGGGCAGGAGGGGTAGTGGTTGGGGATAACAGCATAGTGAGGAGGGAGGGAAGAGAGGCCCTGTGGACTAAACCTGGCGCCACCTCCTCCTGGGCCCTCCCAGGCCTGTGCTCCCCTCTACAGCTGGCGCACCGAGAGGGAGCCACAGAGTGATCCCGTGGGCACCTGCTACCTCTCCACAGGCAACTTCACCCAGATTCTGGAGTATGCGCCCTGCCGCTCAGGTAGCGCAGTCCCCCACCCCCAACGGCCTTGATAGCCCACTGTCTGGCCCAGGGAGGTCCTTTCTAGGGCCCCCTCTCCCCTTGCATCCCCCAAACTCTCTGCTCTTTCCTGCCTGACTCTTCTGTGCAGAGCGTCTTCCTACCACCTTCTCCTCTTGCAGATTTCAGCCAAGAAGCAGGACAGGGTTACTGCCAAGGGGGCTTCAGTGCCGAGTTCACCAAGGTGAGAAGGGATCTGGGAGGAACCTGGCTGTGGGTAGTGGATGCAGGGGAATCAGGACCAGATGTAGACTCACCTTCTTCCCCTGCACAGACTGGGCGTGTGGTCCTGGGTGGACCAGGGAGCTACTTCTGGCAAGGTGAGTCCTTCCTCCACTGTCCCTGCATCCGTTTCCTGCACCCAGCCTCTCATCCCTCTCTCAGCCCAAGACCACCATCCTTCCTTCCTCTGCCCCTGTCCCAGTACTCCTCTTCCTGTCCTCTGAGACTTACCCGTCCTCTCCCACCAGCCTCCAAAAGCTTCCTCTCCTTGAACCAGACTCCTGAATGTCTCCCCATCAGCCCCCAGTGTCCCAATCCCTGCCACCTCCTTCTCCTGCCATCCCCTCCTTATCCCCTTCTCCAGGCCAGATCCTGTCCGCCACCCAGGAGCAGATTGCAGAATCCTATTATCCCGGGTACCTGATCAACCCAGTTCGGGGGCAGCTGCAGACTCGCCAGGCCAGTTCCATCTACGATGACAGCTACCTGGGTGAGTGAGCACATGGGTGGGAGCTGCAGGGGGAGAACCTGCGGGGGCCCCTGTCCTCACTCACCCCTCGCCTCCCTTCTCCCACCGAGGCATCCCCAGCCCCCGGCCCCATGTGTCATGTGCGGGCTGACTATGAAAGCTCAGTAGGGGTGGGGAAGGGATGGGCCAAGACAGAGGGGTCCCCAAAGCAAGAAACCTAATATCCATCCACCTGTCCCCCAGGATACTCTGTGGCTGTGGGTGAATTCAGTGGTGATGATAGAGAAGGTGAGTGTGTCCCCAGGCTGGGGCCCAGGGAGGGGGCAGATGAAGACCCCAGATCCGGAGCCCCAAGGACTGAGACATTTTTGTCTGACTCCCCTTCCCCTGCCCTTAGCCTGCAACCTTCTCTTCCCTTTCCAGACTTCGTTGCTGGTGTGCCCAAAGGGAACCTCACCTACGGCTATGTAAGGCCCGGCCTGACCCTCCCTCCCCTCCCCCACTCCCCTGCCTAAGCACAAAGAACCATGCATGGTAATTTGGGAGGGTTCAAAAACTGGACCAGAACACAGGCTCTTGGGTCAGACCAGGGTTCAAGTTCTGGCACTTCCTGGGGATGAATCTGTGATTTATTCCTATCCCACTTCATTCCGTAAAAATCTGAGTCTGCTTAACCTCTCTGAGCCTCACTCTTCTCTAAATAATGGGATAATAATAGTTCTGACCTCACAAGGCTCTTGTAAGGATGAAGCGAGATAAGGCACGTGAAGGTACTTAGTGAACTCTTAGGCAGGGTACAACTGTAGTTGTTATTTTTAGACCATGGCGAGTGCTTTAAAAAGGATATAGATAAGAATGCCATAGGAGTCCATTCAATTACCAACATTTATTAGGGCAAGGTATGAGATAAGAAGATGAATAAGACATCACACCCCATCTTGTACGGCTTCTAATCAAGTATGTAAGATAAGACATAACATATGATGGTAATCTAGCTTGCAGCTCTTATGCATAAGCCCCTCAGTGCATCGGGCGCTGTCCACTCATGATTTCTATTCTTCTCAACAATATTATTGGGGGAGATATTACCAGTCACATTTTACACATGAGAAAGCTGAGACTCGAATAGACCAAGTAAGTGGTTTAAGATCACTCAGTAAGTGGCTAGACAGAGATTTAAAACCAGACCTGTCTTATTCCAAAGTCAGCATTCTTTCTGCACTAACATAAATTTCAGAAAAGTGGTTAAGATGATACAGCAGTTTAGGGGGAGTAAGAACCTCGTGGAGATGGATCAGAAAAGGTTCTGTGAAAGAGCAGAGGAGATGAGGAAAGACAGCATCCTAGACAGGAGCATGAGAAAGGCGTGGAAGGAAAGGGAAACAGTTCGGGCCAGTTCAGCATGGGCTGACTGACAGTAGAGAGACTAAAGAGAGCCTGGGGGAGTCCTCGGTGCTCCAGTCGCTATGAATCTGTGCTTTCAATGCAAGGGATCTGGGTTCAGTCCCTGAACATAAGGGAACTAGATCCCTTATGTCACAACGAAAGATCCTGCACGCCACAACTAAGACCCAGTGCAGCCAAACAAACAAAAAAAGAGAGGCTGGGCAAAAACAGACAGGCTGGGTGCAGAGTCTCCAGGGCCTCAGAGAACCAGCCAGTAAGCTGAGATTGGGCCATGGCTGCCGGGAACCACCACGGTTTTCCAAGCCAGCAGTGTCCCTCCTAGACCAGCTCTAGGGTGATCAGTCTCGGTGCCGTGGGGAAGGGCACTGGGGGGAAGGGAATGTCGAAGGCAGGGGGAGACCAGGGCTTTCTCCAGCATTCCTTGGGGAGGGCTCACACCAGAGGAACAGCAGCAAGACTGGGGAAGAGAATGAGGAGTCAAGAGACCAGCAGAGCCCATCACTAAGGGGCGACATGGGCGAGACGAGTGTATGTGGTTTGGGAGGGCTGGGGCATGAGGCTTCAATCATTCAGCTAATAATTANGGGTTGCCATTTCCTTCTCCAGGGGATCTTCCCAATCCAGGGATCGAACCCAGGTCTCCCGCATTACAGACAGGTGCTTTAACCTCTGAGCCACCAGGTTAGATATGGCTAAATATCCACCAAAGGAATATGTGTAGCCATTACAAAGAACGGACCTACCTCCAGATGTCTGATTAAATGAAAAACTGGAGTGTATTGGGCAGAGAACTGTAACACACATCACTGATTTAAGAAACATATATAAAATATATACATAGAGGTCTTCCCTGATGGCTCAGTGGTAAAGAATCTGCATGCCGTGCAGGAGCCACAAGAGACGTGGGTTCAATCTCTGGGTTGGGAAGATCCTCTGGAGGAAGGCATAGCAATCCACTCCAATATTCATTCTTGCCTGGAGAATCCCACGGACAGAGCAGCCTGGCAGGCTACAGTCCATAGGGTCGCAAAGAGCTGGACACGACTGAAGCGACTTAACGCACATAAACACAGAGGACTTCCCCAATGGTCCAGTGGCTGAGACTCCTTCCTCCCTATACAGGGGCCTGAGTCCGATCCTTGGTCAGGGAACTAGATCCCACATCCTGCAACTAAGAGTTATATGCCACAAGTAAAGATCTCACACGCTACAGAGAAATTCAAAGCCTGCAGGCTGTAGCTAAGACCTGGCACAGCCAAATAAATACATAAAAATTTAAAAGTATGTTCATAAAGCATACACTTATTTATGTGCAGACTACCTCTGGAAGGATACTCAAGAAGCATAACAGTAAGTTGTTACTGGTGTCTCAGAGACAGTNGGTTTCCTTCCGGCTCTCGGTGGAGGCTCAGGCCCAGGTCTCTCTTAACGGGTCAGTGCCCGGGCAAAATGGGGCCTCTTTGGCAGGGGAGACGGACTTCTAGTAAAGGAGGCATATGAAATGGGGTCCCTTCCACTGTCCTCTAAACCACCCTGCTCTGCAGTGTCTCCAAGCCCGAGGCAGTGCTGTTTCCGGTGAGCGACTGGCATCCCCAAGACCAGCCACAGGAGGAAGGTGACGTGGGCCCTGCTGTCCACCATGTCTATGAGGTGAGCGGGCTGCTGGGAATGGAGGGCGGGGCTAGACAGGGAGGGAGGAGCCAGTATGAGTGACAGATGGCTGGGGCCAGCCTGAGGGGCTGAGGGGAAGTGGGGCAAGGGAGAGGTAAAGGCCTGGACAGGATCAGTGAGAGACCAGCCGGCTGAGCGACTTAGAAGGGGAGGATGGAGCCACCTCCAGAAGGGCTGGCTGGAAAGGATTTCTTCTCTGCCTGTTGATTCCTTGCCTCACTCCTGAGACTCAGAGCAAAGAGTGGGCCACTGGGACCCGGGTCTCAACAGGGAAGAATCGCTCCCTCCCTTCCCATGATGACTGTGCCTTCCTCTCCTCAGCTCATCAACCTGGGCCCCAGCTCCATTAGCCAGGGCGTGTTGGAGCTCAGCTGTCCTCATGCTCTGGATGGCCAGCAGCTCCTCTACGTGACCAGGGTCACAGGACTCAACAACTGCACCACCAGTCACCCCCCCAACCCAGAGGGCCTGGAGGTGAGGGGTCTGGGGACTGGCTGGGAGGTGGGGGGCACCAAGTCGATGGTAGTTGGGGAAGGTCGCAGGGACCTGGAAGAGCTAATGAGGATGTGCCTGGAGCTAGGACTTAGGCTACTGGAAGGCAGTCAGAAGTCCCACGGACACCATGAGGCCCTGGGAGCGGGAAAGATTGTTTTAAGCACTGCATTTCTGTCTTTCTGCCTGAAGTATCCTTCCCTGACTCCATGCCCTGGCATACTCCTAGGGCCCAGCTCAGCACCACCCCCTCTGGAAAGCCTTCTTCAGACCCACTCCCCTAGACCCCAGTGTCTGTTTCAAAGCTCATTTTATTCATAGACAACATTTAAATTAAATGAATGACTGTACAGAACCATGTTACTGGCTCAGGAAATAGCACAGGAAGCAAAATTTACAAGGTCCCTACTCTGATGGAATTAGAGGAGGGTAATAAACAATAAGGTTTCCCAGGTGGTACAGTGGTAAAGAATCTTCTGTCAGTGCAGGAGATGCAAGAGAGGAGAGTTCTATCCCTGGATCGAGAAGATCCCCTGGAGTAGGAAATGGCAACCCACTCCAGTTTTCTTGCCTGGGAAATCCCATAGTTAGTGGAGCCTGGTGGGCCACAGTTCATGGGGTCACAAAGAGTCAGACATGACTGAGCAACTGAGCATGTGCACACAATAAAAAATAGAGAGAGGAACAGATATTGAAAAGTGATGAAAGTGCAGTGCTCACATGCTGGGGTAGGGTGGAGGTGGGAGCGTTTGAGCTGGATCATCAGGGAAAACCTCTTGAGGAAGGAACAGGTGAATTGAGTATGAAAGATAAGGATGAAACTGCTTGTGAAGACTCAAGAAAGAGTATTCCAAGCAGAGGGAACAGCCAGTGCAAAGGCCTCAAGGCAGAGACAGTGCCCTAATTATTTATTGACACATCACCTCCTCCTAAATTTCAGGGACCAAATCTTACTCATTTCAACAACGAGTTTGCTGCCTTGCCATAGGAGGTGGTCAGTTGCATGGATGGAAGAAGGTCAAAGCTGCTGCAGACCCCAGGTGCAGGCTGACTCAGATGCTGTAATGAGGTGGGAGAGGCAGCTAATGGTCTCTTTCCTCTTCCAGTTGGATCCCGAGGGTTCCCAGCACCACCGGCTGCAAAGACGGGATGTTCCAGGTCGGAGCCCTGCCTCAGGGCCTCAGATTCTGGTAAGTTGTCCTGAGAATGAGGTCTGGGCCCAAGTGTTGAGTACCTCTGTGGGTCCTCAGAGCCACCGGAAGGGCAGAACTCATGGTTCAAGCCTCCTATTTCTTCCCAGAAATGCCCAGAGGCAGAGTGTTTCAAGCTGCGCTGCGAGCTAGGGCCACTCCACCGGCAAGAGAGCCGAAGTCTGCAACTGCATTTCCGAGTCTGGGCCAAGACCTTCCTACAGGTGAGGGAGCCTCACCTTAGTCCTGACCCCTGACCTCAGGTCTGCTGGACTGACTCCTGCTTTCCCCACTGCCCTAGGCACCCCCTTTGGTGACTGGGACCCAGACAGCCCCACTCCCCTCCCTCACCGTTGTTTGGACAGGGCTGTGTGTCCTTGGCGACACCTAGTGGCCTCACTGGGAGCGACAGCTTCCCTTTTCTGGCCCATTAGGAGGGGAGGGCTGGAGGGAGACCAGCCGGCATATAAGGACAGAAAGACAGAGACAGAGGATGAATCCATCGTGGAGAGGCAAGCAGATGTATAAACAGGAAATAGTAGTCATTTGTTGAGTGCACATTATGGGCTAAACATTGTCCTAGGTGCTTAGCCTATATTAATGACTCAAGAAATTTTTTTTCTATTGAACATGCCGTTACCTAATTATCCACTATTCAGTTATAACTATTTAGTTACACATCTATTTTCTCTTATAAGGAATATAGAGAGAGATTCAGAGAATGAGTTCAAAATAGGGAAAGATTATAACCAGAGCCAGAAACTGGGGAGCCCTCTGTCCTCCAGATGCCAAGAGGGGCCACCCTGAACACCTTTCCCCCTCCCACAGCGGGAGCACCAGCCATTTAGCCTGCAGTGTGAGGCCGTGTATGAAGCCCTGAAGATGCCCTATAAAATCCTGCCTCAGCAGCTTCCCCAAAAGGAGCTGCAGGTAAGTCTAAGGCCAGCAGGCTGGGCCATGGAAGACAGAGTTCTGGGCCTGGCACAAGGACTACATGACGGGCGCTGGCCCGATTATGGTAACAAACATTGACTGAGCACCTACTATGTGCCAGGCACTGTGCTAAGTCCCGGGAACACAGTGATAAGCAAGATGGGCAGGGCAGTGAGAAGACTGTGACAAGATCAGCATGTTTACACTACATCATAGGGCACTTGAATACAGACTTGCAGAATTGGGAAAGGCTGTCTGGAAGAAGTGATGTTTAAGCAAGACCTGAAGAATGCATGGGATCTACCAAGCTAACCGGTCAGAAAAGGAGTCTTTTCTGGGGAGAGCAAATGAGCAGGAGTGAAGGCCTGAAATAAGCAATAATGCACATTTTAGAAATTTGAAGTTCAGAATTCTGTTAGCCTAAAATGGGAGTGGCAAGTGGGAGCCAAGTGTAGGGTGGGAAGAACCAAATGGCTTTTCAGTGACCTCTCCTGGCTTGCTCCCCAGGTGGCCACGGCTGTGCAGTGGATCAAGGCAGAAGGCAGCCATGGAGTCCCTCTCTGGATCATTATCTTAGCCATCCTCATTGGCCTCCTGCTCCTCGGTCTGCTCATCTATATCCTCTATAAGGTCAGCCACATCCTACTTGACTTGGCCTTCTCTCACCAGGTTCTGCCCTTGACCCAGCACACTCCTTAGTACCTGCCTCCAGACCAGTTCAGCCACATGCATCCCCTCTGGACACTGACTATACCATCCCTTCCTTCATTCTACAGCCCCTAGCTTAGAAAGAGTTCTCTTGACTCAAGCTGATAAGTTTACCAATACTTTCAAAATCAAGGTGACTCACAAGTGGCCAGTGTGTGGCACATGTGTGTGTCACCTCCACCAGAAACCCATGGTAGCCATCCCTAACTGATCATACTCTAGAAATAGCCTCAGAATCCTTCTCAAGAGGCAGCCACTTCTGGGAAGCGAGACTTCAAATCTGTTTGCCATCCCTGGCTTAACTGGGGGCATTTTTACAACACCAAAGCAGCCCCGCCTAAGCCCTCCTGGCCCATTAGACCTCTTGGAGAGGTAGTCTTCACAGCCTGAACTTGGGCCACTTTTGCAAGATGGGGAGACTGGAAGCACTGACGTCATCTTCGTCCCTTCCTGGGATAAGATCTGCAGAGAACTAACTCAATTCTCCCTCCTTCCTTCTCATTAGCTCGGATTCTTCAAACGCTCTCTCCCATACGGCACCGCCATGGAAAAAGCTCAGCTCAAGCCTCCAGCCACCTCCGATGCCTGATTCCTCCCAATCTTGAAGGCCCAGTCCCCCCACCCTCAGTCTACTGACAGGGAGGGGGCTGGGCGCTTCCTGAAGGTGCTGAGGGCCAGGGAGAAGCTCCTCTCCCCAGCCCAGAGACATACTTGAAGGGCCAGAGCCGGGAGGTGAGGAGCTGGGGATCCCCTCTCCCCATGCACTGTGAAGGACCCTCGTTTACACATGCCCTCCTCATGGATGAGGGAACTCAGATCCAGGGACAGAGGCCCCAGCCTCCCTGCCACCTTTGCATTTTGGAGAATTTCCTGAAAACACCTTGGAACCAGAACTAGGGGATCCAATCCCAGTTCTCCGGCTCAGATGTGGCACCAGGACTTCCTGTCCAGCTCCAACCCCGCAGAGGTCTGTCATCGGCCTTGCCAGAGATCCACAGGAAGCCCCCAGCTAACAGCCTGGAACCTGGGGAGCGAGACATGGCAGCTCTGGACAGCCCCCGCCCCGGTGGGCCAACAAAGAACACTAACCATGGATGGCACCCCAGGCCCAGCTCAGGACAGATCCCACACCAGGATCCACGCTGGCCCAGAAGCAGCTCCAAGGAGAACCAGAACTTTAACAGGGCCAGATCGAACCTGGGGCCTCTGGGACCCAGACTGAGACGTTGGTAACCTAACTAGGCAGATCCAGGACATTTGAGCCTGCTCCAGACCTGGGCCTGGAGACCAAATCCACCTCTGACTCAGGAGAAGTCAGGAATTGCCCAGGACCCTGAAGGGGCCATGATGCTAACAGATCTGGAACCTTAACCCTGGCTGGACATAGGCCCTCTCAGTCCTCTGCAGAAAGGGGAGCCTGCTGTCCTGGGCCTGCGGGTTTGGGTTCTGCCCGCCAGCTGCACTGACGCTGCCCCTCCTCTCCCTACCCAACCCTCCCCTCACCTCGGCTCCGGACACCCGGGACTTATTTAAACTCTGTTGCAAGTGCAATAAACCCGGCCCGGTGCCCCCACTGATCAGAGCTGGAATCTGTCCTCTCCCTACTCTTTCCAGATCTTTCCTGGAACCAGACCTCTTGGTGGATAGGAAATGTTTCTTGCAGTTTTCTTTCCAGTGGGAGCCAGGAGTATGACCCCCAGGAACTGTGGAACTAGTTTTGGGGTTACTTTTTCTTACATGGAAGAGATGATGGAAGGGATGGGAGCAGGGCTTGACTCCTGCCCATCCCCCAGCCGCACCACATCTGATGCCAACACCTGTAAGAGAACAGGGAGAGGAATTCCTTCTCTTTGGATTTGAGGGTTAGGGAAGAATACAAAAGGAGAGGTCAGAGCTGAAGGTGGAGGAAGATGTCCCAGAAGATTCTCTTGGGCTTCCAGAAATTAGAATAATGAAAAGGGTTGAGAGAAAAGGCCACAGAACTAAATCAGAAGAAAGCCAGTTGGGTTTGTGTTTTGTTTTCATTACCCATTGTATTCCGATGGGTGAGGGAATGTTAAATAGTTTACATACATTATCTTATTTAATTTCTATCAAATTAAATGTGCGAGGCAGGCACAATTAACCCCATTTACACAAGGGGAAATTGAGGTCCAGTTATGTAACTTGCCCAAGGTCACAGAGTCTAATTCAGCCTTGCCTGACTGTGAAAGCCAGTCGGTTACTCTTAACCGACATGACAGATGTTTCAGGCCTTTGAAGATAAATTAAAGTGAGGGAACCCCTCAGCATCCTCTGTCTCTGGGAGGCCTATCTTAAACTAATGTCCAGCAAGAGCATGGGGAGGGGTGCTGAAATTCAGATAGGATTGTTAGAGGCAAACATGTCTATGTCCTGCTAGACTGAGGTCAGCCACCAGAGGGCAGCACAGTCACAAATTTATGGGAATTTATGGAAGGGAGGCTCTGTATGAGGTCCTCCTCACTCTCTTCCCCCATCAAGACAATTCTTATTAACTTAGGCTCCCGCCTCGCAGTTCCAGCATGATCTCAAAATATGTCTCCTGGGAGTTCAAACCTGCTCTACACTCCAATCTTCAACTTCTTAATAATTCTGTAATTCAGAAACTTCTTCCCAGAACCCATAAATGAAGGACTATAGGGAGGGCAAGACCTGATAGGCAAAGAACTACCCAGTATTTCCAAGGATGACAGCTGTGGCATAGCAAGGCACTGAGACTTCTCCAAGAATGAAATCCCATACTCGCCTTCTTGGGGGATGGGTGGGAATGGCAACAGCCATACTCCAGGGGCCAAATCTGAGATTTACACTGTGATGAGGAGGAAATGAGGAGGGGAAGTGGGCTGTATTGGGCTGGTATCATGGGTGTGTCTGTGTAGTTAGTGCCTGTACCTTTGAGTCTCTGAGAATGACAAGGTCCCTCTCAAGGAGGCACAATACAAGGTAGGAATTCCTTGGGCTCAGAAGTGCTGCAGATGTAACCCAGCACCAATCTCTCTGTCGCTGAACTGTAATTCTCAGGCTCTGGTATGTTTCCCCTTCTGAATCTCCCAGCCCCTCCAAAGCATGTCTGCCTCTCATCTTGAGACTTGAGTGATGCAGAGAGACAAGAGAGTAGGGGGAAGGCCCAAGTCCTAGCCCTGTCTGTGTCAGTGGAGATGGAAAGGAGGCCTGGGTTGGGAACAGAGCAGCTGGGGGCGCGTAAGGGGGAGGGGGCTTAGGAGAGGCAGCTGGCAGGCGGGAAGCTGATCTGGGGGTCTCAAGTTTCTTGACATCAATTAGAGCAGCCGGCCTGGGCTCATTAGTAGCCCAGGGTGCAGGGCTCATCAATAATGAATTCACCCCTCACACTGCCCCCCTCCAGCTGCCTGCAAGGTCACCCCACCCTCCAGCCAGCTGCCTCCCCTTGGCGAGCTAAGCAACCCCCCTTCTGAGACCCCTCTAATTCAGGGTCCTGGGGGGTACAGAGTGGGAGGATGGACAAAGCTGAGGGCAAAGGGGTCTCTATCACTAATCAGCTATGTCTGATGCTGACTCTGGTTTGCTTGGGAGTCTGCCCAGGAGGAGAAAATAGCAAGAGGCAAAGAGGGAGTATATGAGTGGGGAGGGTGGATAACAAGAACTGGGAAGAGCAAGCTTGGTGATACGAGGCTGGAACAGCATGGTGGTAGGTCGGATCTGGACCACAAGGACAAACTCTGATGGGCTAGGAGACCCTACCTTCTCCCCCAAGGTCAGATTTAGGCACAAAGCCACAGTCTCCCTAGATCTCTGGGCCTCTGGATCAGAACAAGACCAAGGCATTAGGATCCCCAGAATTCACTTGCCCTTGAGCTGGAGCATCTCGGCAGGTAGAAACAGATACTTTTTCAAACCAGATCAGAGGGGTTGAGGACAAGAAACTGCTGAGGCCCAGAAACAGGAACTTAAACTTCCTGTACCTTAATTAGCCATATAGTCCTAAATTTCCTGCAGAACCCAGGAATGCTATGCTTCAGTCCTCTTCCTTTTTTCTAGACTATTCCAAGACGCCAGGCCCCCCCACCCCCACCCTCCTCCCGACC
>SJYV01051828.1:835502-891990 GCA_006410875.1 Neotragus pygmaeus
AAAAAAAAAAAGGGTCATTTCATCCATCTTCTCTTTTAAGGCAGGAGGACTTCTTAAGATTTATTCCATTCCAGGTAATCAGCAGGTTATCTGATTCTCAACTTGGGGGTGGGAGACCTGATTCCCTAGTCAGAGAAGACCTTCCCTGAATATCAATATCGCTAGGGCTGTCTCTTATACACATCTGGCATTGAGGGGTTTGCCGAGGGGCAGGGTGGGGGTGGGGATGGGGCTCTCCTTCCCCTCACTTGCCTTCCCTGTCCTTAGAAGATTGGCAAATAGAAAATCCCCAAGGGTAGAGGGATGGGAAGAAGCTCTCTAAGGCCCTAGAGGACTGTCAGTTTGGGAAATTCCAAAAAAATTCAAGTCCACTGGGGGGATGAAGAGAGAAGAGGTATACCTGGGAGGAAAGAAAAAACTGGGGGTTACTGGACACATGTTAAAAGGAGAGGGGTTACCACATCCAGATGGACTTCTTGGTGAGAATTCCAAGTGGGCAGAAAACAGAATCCCTCCCTGCACCTCCCCCCCACCCCCATCAGGTAGACAATCTATCTGCAAAGTAGCAAGATGGATCTGCAAAACCTGCATGCATATTCTGGAGTATGCATTGCCAGCTTAGCCCTCATTTGAATAATAAGAGAAAGAGAGTGTGTGTGTGCATGCACACAGACCATCTGCTTAAGGCAAGCCTCTGCTGGGGAATAAATCACTGAATGAGGCATTAGGCAGGGAGGGTTTGAAGGGTGTAGAGCAAGGCTGACAGCCACTGCTCATAGGAAAGTGGGATAGGAGTTGGGATGGGTAGGGAGCACTGGGCTGTATGAGCCATGAGCCCCAGTTCTCAAGATTAAGTGGGAGCCAGAGAAGACGTGTCTTCAGTCTCTAGTCTGCTAAGTTCAGGCCTGGTGGGCTGGGGTGGAATACTATGCTAGCCTCTTTAATGACCCGGTCCCTCTGGAGAGGAGGAAAGAAAGTCATACCTGAGACACGGTCTGCTCCGTAAGGGGTACATCTTCTCCCTATGGCACAGAGAGACAAGTGTTCAGTGTGGGAAAAAGCTGGAGTAAGACCTGACTGAGGTTGGGCAGTGAGGAAGGAAGAGGTAGTCCTTTAAACTGAAGTGAAGGGCACATGCCCTAACCTTCTCAGTCCCTCCTAGGGACTAGTTAGTGAAGCTACAATTTTACTTGGCTAGCCACGATTTTACTTGGCCAGAGGGACTGCGCAAAAAAAAAAAGGGTCATTTCATCCATCTTCTCTTTTAAGGCAGGAGGACTTCTTAAGATTTATTCCATTCCAGGTAATCAGCAGGTTATCTGATTCTCAACTTGGGGGTGGGAGACCTGATTCCCTAGTCAGAGAAGACCTTCCCTGAATATCAATATCGCTAGGGAGAGGATGAGGGGGAGCCCCGGGTAGTTTAATGGATCCCGCAAGGCCTGATGGGTAACGACAGCATGTTAATTTGAGAAATAAACTGCTGCAACAGCAGCCTGAGAAGAGAAAGGAGGGAGTCGGTTGTGGGGGTGGGGGGACCGTCTCTCTTGCCACACAGAGACATATGTTAAAGGAGAAGATTAAACTATGCAAATGGAGCCCACGGCAGTTAAGGGAGAAGATTTCCCATTACTCGGCACTGTCAGCCTTCACTCTGGAGGTCAGAGCCAGGACATTCTGTGAGTGGGAAGATTGGCTTTGCTCAGGCCTCTCTGTAGCCCTACAATTTGCTGGTGGGCTCTCTCTGTACCTCGATGACTTGAGGCTTTCTATGGTTAACTCAGAAGCCTCTTTCTGGTACCACTGGCACCAAAGAGGACAGAGGTTCTGACAAGTACTTCCTGATGGAGAGGTGCTGTCCTCAGTTTCCTGAGACTTTAAAAGACAAGGAAGACACACCTCTGCCTCAGATGATTGGATTCATTCCCCCAGGAAGCAGCAGCCAACCTCAAAGTCCTTTATCATTTTAGAACCATCAATATTCAAGTTCCCTTTAGTTCATCTTTGATTTTAAAAGTATGTGTTAAATGTCCACTCTGTGCAGACTATGAGATACTAGGTACCAGGTTAGGGACAGAAACACCTTCCTTCTGCTTCCCGTCCTTGAGATAAGGACAATTTGAAAGGAAAGGAGACAGTTAAATGTATTCTACCAGCCCCAACTCTTTAAATCATTGAGGAGGAGGTTTGGTCCTGGAGGATGAGTGGATGGGGGCTGTGGTGGACGGGCACAGTCCTACTTACCCTTAATGCCACCCGGTGTACCACTTGCTGGGGATCACTCTCTAGGATCACCCTGAAGAGACATAAAAGAGACCACTGTTCACTCTGTCCTGAAGGACCAGCTTACTGTGGGGGAACTCTGGTCACTCAGCCCCCTTGCCTCAGGACAGGGGCAGCGGCCCCACCCCTCACCCAAGATCCAGGGAGGTCCAAGGAGGGCAGAGAACTCACCCTCCATCTACGATTTCATCCACAGCCAAGAAGAGCCCCTCCATGTTCTCCAGCAGAGCTCGCTTTTCTACATTTTTCCTGAGTCCCCAAGAGAAGAGAAAACCCAGCCTGGGTGTGAAAGGGATCCTAGGACATGGTCTGAGTTGGGGGAGCCTCAGCTAGACCACTGTATGTATGTCTCCACTAAGCACACAAAAAAGTAAGAACTTTCTGGCTAACCCATCCTAACACCCTTCCTACACTTCTTTGCTGAGTAAGGATCAGGAATGCCAGGAAAGAGATTCAAAATATACATACAATCAATTTCTGCCTATTCGAGGGCTGATTTCCAGAGCTATGCTTTCTTTCCTATCTGCTATGATGCTGCTTACAACATTGCTCACCAGTGTGTGGAAAAAGGAAATCCACAGAGCTAACACTCAATCTGGAGGTGGCAGGAGGTGAGGAGGGGCTGAGTGCAAACTCTATTTGCACTCAAGCTCTGACAAGCCTTCTAAGACTCTCCTTGCTCCCTCCCCTCCCCCAGCCTCCTTCCCCAGCTCTGCTCAGGCCTTGAAAAGAAGCCCAACTAGGGGGCTGGGAACTGCCAGGGCCCAGCACCCACCAGCCTCAGATCCGGTGGTTGGTGCACATGGCCAGTCACATCCGTCAGTTTGACTCTTTCACTAGATCACTGAAATGAAGCCTATTCATTCACCTGGCTGAGAAATAAATCATCCCCTTCCTGAGGAAATCTGAGCCATTCACCCTGCTGATTTTGTGGGGCTGAGAGCGCCTGCTGTTCTGCTCCGTCTGGATGGATGTCTGTACTGGGCTCACTGGGGAGCCCTGGATGTTTTCAGGAAAAGTATCTTATATCTCTTCTACGGCCCATCTACGTGGGGAGTAGAGGATGGCGGGGAGGTAGATGGGGGGAGAGGGTAAAAGGCACATTCTTCCTGTTCTATAGACGGAACAACTAAGGGCCGCACGTGAAAAATTACGTGCCTCCATTCCCGAGGTGCTGATGTCGTATCCGGGACACTTCCCTATGCTTGCCCTTTCTCAATCTTGAATGTAAAGAATGAAGCCCAGGAGAACACTGTGAGGTGCTTGGAGCTCTGACAGAGCCATGGCAGGATGTGACAGCAGACAGAGGCAAAGATTCCGCTCCTTCCCAATCCTTTTTCTCAGGAGAATTATTCCACAGGAGTAACACATTCCCCCACCCAGTCCTCCCCATCAGTGTAAATTACTCTGAAATAATAAGCCCAATTTCTCAAGGTAAATCAACTCCTTGCAGCCTCTGTTGAGCCCCCACAAATCCCTAGGCCCGAAGAATAGTGACTTTCTCTCCCAAACAGATGTCAAGAATGGCCTGCTCACCTCAGCATCTGGCTCAATGAGTCGAAGAGGCAGTTCAGAACAGTCATGAGCATCAGCTATTTGGAGACAGAAGAAACAGAAGGATAAAGTTCAAGGCCCCGAAAGCTGCTACCTGAAAACAAAACCCTCTAACTCATTAAGGATCAAAAGACACAGGCTTTCACAAAAGACCAACAGCATATGGTGGAAGTGAAAGTAAAACAGGAAGAAGACAAAAATAAATTCTGCTTCATGATCTCGTAATTTGAGGTCTCTCTTTGACCAGACTGTTCAAACAGAACTTTCCTGTCAGTCTTCTGCATGTATTTCCCAACTGTATATGTGTTACCCTATGTCTTAGAAAAGTCATTAACCAAGCAATAGCTGAAGGTGGTTGTGCAGACAGCACGGACTTTGGAGTCAGACAGATCTGTACTTAAATCCTTGCTGAACCATTTCTAGATGTGTGACCCTGAGAAAGTTATCAGGTTGAACCACATGAAACAACCACTTCTGTAGTCCAACAGTGGTCAAATACAAGTAATGTCATACAGTTCCTCAAGGTTTAGTTATATCATCTATCAAACAAGGGCACTAGTGCCCAAAACTCATAGAAGTGCTACAAGGTTTAAATAACAATGCATTCTACAAAGCACTTACCGCAATAAGAATTCAGTAAGAACTGGTTTTCTCAAAATGTGACTTTTGCCTCAAATTATGTGGGGGCTTATTTTTACTTATCTACTCTCCTTAAAGTTGTGACCTGAGGTAAATAGTTTTTCCTACATATGGCAAGCAGGTTAGGGCTATACCCAGTCTTCAAAGAGTCACTCAGACTATATGGCTTCAATACGACCCGGAATATTGCCTAATTGGCCCAAACTCAGTTAGGTGTGCCTCATTCACAGGTGAACCCTGATCACAACTCAGAAATCCATCTTAAAAACACTATGCAAGGAAGGCCATTGATACTATATGTTAGTGTGTTATCAAAACACAGACAGTGTGTCCTATGCAAACACAGAGAGAAAGCTGGGAAAACTTGCATTCCAGGTTGATTTAGCTGCTCGGCCATGTTTGTGAAGCTGACATGGATCTTGGACAACTTCGTTAGCCAGTCAGAAGCCAAAGGCACACGGCAATCCTTGGGCCCAGAACCAGTCACAAGGGCCTGCCAGCGGTTCAGGAGGTGAGAGCAGAGATGGCAGAGTGTGGGGATTCTCACCTCATTTTCATAGGAGCTGCCGATCACATAGAAATAGAGATCAATACTGCTTTTGTATACCACTGTCAGGCCTTCCAAGAGGGCAATTTCACCTGTGGGGATGGGTGGGGGGAACAAAGGTGGAAACAGTGGGTGGTCTGAGACTTAGAGGCAGGGTAGGGGGAGTCACCATGAATTAGTATTTATTCAGCCACGTGGGGCTGACGGAAGGTGGGTCTTAATGGCCCCCCCAAAGACCGAAGTTGACCTGCTTTTTCTTTTCAGGTGATAACAGAAGGCAAGTATAAATGGGGGAGTCTAGGCATCTTCTTCTCTAACTGCTCCCCGCCCCTACTACCCTTATTTCCCTCCTTGCATATGAGACAGGATACTAGTCGATCCTTCGGAGGTGAAAATGCAGAGCGGTCACCTTTACAGACTTCCATTTACCTGCTCTAATGGATGCGGTACAATAAGCAGAGCTGCAGTTAAATTTGTCAAGTGAGGCTCATAAATCCAGGGACTAGACAGGTAGCTAACAGCCAACCTTCTAGCACGGTATTCCCGCGTGAGGTACACTCACCTCCCCATTACATTTCTGAAGAGTTTATTATATGAGGGGAGGAGGAAAAAAAGAGAAAAAGGAGGCAGAGTCATTTTATCCTTTCTCCACAGTCCCACTGCTGCCCCCTTCCCGCTGTGGCTCCCCCCTGGCCGCCCACCACGGGGAGTAGTGAAAGGAAAACGACCTACTGTCAGTCCGATGGGTCTTGTTGAAAATGTTCTTCTCAAAGGCCTTTTGCTCCTTGACACTGGGGTAGGTGTCGTCATAGTACTGGTCAGAGGGAAGGAGACGGGTTGGGCTGTTAGAGCTGGAAGCCCAGGATGATTAGTGACTGTTTTGCCCTGGGTCTTGGATTTCTCCCCTTCAAGGGATAGGGTGAAGAGAAATACTGACAGGAAGAAGGGAGAACCACAGAGGTAGGGAATGAGCAGTGAGTAATCGGATAGAAAATAAAGTTTTTAAGGCCCCTGCTCTAGGCCACCCTACCTCATGGTTCCCAGGTTGGAAGGGCAAAAGGCCTAGAAGCCCTGTGAGGAGGCTCTGCCCCATCTGTACGCTAGGGCAGCAGCCCTGAGGCCAGCCCCACGTGCCAGGTCAGGGAGCACTGCTAGAGAGCACAGAACGCACCAGCCCTCCCTCACTGAGCAAAGCTGAGGAATTGGGAAGGGCTGCAAAACCGTCCTCTGTAGAAGGACAAGCTCTGCCGGGGCTCTCGGCTCTCTGGTATTTTAGCTTCCTTTCCAGCAAACTCAAAGAAGCGGGAGGCAAGCTAGCACACCATGGAGCCCACTCCCAAGCTCTCCCTGGCACGGGGGCGGAGATGCAGGCTGCTAAATCGCTCTGCTCTTTAGGGGCTAATCCGTCGCAGTCAGCTGAAGACCTATGACAGGTCTGGCATTTAGTAACTGGATAACTGTTTCAAAAGGTGTCCTGCATAGTTACATCCAATTACAGGGAGGAACAGCTGGTGAATTCTAAACTAATCTCTACCTGCTGATTGATTTATGCGATGCTTGCCCGGAGTTAATACACCAGGGACAGAAAAAATTTCTCTAGGAGGGGGAGAATATGGAGGGAGAGGAGAGGGGTGTCCTTCCTCTTCTCTTTCAATGGATCCAAAGTTAGAAACATCGGACCGGGAAAGTCAGGAAGTAGCAAGCTTGGTGGTGACTGGATGTAGGGCTGGAACCGTGTAACTGCACGAGAATTCCCTGGAAAAACTCAGGCAGGATGATGGGGTAGAAGGGANGTGTGTCCTATGCAAACACAGAGAGAAAGCTGGGAAAACTTGCATTCCAGGTTGATTTAGCTGCTCGGCCATGTTTGTGAAGCTGACATGGATCTTGGACAACTTCGTTAGCCAGTCAGAAGCCAAAGGCACACGGCAATCCTTGGGCCCAGAACCAGTCACAAGGGCCTGCCAGCGGTTCAGGAGGTGAGAGCAGAGATGGCAGAGTGTGGGGATTCTCACCTCATTTTCATAGGAGCTGCCGATCACATAGAAATAGAGATCAATACTGCTTTTGTATACCACTGTCAGGCCTTCCAAGAGGGCAATTTCACCTGTGGGGATGGGTGGGGGGAACAAAGGTGGAAACAGTGGGTGGTCTGAGACTTAGAGGCAGGGTAGGGGGAGTCACCATGAATTAGTATTTATTCAGCCACGTGGGGCTGACGGAAGGTGGGTCTTAATGGCCCCCCCAAAGACCGAAGTTGACCTGCTTTTTCTTTTCAGGTGATAACAGAAGGCAAGTATAAATGGGGGAGTCTAGGCATCTTCTTCTCTAACTGCTCCCCGCCCCTACTACCCTTATTTCCCTCCTTGCATATGAGACAGGATACTAGTCGATCCTTCGGAGGTGAAAATGCAGAGCGGTCACCTTTACAGACTTCCATTTACCTGCTCTAATGGATGCGGTACAATAAGCAGAGCTGCAGTTAAATTTGTCAAGTGAGGCTCATAAATCCAGGGACTAGACAGGTAGCTAACAGCCAACCTTCTAGCACGGTATTCCCGCGTGAGGTACACTCACCTCCCCATTACATTTCTGAAGAGTTTATTATATGAGGGGAGGAGGAAAAAAAGAGAAAAAGGAGGCAGAGTCATTTTATCCTTTCTCCACAGTCCCACTGCTGCCCCCTTCCCGCTGTGGCTCCCCCCTGGCCGCCCACCACGGGGAGTAGTGAAAGGAAAACGACCTACTGTCAGTCCGATGGGTCTTGTTGAAAATGTTCTTCTCAAAGGCCTTTTGCTCCTTGACACTGGGGTAGGTGTCGTCATAGTACTGGTCAGAGGGAAGGAGACGGGTTGGGCTGTTAGAGCTGGAAGCCCAGGATGATTAGTGACTGTTTTGCCCTGGGTCTTGGATTTCTCCCCTTCAAGGGATAGGGTGAAGAGAAATACTGACAGGAAGAAGGGAGAACCACAGAGGTAGGGAATGAGCAGTGAGTAATCGGATAGAAAATAAAGTTTTTAAGGCCCCTGCTCTAGGCCACCCTACCTCATGGTTCCCAGGTTGGAAGGGCAAAAGGCCTAGAAGCCCTGTGAGGAGGCTCTGCCCCATCTGTACGCTAGGGCAGCAGCCCTGAGGCCAGCCCCACGTGCCAGGTCAGGGAGCACTGCTAGAGAGCACAGAACGCACCAGCCCTCCCTCACTGAGCAAAGCTGAGGAATTGGGAAGGGCTGCAAAACCGTCCTCTGTAGAAGGACAAGCTCTGCCGGGGCTCTCGGCTCTCTGGTATTTTAGCTTCCTTTCCAGCAAACTCAAAGAAGCGGGAGGCAAGCTAGCACACCATGGAGCCCACTCCCAAGCTCTCCCTGGCACGGGGGCGGAGATGCAGGCTGCTAAATCGCTCTGCTCTTTAGGGGCTAATCCGTCGCAGTCAGCTGAAGACCTATGACAGGTCTGGCATTTAGTAACTGGATAACTGTTTCAAAAGGTGTCCTGCATAGTTACATCCAATTACAGGGAGGAACAGCTGGTGAATTCTAAACTAATCTCTACCTGCTGATTGATTTATGCGATGCTTGCCCGGAGTTAATACACCAGGGACAGAAAAAATTTCTCTAGGAGGGGGAGAATATGGAGGGAGAGGAGAGGGGTGTCCTTCCTCTTCTCTTTCAATGGATCCAAAGTTAGAAACATCGGACCGGGAAAGTCAGGAAGTAGCAAGCTTGGTGGTGACTGGATGTAGGGCTGGAACCGTGTAACTGCACGAGAATTCCCTGGAAAAACTCAGGCAGGATGATGGGGTAGAAGGGAAAGGGACAGGGGTGATGGGCCTAGGCAGGCTGCTTCTTACATCCATACACTTCTTTGTTCAGAAACCAAGCTCGAAAGCTTTTCTCTCTTCTGATGTTGATGACAAGGTCTAAGGATGGGTGGGTAGGGAAGCAGGGCAACTAACAGATAGGAGCAGTTTTATCTGGAGTAGTCAGATAGAAGAATTCTCAAAATTATTTGTGGATGAATAGGAGTGAATGGGGCCAGTCCCAAGATCCAAAACTCTGTCTTGCTTCTCAACTAATCTGAAAGGGAATCTCACCTTGGCAAAAAGTCGATCTCCATCATTGTCCAGAATCAGGATGGCTTTGACGGTATACAGGGAGGGTTCCTGAAGAGATATGAACACATCTTCAGTCCTGAAGGCTCTTGCCACCACTCACAAACCAGACACCTTCTCCTAATCCTACTGGGGCTGCAATGGGTTAGAGATGTCTCTGTATGTCCCCTATCCCCACCTGGTTAGATTTTGACATTTGCCAACGAGAATGAGCGACAAATGAACTGAATTGAGGGAGGAGACTTTTCAACAAAGGACCCAGAGCAGTGCCAGAGAAACAATTTCTACGAGCCAGACTCACAGAGGGCTTAATCAAAGTAGGTCATGCTGTTATTCCCAAATATTATGCTATAGTTATTTTCCAAATTACTCTCCCTCCTCTCTGGTCTCCCATGCACAGGTGGGTATGGAATGTGACCAGATTACTTAATAAGCACTGCACGGGGCTATAGGAAAACAGGGTTGAATGCCCTAGCGTACTTGGAAGTTGCTGCAGTGGCAATGCAGAGGCATAAAGCAAGCCTTCCCTAAACCACCCATTCACAGAGCAGAGGGGAAGGAGCAGGCATGCGCACATGTACACACTCACACACAGACACACCAGTTCTGAATGCAGCCCAGGGAGACATCCATCTTCTAAGACTTCTCCTAGGATCCCAACTCCTCTACTCTACCCTGAACACCACCACTTAACTTGCCAAGACAAAAACCAATCTGAATTTGGGGTCGTTAAGAAGCAGTAAGAAGAGGCTCCATCTAAGAAACACTGTGAAACCTGCAGATAAGGAGCAGGAGAGGAGCGGTCCTTCACCACCAAGAATC
Organism: Neotragus pygmaeus; assembly: GCA_006410875.1. Lineage (NCBI taxonomy): Eukaryota > Metazoa > Chordata > Mammalia > Artiodactyla > Bovidae > Neotragus > Neotragus pygmaeus. The sequence goes on from SJYV01051828.1 coordinate 845,456, forward strand.
AACCTTTGAGGAAACTGGCTCTCATAAAGAAATCAGGGACTTCCCTGGTGGCCTGGTGGTTAAGACTCCATGCTTCCACTGTAGGGGGCATGGGTTTGTCTCGGGTTGGGAAACTAAGATTCTGCATCCCACACGGCACGGCCACACACACACAAAAAAGAAAGAAATCAAGAATCTCAGCCTTAATGGTTACACTCAAACTCAAAGTATGTCACTTTGTAAAAGCTCCTCCACTTCTGCAACTTCCAGGGAATCAACTAACAGAAAAGGAAGAAGAAGGGAAGGGAGGTAGCAGTACATGTATGAAAAGTGTTTGCAGGCACATAGTCCTTGACTATCAACATTACTTACCATGCATATCCTTCTGTGCTATGAGGCAAGGCTGATGCTTTGCTACCTCCATTTCCTGATCCTACTTAAGAAACCCACAGCTCTCACAGGGCCAAACATATTCTCTATTCTCCAAGCATACATTTAACAAAGACCCAAAGGTGAGGAGGAAAGAATCGCTGCCAAGGATCTTTAGCTTCTACCAAGGTAAACTATCCTATGAGGTTCCAGGAGGTTTACGGTCCAAGCAAAGAACCAATCTGAGCTCAAGGAGTTAAGAAGGAGAGGGAAGGGAAATCAGTATTTTGAGAACAGAGTGATGAAGAATGTAAGCTTTCCCCACTTGGATTCTTGAGGACAGAAAATTTTGTTTCATTCATTGATTTATTACAAGTGTCCAGAATAATACACATACTAAATTCTCAATATTTATTGAATGATTATGAGAATAAATGAAGTTTGAGAGTAAGGTAAAAATTTATTGATACAAAAAGCATCTAGGCAATTTCTCTTATAATTAGGCTTCTGCATACAGGTAGATTTTCTGGTGTGGCCCTTTTGGGTGACATTACTACCAACTCATCCTCCTCTGACGAACACTCCTTAGAAATGCCCATGCTATACACATTACTTTCTGGAATACTCTCTCAAACTAAGGGACTCTGTCTAGCAGAAGGAAGTCCTCTAGAGTCTCATCTAAAAGGTCACAAATACAGCAGCTTTCCCAACTCCTAATTCCCCACAGAATAATCTTCCCATAAGCAGGCTCAATTCTGTAGCAACCTGGATCCTTGATTCACCAACAAGGAGACACTCAGGGGAATGAGTTTCCTTAATGAAGGAAAAGAAGTCCATTAGGAAGGGAATTCAGAAGAAATTTTTCCCACAGCTTCTTCCCTGGAAATCTTTGGCTCTGTTCAGGCTATCTGCAACCTTAGAGAGCTTCCCAATGGCTTAAACGGGCATTGATCTGGCACAGGTAACTTATGCTTGCAGCCGCAGAGTCTGGCATCTCTAGAAAGAACGGGATCCCAAAGCAGAGGAAAACGGTTACGGCCATCAGCCAAGTCAAAGAGCCAGACAATCCTCTGTGGCCAACAGGGAAAGAGAGTGCCTAAAACAACTGGCAAAGAGGGGACAGATGCCTGGGTCCTGCTCCCGGCTCTTTTCACTGGCTTCCTAGAAGGCGCCATATCAAGGAAACCCCCAAAATAAAAACATGGATCTTCCTGGGAAGGATAAAAGACAGGGCAAAGGCGGGGGAAGGAGAAGACCAGATGTGACTGTATGTCTGAAAGGGGTAAGAAGGCACTAGAGAAAAGGCTGGTCATTTCAAACTTCCAAAGGAACGACCACTCTAAATAAAGCTGAGAACTTGGCCAGAGCTTCCATGCTGCTTTAGTTCTCCACTCAGCTAGAGCCAGACTGGCAGCTTCTCCTGCCACCTCCTGACTATAGTCGGTTCCACTTCAGCCTGGGGCCTTTACCTCTCAGGAGTGTGTGTGTGGGTGGGGAAGGGTTGGGCAGGGGAGGGCCTGAAGTTTCTCTCATATCATAAAACCAGCCTGTTTAAAGGGTCCAGAAGCCACTCAGTTCAGTTCAGTTGCTCAGTCGTGTCCGACTCTTTGAGATTACTGATAATGTAATTTCATTTTAAGTTTTTCGCAAAGGGCAAGTTTATAAACAACTCCCAGCTACTGAGAAGCAGCATTCCTGGACTATGAACTAGGCCCGACCTTGTTAACACATTAAATGCTGATTATTGAGAAAGACCCTACACACTTAGGGACATGTTCAAAGGATTTTAAAGGCCTGTTCTTCCCTCCCACTCCCAAATGGGTAGCTGCTAGAAAGCTTTCGAGACAAAGTTCTGTGATGCACTGACTTTCAGAGAGCCACAGCCTGAGTGTATAACAGAACTTCACCTCAAATGCTAACGGTGACTGGAAATGATATACAGGCAGATTGGTCTGTGGGAGGTTGGGTGGCTCAAATTTTCATGTCCCTTTTTATTATCAAGAAAACTAGACTGTACTCCTCAGGAGATCTGAAACAACACTAACAAGCAACAAGACTGCTACAAACAAGTCTTTGATCTCAATCAGAGGCTTCTGAAGCTTGGTGAGAAACATCAACATCTCCTGGTACCCCCTACCCCAGCACACAGAGGACTAGAAGGGAAGAGTCATTCCTAGTGCTGCCCCCTGTGGGTCTTCAGATGACCTGCAGCTCCCTCAGGACTATAATTATTAGCAAAAATATTCAAAAGGCAGCACTGGAGAAAAGCTCTTTATCTGTGTGTCTTTTAAGTCAAACTAGAAATGGGCCCTGAAAAAGCATGGAATTAAGTCTGTTCACAATGTACAGTAAAAGGATACTCTGGGATAAGATCGTGATTATGCCACCAGAGGAGGACCAGGGTAGTGTTTAGAGCAGGCAGACAGGATATTTGGGGGTTATGACTACTTATTTGATCTTTGGTGGGGGCAGGGGGAGAAGGCAGAAGGGAGGGAGCCAAGAAGCCTTTGTGGAGTTAGAGGATGAGACCCACAAAGCTGAAAGGACACAAGTAAAAAATCTGGTTGAGATTTCTAGAAAGTTCTTCATTCTCTACTTATAAAGAAATCTTTACGGCCATGCCAGAAAGCAGTGCCCTGGCTTGACAATAGGTCTCAATCAACTAGAAACAAGATGCTCTTTCCTTAAATCTATTTTATAAAGTAAAACCAAGACTATAAAAAAAATAGGAGAAATTTCTAGATACCACTCCAGCTCCACATGGCTGAGCAGGTATTTTGCTCCCTGATTCTGTGCCAATTTCTAAAATGAAAACCTCTAGGTTTGAAGGCTCCAGTTTTCCAGCCACAAGCCTATGGACTTCAGATGAGAACTAGCTAAAGCTTTAGCCAGAGAAAAACCGTTTTCACATCCTACCCAAGGGTTTACTTAGATTCAGACAACACAGCTCAGGAAAGAAGAGGAGCCACAGGTACCACAGAACATTCCCCAGCCGACGTGAGACCAAATGTTGGTTATTAAGAGGAAAGTGAACCCAAGTGTCAGGAAGGAAGAACTGATGGCAGGAAGAGCCACCGGAAAGACTCTTTCGGTCTGACACAGAAACAAAACGTAAAAGCACGGTCCCCGGAAGTCTGCCACTACAACAAAAAATGTCCCTAACTCCTAAAATCTTTTATTACAGTCTGCATCAGCCATTAACTCAAATTTCACCTTTCTCTGGGAGTCAGCTTTCTCACTGGAGAAATGAGAAGCCTGAGCTAGATCAGTTAAGGTTAGTAATTTTTTTGAGTTACATTAGACCCCCTTTGCGGAGAAGGCAATGGCACCCGACTCCAGTACTCTTGCCTGGAAAATCTCATGGACGGAGGAGCCTGATAGGCTGCAGTCCATGGGGTCGCTAAGAGTCAGACACGACTCAGCGACTTCACTTTCACTTTTCACTTTCATGCATTGGAGAAGGAAATGGCAACCCACTCCAGTGGTTCTTGCCTGGAGAATCCCAGGGACAGGGGAGCCTGGTGGGCTGCCGTCTATGGGGTCGCACAGAGTTGGACTTGACTGAAGTGACTTAGCAGCAGCAGCAGACCCTCTTTGATAAGCTGATGAAATCCATGGATCTTGTTACCAGGCAAACACACATTCACAAATTTTTATGATTTCAAGGAGTTCATAGACCTAGATTTAGAATTACATGAGGTTCTCTCTGAAGACAAAAAGATGGTGTGGAGAGGGGAGAAAAAAAGGAGAAATGAGTGATACTTTTGTAAACCACCCCCTCGCCTTATTAATGACTTCAATAAACGTGTGTGGCCTTCATAAATAAATAATTGAGAAAACTAACACAGCCAGCAGGGGGAGCTAAGGTCAGCACCACACCCCTCCAGCTTTCAGTGAGTAAATCCAGCAGCTCTGAGACAGGCAGGACAAAGATAATCAGGTCCCAAACTCTTCAGGAATGCAGTTCAGGTCCTTTCTTAAAATTCTGAAAGCCCATCTGCCAGAGAATTTTTTGCACAGAGGTTACACAGTCCCTAATTCTTCAGCTATTCTTGAAATGAAAGAATTACAAAAATAAGAGTCAAAGTGAGCAACACAGTCCCTAATTCTTCAGCTATTCTTGAAATGAAAGAATTACAAAAATGAGAGTCAAAGTGAGCAGTACTGCTATGAAGAGATGAACTGAACAAGCAGAAATCAGAGTACTCCTCAGGTGTGAAATATCTGAACCCTGAGAACAACATTAGAACTTCCTGCTTGCCCCGTTGGATAATCCAAGAGCCCTCATTTAAATATCACACAGCAAAGGGAAAACTCAAATGGGGCTAGATCTATTTCTGATGAGTCCTTAGCCACAATTTGTATTGTGATTTATTCCCCCAACCCGTGTGCTCCTGAAAACAAAAAGCTAGTCTCTGAAAGACTGAACTGACAGCCTCTGTGTTCATCTTTCAAGCTACTTGCTCCCTCAAATCAACCCTGAGACAGAATTGCTATCTTCTCCCCTAATTTCAGCCTCCCTCTAAAAACTACACAAATAATAGAAAAGAAGCTAGAGAAAATTGGTAGACAGAGCTATCCAGGCCAAATGGCTGTGGATGGGGATACCTACCTTAATAGTGGGAAAATTTTTAAGCCAAATAAGGAGACCAAGGTTTCATCTGCAGCATGTAAGACTTAGATTACACAACAGGAAAGACTTCCTGAAGAGATGGGGGTGGTCAAACAACAGCAGAGGTGACAGGCTTGGGAGTCTAAGAACAGAACTCCTCTAATAATCTGATCTGAGAGAAAGCATAAACTGTAGAATCAGCAGAGGGAGATATAAGAGGCTCTGGCCAGTATGGGGATCTCATCATGTGCATGGACTCAACCTCCCAATCCATCTTCATCAAAGCTGTCCGTGGGCACGCTGCCTTCCATCTTCTAATTACTCTAGCATAAGTGGGCAGGTAGGCACTGATTCTTTATCCCTGTTCCATCCTTTATTTGCTTCTCAGTTTTCTTGTCACTATCCTGACTCTAACCAAGTCATGTTGACAGAGTAAAGCAAAAAAACAGTAGCAAGTATCTAGCTGAAAAAGAGACCCTAAATCTGCCACTAGGCTCCCTCAAATATCTGGATAATTGCATTCATCCTCCCAAGGAAGACCTGGCTTCTCAGGGGTCTGGCTTTCTTCACATGGAGGCCTCCTCCTCCTCCTTTGACCATGTGACAGCTCCCCTAGACCTCTGATATAATTTATACCTTGCCAGGGACCAACTCTTTCCCACCACTGTGAAGGAGAGGGGAAAAATATATATAAATACGTCGGAAATCTATAACGAGGTCTTCTTGGAGGGCAAGACATGGGGAGAGTTAGAAGCAGCGTCAATTGCTCTTTGGGGGTTTTAGTTCAAGCCGAGGTCTGCTTCCAGCAATCAACCATTAAAACAAGCCGGCCAGAGTAACAGCACAGTTTATTCTGATCATTTAATTTGAAGTGTCAATAAATTAAACTTCAATCAATTAAACTAGGTGTGCAATAACCCAGATGGACACCCCGACACCAACATAATCACAATAAAAATTTTTATGGCTGCCAGGGACCTCACCGGGGGTAGTGCTGGCACTGCTCACGCCCTAGCTGAGAAATATATCTCCACAGTGCAGGAATGAGGAGATTGCTTCTCCTAACAAAATGGACCAGCCAGGCACCGGCAAGGACGCAGCTGGGAGAGGGGCACAGGGGACTGCCAGGAATGAGATGGGAGTGCTTTGGGGGCTTAATGTAATTGATACCTTTGCCCAGAGCAGGGGAAGGGGGCATTTAGGCCAAGTACCTCTACTGTTAGTGCCAAAAGAATTTAACAAAAGCCCCATTAAGATGATTCAGGAAGCGAAGGCCACAGAGCAATATCAGCCTTTAAAAGTCACTGATGTATTCTGCATAGTTTCTTCCTCCAATATATACGCATACTCCTGTGTGCACTCTGGATTCCCTGATTACTGAATGAGGCTTAGAATTCAGGATTTGGTCATTGTTTTAGGATAGAAACTTACAAAGGGGAGAGAAAGAACAGAATTAAGAAGTCTAGTCCATAAAGCACTGGAAAAGCTCTCAGAAAGTGAATCCAGAGAGGATTAAGAAAAATGAAACCTATGAGGAAGATTTAAAGATCTGGACTGCTAGAGTAATTCAGTTTTGATGAAAAAAGGGTAAAAGAGGGAAGGAGGAAGGGGATACATCATTATCTTTAAGATTCCAGAGGTTATTAATGGAGAATGGTGACCTGCAGAGATCCCTCTCCATTCACAACTAACAGAGAACCAGCAGAAAACAACAGGAAAGAGGAAGCTGTGTCCAGGCCAGGAGCATTAATATCAAGCACTAGGAATGGAAGGAGATGAAAGGGTCTCTTTTAGAAAAGAAGCTGAGAAAGATTAGACAAATCTGCTTGAAAGGTAGGAATGGACCACTTAATTCAAGAAAGAAGCGTGGTCCATTGTCAACGAAGGGACCCTATTAGCATCCCCGACTCAACGCACCTGCTGTTGTTGCTGCTGTTCAGCTCCTCAGTCGTCTCCAACTCTGTGCAGTCCCACGGACTGCAGCATGCCAGGCTTGTGTGTCCTTCACTATCTTCCAGAGTTTGCTCAAGCTCTTGTCTATTGAGTCAGTAATGCCATCCAACCATCTCATCTACTGTTATCCCCTTCTCCTCCTGCCTTCAATCTTTCCCAGCATCAGGGTCTTTCCAATGAGTTGGCTCTTCATATCAGGTAGCCAAAGTATTGGAGCTTCAGCGTCAGCATAAGCCTTTTCAGTGAATATTCAGGGTTGATTTCTTTTAGAATTGTCTGGTTTAATCTCCTTGCTCTCCAAGGGACTCTCAAGAGTCTTCTCCAGCATCACAGTTCGAAGGCATCAATTCTTTGGCACTCAGCCTTTTTCACTGCCCAGCTCTCACATCTGTATGTGACCACTGGAGAAACTATAGCTTTGACTATACAGACCTTTGTCGGCAAAGTAATGTCTCTGCTATTTAATACACTGTTAGGGTTTTCATAGCTTTTCTTCCAAGGGGTAAGCTTCATGGCTGCAGTCACCATCTGCAGTGATTTTGGAGCCCAAGAAAATAAAGTCTGTCACTGTTTCCATTGTTTCCCCATCTAATTGCCATGAAGTGATGGAACTAGATGCCACGACCTTCGTTTTTGGAATGTTGAGTTTTAAGCCAATGGACCTGAGTTTGAGCAAATTCCAGGAGATAGTGAAGGACAGTGAAGCCTGGTGTGCTGCAGTCCAAGGGGTCACAAAGAGTTGGACACAAACTTAGCGACTGAACAACAACTGGTATTTAGAAAGTGCCATAATCAGATCAAATTTCAAATGATGGTCCTTTTTGACACCGCCCCCCACTCTACTTTCCCTTCTCCTCAGTGTCCGATGACTATATGTCTTGTAAAGGTGAAGACTGAATATACTTTGATCACATTTTCCCAGAGGGCCAGTGAGACAGACATGTGAGAGGGAGAAGCCTAAAAGAACTTTAGAAGAGGTCTGCCTTCTCTAAGAAATGGTTTGTTAAATACTGGTAGCTCAAACAGTAAAGAATCTGCCTGCAATGCAAGAGACCTAGGTTCAATCCTTGGGTCAGGAAGATCCCCTGGAGATGGGCGTGGCAACCCACTCCAGTATTCTTGCCTGGAGAATTGCATGGACAGAGGAGTTTGGCATGATACAGTCCAGGAGGTCACAAAGAGTCAGACAACTGAGTGACTAATACTTTCATCCAGATACAATCAACATTTTAGCTCAATAGGAAGCTCAGGTAAAAGTCCAGGGAACTCCTATACTTTTCACAATGAAGATGGTGACCCAAGAATTAGAAGATGCCACTAAGCAGAGAAGGGGATGAGCTAAAAAGGAACAGTGAGAAAGGGTGATTCTGAATCAGATGGAGCTATATTTTGTGGATCAGAATATGAGGGTAGTGAGAAGAGAAAAATTTAGGGAATACCACCTGATTCTCTACCAGGGTTCCACATCTGAAACACTGAATACTGAAAATTATTTAATACTATTTTGTTACTCCTCCCAAAGATAGTATAAAACTAGTGACACTGCATATACAGAGAAATTGATTCATTACATACAATGATGTCTTATGGCATTAGGGCTTAATTCTCCCCTGGAACTCCAGTTGAGAAGGGCTGGAATGGTGAGAAAGATACGTAAGGTCTTAATTGGGGGCCCCAAATATATTGAAGATAGTAAAGAGCACACACATACAAAAATGTTGGGAAGCACAGACAAAGAGGAAGGAAATTACTAATATGATATTCTAAGAACTCTGGTGACAAGAACTTGTATTGGTACTTTGTTGGTTGTTTGAAAGTTGGTACTTTGTACCTAACTAACGTTTTATATGACTGATAGTTGAATGTGCAATTTGGCATACCAAAGAGGTGGAAAGCACACGATAATATGAGAGAAATACTAGGTCTGGGAGGATTAGGAGTCAAAAACTAATGCTGGTTTTGACTGTGCTTACTCGAGGAAGCCTTTTCCCTTCATCTTCGTTTCCCCTTACACATCACATACGTTCCTCAGGACAAAGAATCAATAAGATTTCTAAAGCAAACTTCAGGGACACCTGATCAGGTCAGCAAGGATCTGTGAATGAAGCATCTTAGGTAAAGTTTAAAATGGATATAAGAAGCAGGTCAAAACAAACTTCATTAATGGAAGCAAAGATAAGAACTGAAGTAAGAGAAAATGTGAGAGGGAGAGAGACTTTCACATATAACTCAGGTCACTCTACACTCAGATCCCTTGTTAAAAGGGCTCCTGGAGTATCATCTTCCTCACTTCTTTACCTATAAGCAGGCTCCCTTCTAAACAGAACTAAAGGGCAGTCTAAAATTTTCTTAAAACTTCCAAAGAAACCAATCCCCTAGAATTCATCTCAGTCTGTTAACTAGTTAAGAACACTGGTTAAATGATTGGTACAGAAAATATCTTTAGTAAGATTTCAAAGCTTTCTACCTATACTTAAACAAACCATATTTTTGGAAGGAACTAGCAGAAAATGAAGAGGAACCAAAAAGCCTCTTGATGAAAGTGAAACAGGAAACTGAAAAAGTTGGCTTAAAGCTCAACATTCAGAAGACTAAGATCATGGCACCTAGTCCTATCACTTCATGGCAAATAGATGGGAAATAGTGGAAACAGTGTCAGACTTTATTTCTGGGGGCTCCAAAATCACTGCAGATGGTGATTGCAGCCATGAAATTAAAAGATGCTTATTCCTTGGAAGAAAAGTTATTAACCTAAATAGCATATTGAAAAGCAGAGACATTACTTTGCCAACAAAGGTCCGTCTNCCAAAATCACTGCAGATGGTGATTGCAGCCATGAAATTAAAAGATGCTTATTCCTTGGAAGAAAAGTTATTAACCTAAATAGCATATTGAAAAGCAGAGACATTACTTTGCCAACAAAGGTCCGTCTAGTTAAGACTATGGTTTTTCCAGTGGTCCTGTATGGATGTGAGAATTGGACTGTGAAGAAGCTGAGCGCTGAAGAATTGATGCTTTTGAACTGTGGTGTTGGAGAAGACTCTTGAGAGTCCCTTGGACTGCAAGGACATCCAACCAGTCCATCCTAAAGGAGATCAGTCCTGGGTGTTCACTGAAGGACTGATGCTAGAGCTGAACTCCAATCCTTTGGCCACCTCATGCGAAGAGTTGACTCACTGGAAAAGACCCTGATGCTCGGAGGGATTGAGGGCAGGAGAAGAAGGGGACGACGGAGGACGAGATGGCTGGATGGCATCACTGACTCGATGAACATGAGTTTGGGTAAACTCCAGGAGTTGGTGATGGACAGGGAGGCCTGGCATGCTGCAATTCATGGGGTTGCCTAGAGTCAGACATGACTGAGCGACTGAACTGAACTGAATCCCTGTATTTGCCATTTTGAAAGAGGGATATTGAAATCTGTTATTCTCTTTAACCTGGTGAGGATTTGGAGGTGTACATGTGAAGAGCTGAAGGAGGGTAAAAAAGGCAAAAAAGGAATCTAGTGTTCAATTCAATTAAGGAAGAAGCTGGGAATTAAATTCCTATACATTACACATACATATATATGTTAACAACCCCACGTTTGAAACGGGTGGGGCATTTTTGAGAGAAATGCTCAGTTCTAAAGAAGAGGTAATAGTATTCTATTTTTTTGAACAAGCAAAAAGGATTATATGGACAGGGGAGGTAACACACCTCTTTAGTCACCAAAATTCTTACATAACCAGAGAAGAGTTGGCATCCCAGATCCTACAGTAGTAAGAATTCTCAAAATTTAAATGAACCAGGAAAAGGAGAACAGAATAAGAAATCTGAAAAAACATTCCATAATCCAACACTAACTCTTATCAGGTATTCCAGAACTCTAATGGAATACTGATTCCTTATGATGACAAAATCTACATAGTTGGAAATCGAAGAAGAAAATAGTTTTTTTAAGGTCTACGACAGGGAATTATCAACGGAGAGGTGCAATGTGACAAGCTGTCTGTGATGACAAACACCTGCACTCTATTCTTACAATTTGAGGCGAGTTTGGAGATTTGGGGGAACTCAAATCACCGTATCGTCCACAATGCACAGAATCAGAGAGAATCGGAAGGACCCCGATCCAGTACGCTTACAATCCCATGTGTCCTAAGGATTCCACGTGCTCCCTTCAACTTTCCACCAACTCTGCCCCATCCCCGGCACAGCTTCCTACTCTAAACCGAGGCTTTAGCTCCGGCACTAGGCCACAGGCTTATTCCAGGGACCTGCAAAACGTTCGGACCCCGAGGATTACCAGGAATTCCCCTTTCTACCCCCTCCCACTCAGGCTGAACCCCGACTCCCGGCCCCCCTGGACACTGCAGCATCTCGGGTGCCCCTCCAGCTCCTACCAAAATCAGCGCCTCCATCTTGCCCCGCAGCTGGTGCCGACGTGGAACCACAGAGGCAACGCCGCCTCTGATTGGCCCTACGTCCTCATTAGATCCCGCCTAGGATGAAGGTTATTGGACGCCCAAATGTCATCTATTATTTTATTGACCAATCAGTGTACTAGTTTGCTTAGCGGAAGCAAAGTGTCCAGCCAGAAGGCGCAGGTATTTGATTGTCAGTTTAAACATTCAATAAAACGACAAAGCCTCAAGGCTGAATGGAGCGGGAAGGTCAGAGGGGCGGGGTTGTTTCCATGGGGAACAGAGGAAGCGATGGTTAATTTTCAATTGGCCTGGCGGAGGGCACGTGATATCGTCGGCCGGATTTAGTAACTTTAATTCGCACTCTCTTTAGGGGGCGCTGTGTCTCTTCGGCCCTTAACACTGGCAGGTCTTAATGTAATCCTACCGAAATCTTCATTCTGGAGCCTCCATTGGGTCCCCGATGTCCACGGTTGCTTTGGCAAACACTACTAGCTCTTCCTTCAGATTCTCTCAGATCACTTCAGCATACACAAAGTCTGCACAGTCATAAAGTAAAGCCACAAAATGACCAGCGTGTTACTTTGGTTTTTTAAAAGAAGGCCTCTGGAGGTTGATTGCTAACAGTAACAATCTACCCTAGGTGGAGTACGAGACTTTGCTTGATCCAGGGAAGGACAAGAAGCTAGTGAGTTTTCTAAAAGCAGATTTTCTTTGGCCCGCCGTGAAACGGGGTTTGAGAGCTTTGGATACTGAGGGACACAGGGATAAAGGGTCCAGGATAAGGAACGATGTAGAGAACAGGGTATGCGGTTTTCCAGTAGGGACAAGCCGTGTTGCAAAATGAGAAAAGAGAAGTTTACTGAATGCAGAGATTTCACAATAGGGAGGGATTTTGATGAAGTTTAGCTTTCCTCACCCTTCAATTTCTTGGTCCCTGACGTTTCTTAGGTCAGGGACACCTTTATTTGCCTTATATGTGTGTTAGTCGCTAGTAGAGTCCAACTCTTTGCAACCCCATGGGCTGTAGCCCACCAGGCTCCTTTGTCCATGGAATTCTCCAGGCAACAATACTGGAGTGAGTAGCCATTCCCTCCTCTGAGGAATCTTCCTGGCCTAGGGATGGAACCTGGGTTTCCTGCATCGCACTCGAATCCTTTCCCATCTGAGTCATCAGGGAAGCCCTTATTGCCTTATATTGTCCCTCAAAGGCTTTTGTGGGTTTGATTTTTTAAATTCCATCTCTAACAGTTATGTCTTTAGTAGCTCTCCAAAAAGAGTATCCAAACCCAGGAGTTTTTCTAAAAATTTCAGAGCAGAATCAGACTGGCTAAGAGAAAAGTATGCTGCTGTTGCTAAGTAAGTTGCCTCAGTCGTGTCCGACTCTGGGTGACCCCATAGACGGCAGCCCACCAGGCTCCCCCGTCCCTGGAATTCTCCAGGCAAGAACACTGGAGTGGGTTGCCATTTCCTTCTCTAAGAGAAAAGTATAGAGCAATACAAAACAAACTACAGAGCTAACATATGCTATGAAGGAAGGTGTATGGATTTTCTGATAATGTCCCAGGTGACAAGCCTCAAATCTGGGAGAAGCAAAGGTTTAGCCTTTGTCTATTCCCACGTGGAGTCATTNAGTATAGAGCAATACAAAACAAACTACAGAGCTAACATATGCTATGAAGGAAGGTGTATGGATTTTCTGATAATGTCCCAGGTGACAAGCCTCAAATCTGGGAGAAGCAAAGGTTTAGCCTTTGTCTATTCCCACGTGGAGTCATTCAAACATTGAGCATTGTGCCTGAAATCACAAGATAGTCTTTGGCTTGGCAGTTTAATGATATTACTAACATTTAAGTAAATGTTAGTAAATGATATTACTAACAGTTACTATGTGCCAGGCACATCTACATCTTTAACTACATTATTTAATATATTTTTGTTTTTAAAAACTTATAAAGTAGATGGTTACTACTCCCATTTTATAGATGAGAAAAGTGGAGCTTTGAGCAGTTAAGTAATTTGCTTAAGGCTATACAACTATTAATTGGTAGCCATACATTTGATCAGGGGCTTCCCTGATGGCTCAGTGGTACAGAATCTGCCTGCAATGCAGGAGTAACAGGTTCAATCCCTAGGTCAGGAAGATCCCCTGGAGAAGGAAATGGCAACCTACTCCAGAATCCTTGCCTGGGACATCCCATGGACAGAGGAGCCTGGTGGGCTACAGTCCATGGGGTCACAAAGAGATGGACACAAATGAGTGACTAAACAACAGTGCATTCGAGCACAGGGGGTCTGATTCTAAAACCATGTTCTTACCCACGATCCATTCCTCTGACCTGTAATACAGCCTTTCTTGTAGGCTAGTCCTACCTAAAGTAGCCTATACCAGTGCCAGATGTTCTCTAGGGACCAAGAGGGAAAATATGTGATGTGGTTGGTTTGTGGGAGGTGGCTGACTCCTCTTTCTTTGTGGAGTAACTGACAAATTTTAACAGTTAGACATTGTTGCAGAAAATGGCTGATTCTTAGCTCTCTAGCCTCTTAACTGCTGTGGAGGGAAGACACCTGACTGGATGCGAGTCGTTAGTTCTTGTCAGTGACTTTGTCTTAATAAAGTCCTTGTATCATCTCTATAGCTACCACTTTGGAAAATGAGGAGGCTCAGACCAGAGCTTTTTAGGGTCTGACATAGCGTTAAAGTTCTACGGCCGTAGAACATTGTGGTCATTGCTGTTCCTGCTTCCTCTCCTCTACTTCCCCTGGAAAACCTTTTAAGAACAGAATGAATCAGATGGAAAACACATGTTGCCTGCCCCCACACTCTCTATACGCATATAAAATCATGTATATATGGTTACAAACAGTTTGTTTAAAATATGTGGAGGAAAGGACTGGAAGTAAATACACCAAAATGTAACCAGTGGCTGTTTTGAAGTGCTAGGACTTTTTTTAATGTTTCCATGTTTTCCAGTGACATCAATGGCATTCTAGTGGTTAAGACTCTGGGCTCCCAATGCAGGAGACCCGAATTCTATCCCTGGTCAGGGAACTAAATCCCACATGCAACAACTAAGAGTTTACATGCCAAAGCTAAGACCTGGCACAGCCAAATTAATTAATTTGTTAATTAAAATATTGGGGAGTGGGGGAAAGACTCCACTGCAAGGAGCCAGGATGCCATCCCTGGTCAGAGAACTACGATCCCCTAAGTTGAGTGGTGTGGTCAAAAAAATAAGTTTTCATGTTTTCTGCTAAGTTGCTTCAGTCGTGTCCGACTCTGTGTGACCCCATAGACGGCAGCCCACAAGGCTCCCCTGTCCCTGGGATTNGCCTGGCATGCTGCAATTCATGGGGTTGCCTAGAGTCAGACATGACTGAGCGACTGAACTGAACTGAATCCCTGTATTTGCCATTTTGAAAGAGGGATATTGAAATCTGTTATTCTCTTTAACCTGGTGAGGATTTGGAGGTGTACATGTGAAGAGCTGAAGGAGGGTAAAAAAGGCAAAAAAGGAATCTAGTGTTCAATTCAATTAAGGAAGAAGCTGGGAATTAAATTCCTATACATTACACATACATATATATGTTAACAACCCCACGTTTGAAACGGGTGGGGCATTTTTGAGAGAAATGCTCAGTTCTAAAGAAGAGGTAATAGTATTCTATTTTTTTGAACAAGCAAAAAGGATTATATGGACAGGGGAGGTAACACACCTCTTTAGTCACCAAAATTCTTACATAACCAGAGAAGAGTTGGCATCCCAGATCCTACAGTAGTAAGAATTCTCAAAATTTAAATGAACCAGGAAAAGGAGAACAGAATAAGAAATCTGAAAAAACATTCCATAATCCAACACTAACTCTTATCAGGTATTCCAGAACTCTAATGGAATACTGATTCCTTATGATGACAAAATCTACATAGTTGGAAATCGAAGAAGAAAATAGTTTTCTTAAGGTCTACGACAGGGAATTATCAACGGAGAGGTGCAATGTGACAAGCTGTCTGTGATGACAAACACCTGCACTCTATTCTTACAATTTGAGGCGAGTTTGGAGATTTGGGGGAACTCAAATCACCGTATCGTCCACAATGCACAGAATCAGAGAGAATCGGAAGGACCCCGATCCAGTACGCTTACAATCCCATGTGTCCTAAGGATTCCACGTGCTCCCTTCAACTTTCCACCAACTCTGCCCCATCCCCGGCACAGCTTCCTACTCTAAACCGAGGCTTTAGCTCCCGCACTAGGCCACAGGCTTATTCCAGGGACCTGCAAAACGTTCGGACCCCGAGGATTACCAGGAATTCCCCTTTCTACCCCCTCCCACTCAGGCTGAACCCCGACTCCCGGCCCCCCTGGACACTGCAGCATCTCGGGTGCCCCTCCAGCTCCTACCAAAATCAGCGCCTCCATCTTGCCCCGCAGCTGGTGCCGACGTGGAACCACAGAGGCAACGCCGCCTCTGATTGGCCCTACGTCCTCATTAGATCCCGCCTA
Source organism: Neotragus pygmaeus (assembly GCA_006410875.1). NCBI lineage: Eukaryota > Metazoa > Chordata > Mammalia > Artiodactyla > Bovidae > Neotragus > Neotragus pygmaeus. Next base: position 861,280 of record SJYV01051828.1, read on the forward strand.
GGATGAAGGTTATTGGACGCCCAAATGTCATCTATTATTTTATTGACCAATCAGTGTACTAGTTTGCTTAGCGGAAGCAAAGTGTCCAGCCAGAAGGCGCAGGTATTTGATTGTCAGTTTAAACATTCAATAAAACGACAAAGCCTCAAGGCTGAATGGAGCGGGAAGGTCAGAGGGGCGGGGTTGTTTCCATGGGGAACAGAGGAAGCGATGGTTAATTTTCAATTGGCCTGGCGGAGGGCACGTGATATCGTCGGCCGGATTTAGTAACTTTAATTCGCACTCTCTTTAGGGGGCGCTGTGTCTCTTCGGCCCTTAACACTGGCAGGTCTTAATGTAATCCTACCGAAATCTTCATTCTGGAGCCTCCATTGGGTCCCCGATGTCCACGGTTGCTTTGGCAAACACTACTAGCTCTTCCTTCGGATTCTCTCAGATCACTTCAGCATACACAAAGTCTGCATAGTCAAAGTAAAGCCACAAAATGACCAGCGTGTTACTTTGGTTTTTTAAAAGAAGGCCTCTGGAGGTTGATTGCTAACAGTAACAATCTACCCTAGGTGGAGTACGAGACTTTGCTTGATCCAGGGAAGGACAAGAAGCTAGTGAGTTTTCTAAAAGCAGATTTTCTTTGGCCCGCCGTGAAACGGGGTTTGAGAGCTTTGGATACTGAGGGACACAGGGATAAAGGGTCCAGGATAAGGAACGATGTAGAGAACAGGGTATGCGGTTTTCCAGTAGGGACAAGCTGTGTTGCAAAATGAGAAAAGAGAAGTTTACTGAATGCAGAGATTTCACAATAGGGAGGGATTTTGATGAAGTTTAGCTTTCCTCACCCTTCAATTTCTTGGTCCCTGACGTTTCTTAGGTCAGGGACACCTTTATTTGCCTTATATGTGTGTTAGTCGCTAGTAGAGTCCAACTCTTTGCAACCCCATGGGCTGTAGCCCACCAGGCTCCTTTGTCCATGGAATTCTCCAGGCAACAATACTGGAGTGAGTAGCCATTCCCTCCTCTGAGGAATCTTCCTGGCCTAGGGATGGAACCTGGGTTTCCTGCATCGCACTCGAATCCTTTCCCATCTGAGTCATCAGGGAAGCCCTTATTGCCTTATATTGTCCCTCAAAGGCTTTTGTGGGTTTGATTTTTTAAATTCCATCTCTAACAGTTATGTCTTTAGTAGCTCTCCAAAAAGAGTATCCAAACCCAGGAGTTTTTCTAAAAATTTCAGAGCAGAATCAGACTGGCTAAGAGAAAAGTATGCTGCTGTTGCTAAGTAAGTTGCCTCAGTCGTGTCCGACTCTGGGTGACCCCATAGACGGCAGCCCACCAGGCTCCCCCGTCCCTGGAATTCTCCAGGCAAGAACACTGGAGTGGGTTGCCATTTCCTTCTCTAAGAGAAAAGTATAGAGCAATACAAAACAAACTACAGAGCTAACATATGCTATGAAGGAAGGTGTATGGATTTTCTGATAATGTCCCAGGTGACAAGCCTCAAATCTGGGAGAAGCAAAGGTTTAGCCTTTGTCTATTCCCACGTGGAGTCATTCAAACATTGAGCATTGTGCCTGAAATCACAAGATAGTCTTTGGCTTGGCAGTTTAATGATATTACTAACATTTAAGTAAATGTTAGTAAATGATATTACTAACAGTTACTATGTGCCAGGCACATCTACATCTTTAACTACATTATTTAATATATTTTTGTTTTTAAAAACTTATAAAGTAGATGGTTACTACTCCCATTTTATAGATGAGAAAAGTGGAGCTTTGAGCAGTTAAGTAATTTGCTTAAGGCTATACAACTATTAATTGGTAGCCATACATTTGATCAGGGGCTTCCCTGATGGCTCAGTGGTACAGAATCTGCCTGCAATGCAGGAGTAACAGGTTCAATCCCTAGGTCAGGAAGATCCCCTGGAGAAGGAAATGGCAACCTACTCCAGAATCCTTGCCTGGGACATCCCATGGACAGAGGAGCCTGGTGGGCTACAGTCCATGGGGTCACAAAGAGATGGACACAAATGAGTGACTAAACAACAGTGCATTCGAGCACAGGGGGTCTGATTCTAAAACCATGTTCTTACCCACGATCCATTCCTCTGACCTGTAATACAGCCTTTCTTGTAGGCTAGTCCTACCTAAAGTAGCCTATACCAGTGCCAGATGTTCTCTAGGGACCAAGAGGGAAAATATGTGATGTGGTTGGTTTGTGGGAGGTGGCTGACTCCTCTTTCTTTGTGGAGTAACTGACAAATTTTAACAGTTAGACATTGTTGCAGAAAATGGCTGATTCTTAGCTCTCTAGCCTCTTAACTGCTGTGGAGGGAAGACACCTGACTGGATGCGAGTCGTTAGTTCTTGTCAGTGACTTTGTCTTAATAAAGTCCTTGTATCATCTCTATAGCTACCACTTTGGAAAATGAGGAGGCTCAGACCAGAGCTTTTTAGGGTCTGACATAGCGTTAAAGTTCTACGGCCGTAGAACATTGTGGTCATTGCTGTTCCTGCTTCCTCTCCTCTACTTCCCCTGGAAAACCTTTTAAGAACAGAATGAATCAGATGGAAAACACATGTTGCCTGCCCCCACACTCTCTATACGCATATAAAATCATGTATATATGGTTACAAACAGTTTGTTTAAAATATGTGGAGGAAAGGACTGGAAGTAAATACACCAAAATGTAACCAGTGGCTGTTTTGAAGTGCTAGGACTTTTTTTAATGTTTCCATGTTTTCCAGTGACATCAATGGCATTCTAGTGGTTAAGACTCTGGGCTCCCAATGCAGGAGACCCGAATTCTATCCCTGGTCAGGGAACTAAATCCCACATGCAACAACTAAGAGTTTACATGCCAAAGCTAAGACCTGGCACAGCCAAATTAATTAATTTGTTAATTAAAATATTGGGGAGTGGGGGAAAGACTCCACTGCAAGGAGCCAGGATGCCATCCCTGGTCAGAGAACTACGATCCCCTAAGTTGAGTGGTGTGGTCAAAAAAATAAGTTTTCATGTTTTCTGCTAAGTTGCTTCAGTCGTGTCCGACTCTGTGTGACCCCATAGACGGCAGCCCACAAGGCTCCCCTGTCCCTGGGATTCTCCAGGCAAGAACACTGGAGTGGGTTGCCATTTCCTTCTCCAATGCATAAAAGTGAAAAGTGAAAGTGAAGTCGCTCAGTCGTGTCCGACTCTTTGCGACCCCATGGACTGCAGCCCACCAGTCTCTGTCCATGGGATTTTCCAGGCAAGAGTACTGGAGTGGGGTGCCATTGCCTTCTCCAAGTTTTCTGGGTGTCCTAAAATGTGTGGGTGCTATTTTAAAAGGAGAAAAGTGAGCTATTTTATGTTTTTAAAGGACAAAATCAACATCCTCTCCCCACATAGCCTTGCATGATATCTCTAGGTGAAGTTGAACACTTCCTCCTTGCCACCATCCGTGGCTCTGGTCATAGTCATGTTGTAATGCATGCGTGTGTGTGTGTGTGTGTGTGTGTGTGTGTGTGTATGTGTTAGTCACTGAGTCCAACTCTTTGCGACCCATGGACTGTAGCCTGCCATGCCCCTTTGTCCATGGAATAAATTCTCTAGACAAGAATAACTGGAGTGGTTTGACATTCCCTTCTTCAGGGGATTGTCCCGACCCAGGGATTGAACCTCGGTCTTTGGCATTGCAAGCAGATTCTTTACTGTCTGTGCCACCAGGGAAGCCCCCATGTTGTAATACATCAATCTTACTCACCAGACTTGCCATTTGAGGCAGTGGTTTGTCCCATTCATTTTGTTTTCTTAGCATCTAGTCTTCAAATGGTAAATATTCAGTGTTTACTGTATAGAATGAATATTTGTGAAAATGCAAAAAACAAAGTTGAATGAGCATGGTCAAAGGGGAGTTTACAATTAAATGCTGTTGGAAGAAGCACAAGCTGGAATCAAGATTGCCAGGAGAAATATCAATAACCTCAGATATGCAGATGACACCATCCTTATGGCAGAAATTGAATAAAAACTAAAGAGCCTCTTGATGAAAGTGAAAGAAGAGAGTGAAAAAGTTGGCTTAAAGCTCAACATTCAGAAAACGAAGATCATGGCATCTGATCCCATCACTTTATGGCAAATAGATGGGGAAACAGTGATTGACTTTATATTTTGGGGCTCCAAAATAACTGCAGATGGTAACTGCAGCAATGAAATTAAAAGACGCTTACTCCTTGGAAGGAAAGCTATCGCTAACCAAGACAGCATATTAAAAAGCAGAGACATTACTTTGCCAACAAAGGTCCATCTAGTCAAGGCTGTGGTTTTTCTAGTAGTCATGTATGGATGTGAGAGTTGGACTATAAAGAAAGCTGAGCGCCCAAGAACTTTTGAAAGCGCCCTGATGCTTTTGAACTGTCATACTGGAGACGACTCTTGAGAGTCCCTTGGAATGCAAAGAGATGCAACCAGTCCATCCTAAAGGAAATCAGTCCTGAATATTCACTGGAAGGACTGATGTTGAAGCTCAAACTCCAATCCTTTGGCCACCTGATGCTAAGAACTGACTCAATGAAAAGACCCTGATGCTTGGAAAGATTGAAGGCAGGAGGAGAAGGGGACGACAGAGGATGAGATGGTCGGATAGCATCACAGACTCAATGGACATGAGTTTGAGTAGGCTCCAGGAGTTGGTGATGGACAGGAAGGCCTGGCATGCTGCAGTCCATGGGGTCGCAAAGAATTAGACATGGCTGAGCAACTGAACTGAACTGAAGAAGTACAGATATTGAGAAGGAAATGATTCCTGGGGATTTGGGGTTGAGGTCTTCAGGAGAGTTTCAGTGAAGTGTTCAGGATTTGGGGGTGAGGTTTTCAGGTGAGAGTTCAGAAGAAAAGGAGCTGTTGAGTTAGGACTTGATTCATTTATGCATTGATGGAGCAGGGTTTAGTGTGAATAAAGGGATAGAGGCTAAAATGCGTAAGAAATATTTTTTTCACTTTTTAAATTTTTAAATTTTAAAATAGGGGACTTCTTTGGTGGTCCAGTGGTTAAGAATCCACCTTCCAATGCAAGGGATATGGGTTCCATCTCTGGCTGGGGAAGTAAGATTTCACATGTGGTAGAACAACAAAGCCTGAGTGCAGCAGCTAAGACCTAGGGAAGCCAAAGAAATTAATTATTTTTAAATTGTAAAATACATGAAAATAGTTTAATTTATTTTTATTCATAATGTAAAATTTGCCATTTTAAGCATTTTTAAATGGTTCAAGTTCAGTGGCATTATGTATATTCATACTGTTAAACAACCATCACCACTCTCCATCTCCAGAATTTTTATTATCACAAACTGAAATTCCTTAGCCATAAACCAAGATTCTTCATTCTCTGTCATTCTCCCTCCCCAGCCTTTGGTAACCAGTGTTCTACTTTCTGTCTCTATGAATTTGACTATTCTAGTATCTTATATAAGTGAAATCAGATAGTATTTTCCCTTGTGTGTGGTTTATTTCACTAATATAATGTCTTCATGGTTGTGTAAATCTTTGAAGGGTTGATTTCATGGGACAGAAGATTCTAATAAAGAAGTAAGAGAGGTCAGAGATGAAACTGGAAAGGTACTTTGTGGCCAGATTGTGAAATACCATGAATGCAAACCTAGATAGCTGATGTAGTGGAAACAGATGATTGTGGGAGCTGGGACTGTTATGCTCTTTGGGAAGTGTTAGGGCAATATCCTGTAAAATAAGCTTGGACACATCCTTTCCTAGAGAATTAAAAACACTGCCAGCACACTGTGATACATATGTAAGAAGGCTTATTGCTAAATTGTTTATAATGGTGAGAAAATTATTCTGTCAATAGGGGAATAGCTGAACAAACTATTGTATACCAGGACTGTGGAATAATACGCAGTCCATAAAAAAAGTATGTTAGAGCTATTGCATTTACCTAGAGAAATGCCAATGGCATGTTAAAGGACAAATATAAGTTGTAGGGGGGACTTCCATGGTGGGCCAGTGGTTAAGACTCTGAGCTTCGCTACAGGGGACTCAGATTCCATGTCTGGTCACGGATCCCACACACTGCTCAGTGCTGCCAAAAGGGAAAAAAAAAAAATTGCAGAGGAATTTCTGTGGTATGATTCCATTTTATTCACTAAAAAAGTAAGCCTCTAGTCATGAATAACTGTTTGTAAATGTTTCTTCCTAATTTATTCACTCATTCAGCAAACATTATTGAATGCCATCCATGGACCTGCCATTCATTCTGGGATACAAAAAAAACAAGCATTCCTGGCCTCATGAAACCTGCATTCAAGTTGGGGAAGAGGAGCAGACAATAACCAAAGAAATAAGTAAACTATATAGGAGGTTAAGCAGTGATAAGTGTCATACAGAAAATTAAAACTGAAAAAGAGGCTGGAGACAATCCCACTATGTTGCATAATCTGGAGTAGTATCACTCACATTTTGGAGATGCACCCGCACTTTTTTAATAGCCATACGAGTGGGGGGCACATTGTGAGTCTTGGTGATAGAAGCAAAGTCCAATGCTGTAAAGAGCAATATTGCAAAGGAACCTGGAATGTTAGGTCCATGAATCAAGGCAAATTGGAAGTGGTCAAACAGATGGCAAGAGTGAATGTCGACATTCTAGGAATCAGCAAACTAAAATGGACTGGAATGGGTGAATTTAACTCAGGTGACCATTATANTCCAATACTTTGGCCACCTGATGCGAAGAGCTGACTCATTTGAAAAGACCTTGATGCTGGAAAGATTGAAGGCAGGAGGAGAAAGGGATGACAGAGGGTGAGATGGTTGGATGGCATCCACCAACTCTATGGACATGAGTTGCTGATGGACAGGGAAGCCTGGCATGCTGCATTTCATGGGGTTGCAAAGATTCGGACACGACTGATTGAACTGAGCTAAACTGATTTAAGACATTTACCCATTTTTTAATTGTCTTTTTGTTCGTGAGCTCTAAGTGTTCTTTATATACTCCAGATACTAGACCCTTATCAGATATATGAGTTGCAAGTATTTTCTCCTATTTTGTAGGATGTTTGAAACAGATTTTAAGATAATTGATTTGACAGCTGTGTGTACAGGAAAGATTGGAGGAGAAATGAAAGGCAGAAGGACCAACTAGGAAGCCATTGCATTTCTTCAGGTTGCAATAAACCTGCAAAATAGTAACAGTAGGATAATGCACTCAAAAGATTGTGTACCACAAGTGAAATAAGGAAAAGTCAAAGTGTAATGGATGCAATCAGCCTTATTAGAAGTAGCAAATAACCTGGTGTAGTTTCAGGAAAGCATAATTCTATCAATATATCTAAAGCTCTAGCAGCCTAATCACTTAAAGTAAAATGGCTGAAGCCCTAACACAATCAAACTCTAACCCAATCAATTATAATAAAATGGCTGAAGTGAACAGAAACAGAATCAATTATATTAACTTGGCTGGAACTGAAACCCAATCAGTTGAATTGCACCTTGTCTTCCTAGAAAGGGTAGATAGTCTGCAGAGAATTCCCTCTCTCCAACCAAATTTAGAAAAAGTAGTCACTATTTCTCCTGTGATGTTTAGGGAAGAACATTCCCTGTTTGGCCAAGAGAATATCATATATTTACAAAGGTGAGAGATGCAATTCTATTAGCTGTCAAAATTATCCAGCTAATTTGAATCACTTGTTCACTAAACAACTTCTAATTATAACATTTGACTTCCAAAACTGTCAACTGTTTTCATCAGTCCATAGGATTGCCTAGGCTACTGTAAGTATGTCAAACTATGTAAATCTATGTAAAGTTTTCATTCCAATCTCAAATAAAGACAATGCCAAAGAATATTCAAACTATTATACAACTGAACTCATTTTACACGCTAGCAAGATAATGCTCAAAATCCTCCAAGCTAGGTTTCAACAGAACGTGAACCAAGAACTTCCAGATGGATTTAGAAAAGGCAGAGGAACCAGAGATTAAACTGCCAACATCCACTGGATCATAGAAAAAGCAAGCAAATCCCAGAAAAACATCTACTTTGGTTTCATCGACTACACTAAAGCCTTTAACTGTGTGGATCACAACAAACTGTGGAAAATTCTTCAAAAGATGGGAATACCAGACCACCTTACCTGTCTCCTGAGAAACCTGTATGCAGGACAAGAAGCAACAATTAGAACTGGACATGGAACAATGGACTGATTCAAAAACGGGAAAGGAGTATGTCAAGGCTATATATTGTCACCCTGCTTATTTAACTTATATGCAGAATACATCATGCGAAATGCTGGGCTGAATGACTCACAAGCTGGAATGAAGATTGCTGGGAGAAATATCAACAACCTCAGATATGCAGATGATACCACTCTAGTGGCAGAAAGTGAAGAGGAACTAGAGCCTCTTAATAAAGATGAAAGAAGAGAGTGAGAAAGTTGGCTTAAAACTCAACATTCAAGTAACTAAGATCATGGCATCTGATCCCATCAGTTCAGTTCAGTTCAGTTCAGTCGCTCAGTCATGTCCAACTCTTTGCAACCCCATGGACTGCAGCACGCCAGGCTTCCCTGTCCATCACCAACTCCCAAAGCCTACTCAAACTCATGTCCATAGAGTCAGTGATGCCATCCAACCATCTCATCCTCTGTCATCCCCTTCTCCTCCCACCTTCAATCTTTCCAGCATTAGAGTCTTTTCAAATCAATCAGTTCTTCACATCAGGTGGCCAAAGGATTGGAGTTTCAGCTCTAGCATCAGTTCTTCCAATGAATAATCAGTACTGATTTCCTTTAGGATGGTCTGGTTGGATCTCTGCATTCCAACGGACTTTCAAGAGTCTTCTCCAACACCACAGTTCAAAAGCATCAATTCTTGGACACTCAGCTTTCTTTATAATCCAATTCTCGCATCCATACATGACTATTGGAAAAAACATAGCTTTGATTAGACAGACTTTTGTTGGCAAAGTAATGTCTCTGCTTTTTAATATGCTGTCTAGGTTGGTCATAGCTTTCCTTTCAAGGTGCAAGCGTCTTTTAATTTCATGGCTGCAGTCACCATCTGCAGTGATTTTGGAGCCCCCCAAAATAAAGTCTGTCACTGTTTCCATTGTTTCCCCATCTATTTTCCATGAAGGACCGGATGCCACGATTTTAGTTTTCTAAATGGAAAAGAGATGATGAAAAAGTGGAAACAGTGACAGATTTTATTCTCTTGGGCTCCAAAATCACTGTGGACGGTGACTGAAATTAAAAATCATGAAATTTAAAGATTCCTCCTTAGAAGAAAAGCTATGGCAAACCTAGGCGGCATATTAAAAAGCAGAAACATCACTTTGCTGACAAAAGTCCATACAGTCAAAGCTATGGTTTTTCCAGTAGTCATGGATAGATATTAGAGTTGGACCATAAAGAAGGCTGAGTGCTAAAGAACTGATGCTTTTGAATAGCGGTGCTGGGGAAGACTCTTGAGAGTCCCTTGGACTGCAGGGAGATCAAATTCTAAGAAAATCAACCCTGAATATTCATTGGAAGGACTGATACTGAATCTGAGCTCCAATACTTTGGTCCCCTGATGCAAAGAGCCAGCTCTTTGAAAAAGACCCTGATGCTGGGAAAGATTGAAGGCAGGAGGAGAAGGCGACAACAGACGATGAGATGGTTGGATGGCATCACTGACTTAGTGGACATGAGCTTGAGCAAACTCCGGGAGATGGTGAACAACGGGAAAGCCTGGTGTGCTGCAGTTCATGGAGTTGCAAAGAGTCAGACATGACCCAGCAACCGAACAACAAATGATGTAAATCAACTGTATGGTTTATGTATTATCCTCTATTAAGTTTAGTCAGCATGAATGGGCTCTCCCAACATGAATTAATTGACCAAAATCAACTTCTGGGCAAGCAAGCTGAGGTTTGGATCATTGTAAAGAAAGAAGTCAACAATGTTTCTATCTCTTGTCACTCTAAGATCGCTGTATTTCATGTACTCAGAGATATTGAGAGGGGTTTTTTGTTGTGCTTTTCCATTCTAGAATGGAACCAGAGACTCAGAAAAGCGAGTGGAGTTGCCTTAGACACAGTTCACCTAGACTGACTGAAGCTGAAACCCAATCATTTGAATTGTACTTTGTCTTCATGGGAGGAGACAGTCTGCACAGAATTTGCCTTCTCAACAACAACAAAAAGCTGTAAATATTTCTCCAGTGATGTTTAGGAAAGAAGATTCTCTGTTTGGTACATGAAAAGATGCTCAGTATTGCTAATTATTAGAGAAATGCGAATCAAAACTATCATGAGGTATCACTTCACACCAGTCAGAGTGACCATCATCAGAAAGTCTACAGATAATAAATGTGGGAGAGGGTTTAGAGAAAAGGGAATCCTTCTAGATTGTTGGTGGGAACATAAATTGGTATATCTGCTATGGAAAACAGTATGGAGTTTCCTTAAAAAACTAAAAATTGAGTTAGTTACCACATATATTTCTGCAATCCCACTTCTGGGCAAATATCCAAAGAAAACTATAATTCAAAAAGATACTGCACCCCAGTGCTCATCACAGCACTGTTTACAATAGAAAAGTCAAGACATGGGAGCAAACTAAATGTTTATTGATAGATAAATGGATAAAGAAGATGTGGTACATACATGCAATGGAATATTACTCAACCACAAAAAGAATGAAATAATGCCATTTGCAGCAACACGGGTGAGAGATTACCATATCAAGTGAATTAAATCAGACAGAGAAAGATAGTATCAGTTATGATATCACTTATATGTGGAATCTAAAAAAATGAGACAAATAAACTTATGTACAAAACAGAAATAGACCCACAGACAGAGAAAACAAACATATGGTTATCAAAGGGAAAAGGAGGTGGGGGAAAGGATAAATTCAGTTCAGTTCAGTCGCTTAGTTGTGTCCAACTCTTTGCGACCCCATGAATCGCAGCACACCAGGCCTCCCTGTCCATCACCAGCTCCCGGAGTTCACCCAGACTCACATCCATAGAGTCAGTGATGCCATCCAGCCATCTCATCCTCTTTCGTCCCCTTCTTCTCCTGCCCTCAGTCCCTCCCAGCGTCAGAGTCTTTTCCAATGAGTCAGCTCTTTGCATGAGGTGGCCAAAGTACTGGAGTTTCAGCTTTAGCATCAGTCCTTCCAAAGAAATCCCAGAGCTGATCTCCTTTAGAATGAACTGGTTAGATCTCCTGCAGTCCAAAGGACTCTCAAGAGTCTTCTCCAACACCACAGTTCAAACGCATCAATTCTTTGGCTCTCAACCTTCTTCACCGTCCAACTCTCACATCCATACATGACCACAGGAAAAACCATAGCCTTGACTAGACGAACCTTAGTCGGCAAAGTAATGTCTCTGCTTTTGAATATGCTATCTAGGTTGCTCATAACTTTTCTTCCAAGGAGTAATAAATTAGGAGTTTTGAATTAGCATGTACACATTTCTATACATATTAATAAAACAGGTAAGTGACAAAGACCTACTGTATAACACAGGGAACTATATTCTTAAAAATAAAGAAAAAATTTAAAAATAAATAAGGGAATTCCCTGGTTGTCCAGTAATTAGCACTTTCACTGCTGTGGCCTGGGTTCAATCCCTGTTAGGGAACTAAGATCTCACAAGTCTCTCGAGGCCACACACACACACACACACACACACAGAAAATGAATGTACTTCTATCAGCCGAGCACTTTAACTCCAAGCCCAGGGCTTGCTCTGCCTCTTGCTAAAGCAATCATTTGACTGCTTCTACTGCAGCCACTGCAGAATGGGAAACAGTACAAACGTGGTAATCACAGAGAGCAGTGTTTGCAGCTCCAGCTGTTGGCTAGATATGTGGGCACGTGCCCTCCACAGGGTGACTGGTGAGGACACGTCACTCAAGTCTTGGGTGCTCAGTGAAGCAGGTCTTAAGGAGACAACAGAAGAAGGTAGCATCTTTCTGACCTAATAACAGTCTGGCTTTGTCTCCAACGTGTAGGAAGTGTCTCCCCAGCATACAGCTATGATGAAACGTAAGACCACAAAGATGAATCTTCCTAGGGTTTCCCAGGGTTATATCGGAGAAAGCAATGGCAACCCACTCCAGTACTCTTGCCTGGAAAATCCCATGGACAGAGGAGCCTGGTAGGCTGCAGTCCATGGGGTCGCTAAGAGTCGGACACGACTGAGCAACTTCACTTTCACTTTTCACTTTCATGCATTGGAGAAGGAAATGGCAACCCACTCCAGTGTTCTTGCCTGGAGAATCCCAGGGACAGGGGAGCCTGGTGGGCTGCCATCTATGGGGTCGCACAGGGTCGGACACGACTGAAGCGACTTAGCAGCAGCAGCAGCAGGTTTATATAGCTGCTGCTTTCATCCAAGAGAATGGGTGAGGAGTTCTACCTGGATGAACTCTTAAGACTACCACCTTGTGATTCAGCCTTGCCTCTGAATTGTTTTATCAGTCTTCTCAGGACTGAATCCATACAGTCGGCTGCACTTTGCTATGGAACAGAATTGAATTTTGCTATGCACCCAGAGGAATCTAATTTTCTCATCTTTTCAGAGAACTGAGAGGGGATGGACTTAGGAACAGGGGTACTTCTTTCATTTTAATGACGTAGAATGTCAAGCATNCAGGGGAGCCTGGTGGGCTGCCATCTATGGGGTCGCACAGGGTCGGACACGACTGAAGCGACTTAGCAGTAGCAACAGCATAATTATTTGAACACTGTGATTGTCTCCAGGAACTGAAGGATGGCTAGGAGCCTGAATTGATTTTATTTCTAAACAGTGTTGTAGGTGGAGTGTAAAGCAACACTTGAAAACCTTTTCAGGTATAAATAAGTTACAGGTTACTTCTTGGGGCAAACAGAAAAGCTGTAAGAAAGATGTACATTTGTTGTTGTTCAGTTGCTAAGTTGTATCTGATTCTTTGTGAACCTGTGGACTGCAGCATGCCAGCCTTTCCTGTCCTTCACTATCTCCTGGAATCTGCTCAAACTCATGTCCACTGAGTCAGTGATGCCATNACATTTGTTGTTGTTCAGTTGCTAAGTTGTATCTGATTCTTTGTGAACCTGTGGACTGCAGCATGCCAGCCTTTCCTGTCCTTCACTATCTCCTGGAATCTGCTCAAACTCATGTCCACTGAGTCAGTGATGCCATCCAGCCATCTCCTCCTCTGTCATCCCCTTCTCCTCCTGCCCTCAATCTTTCCCAGCATCAGGGTCTTTCCCAATGAGTCAGCAACGAGTGGCCAAAGTATTGGATCTTCAGCTTTAGCATCAGTCCTTCTAATGTGATTTCCTTTAGGATTGACTGGTTTGATCTCCTTGCAGTCCAAGGGGCTCTCAAGAGTTTTTTGCAGCACCACAATTTAAAAGCTTCAATTCTTCAGTGCTCAGCCTACTTTACGGTCACTAAGATGCACATGAAGTAACTATAAAGTTGTGAGGAACCACTGACAACAACCCTGGGAGACCCTGTCGATGCCTCCACGACTGCCATCTCTCTAGTCCTCTTTCAGTCTCGCGGGTGGAGATGCCAGGAATCCACTACTCCAGTTGCCTTTGGTTTTAGGCTGAGTGTGTGGCTCAGTGTTGGTCGCTGGGACCTTTAAGGAAATCTCACTGGACTTCCTAAGATGAATTTCCTCCCTGATAAGAGAGAGAAGATGGAGCACAGACTTCTTGCTGCCCATTACTTCCCGCTTTTGGGTGCTTTTCTGTCAAGACCAAAGGCTTGTAATGACTGTAGACTCCCCTCATCCATGAGAGGGTGCTGTGCAATTCTGAGGATGGCAGAAGATAGAGAGCTGGTGCTTGGTGATGAAATGGAGCTTTTGGGGGTGGGGTTTAAAATAGGGCTTTATTTTTTCTGAGCTTTATTGAAGTGTAATTGACAAATACAATTGCAAGATATTTCATGTACAGCATGATGATCTGATATACGTATACATTGTGAAAGGATTTCCCCCGTAGAGTTAGTTAAGAGATACATCTGTATCTTTAGTGTGTGTGTGTGTGTGTGTGTGTGTGTGTGTGTGTGTGTATGTGAAAGAGAGAGAGAACGTTTAAATCCTACTTTTAGCAAATTTCAATTTTACAGTATGGTGTTATTAACCATGTGAAGTGAAAATAAAAGTGTTAGTTACTCATTCGTGTCCTACTCTTTGCGACCTCATGGACTATAGTCTGCCAGGCTCCTTGGTCCGTGAGGATGCTCCAGGCATGAATACTAAAGTGGGGAACCATTTCCTTCTTTAGAGGATCTTCCTGACTCAGGGATCAAACCCGAGTTTCCTGCATTGCAGGCAGATTCTTTACAGTCTGAGCCACCATCATAGTCACCATGTTTTAGATACTTTAGACCTTATTCAGCTAATGGCTGAAACTTTGTTCAGCCTTTTACCAATCTCTCTCCATTCCCAGACCCCACCTCCCAACCTACCTCCTCCAGTCCATGGCAACCCATTTTCTACTCTCTTAGAAAACTCAATTTTCTGTGAGTGTGACTTTTTTTGAGTCACATATATAAATGATATGAGACATTTATTTTCCGCTATCTGGCTTGTTTCACTTAGGTTAATGCCTTCCAGATGCATCCATGTTGTTGCAAATGACCGGATTTCCTTCCTTTTTAAGGAAGGAAACATCTTCTTTATCCATTTATCCATTGATAGACACTTAGGTTGTTTCCACGACTTGGCCGTTGTGAATTATGATGCAATGAACATGAAAGCAGATAATTTTTTCAAGATAATGACTTTGTTTCCTTTGGGTTTATGCTTCCTTTCAGTCTCTCTGTTTCCTTTGGGATTGCTGGATCGTATAATAGTTCTACTTTCAACTTCTTAAGGAGACTTGATACTGTTTTCCATAGTAGTTGTATCAGTTTATGGTCCCACCAACAGTATACAAGAGTTTCCTTGCCAGCATTTGCAGTTCTTGTCTTTTTGATACTAGATCTCCGGAGTTCTGAGGTGCTCTGTCAGCATCACTAGCGGTATACGGTTCAGTTCAGTTCAGTTCAGTTGCTCAGTTGTGTCCGACTCTTTGCGACCCCATGAATTGCAGCACGCCAGGCCTCCCTGTCCATCATCAACTCCCAGAGTTCACTCAGACTCAAGTCCATCGAGTCAGTGATGCCATCCAGCCATCTCATCCTCGGTCATCCCCTTCTCCTCCTGCCCCCAATCCCTCCCAGCATCAGAGTCTTTTCCAGTGAGTCAACTCTTCACATCAGGTGGCCAAAGTACTGGAGTTTCAGCTTTAGCATCATTCCCTCCAAAGAACACCCAGGACTGATCTCCTTTAGAATGGACTGATTGGATCTCCTTGNTTGGGAGCACAGAGTCTTCGCCACTGGACCACCCAGTAAGTCCCTCTTCCATCCATATTTAGCTGCCCAGGTATAGATGTGAAGAAGCTGAATCATTGGATTTAACCAAAAATGTTTTGTTTTGCAGGAAAGTTCAATGGAGATTGAGAGGGGCAAGGAAGTTTACGTTGAATGCAAGTTTATAGATCTGGATATGAAGGGAAGTGGACGGATTATTTTAGAAATAAAATTGAGGTACTTCCCTGGTGATCGAGGGGTTAAGACTCCACATTTCCAGTGCAGTCAGTGCAGGTTCAATCTCTGATTGGGAAACTAAGAGCCCCCACATGCCTCATGGCATAGCCAAAAAAAAAAAAATTTTTTTTTTCAATAAACAAAGTTAAAATTAAAAGAGAGTGCTAACGGTTTATCGATCCTTGAGGCAGGAGGGTATTAGGATGGGAGGAGGAGTGTTAGGGTATGAGAAGGAAAGGCAGATGGTAAACAGAAGATGATTCTCTCCTTTTTTTTTTGGCTGCTCTGGGCAGCTTGAAGGATCTTAGTTCAAACCTAGGCCCTGAAAGTGAAAGTGCCAAGTCCTAACCACTGGACCACCAGGGAATAAGTACTTTCAGTTTCAGAGGATTTTCTCTGCATTGAATTACTCCAGCTCTATCTTTTTTTCTAACCCTTGGTTTTCCCTTATTTCTTCTTTCCACTTCTCCTAACACAAGAGAGAGAGAAGCGATGAAGTCTTCTTTTCATTTCCTGTCTGGACGACTGAGATGCTGGCTTTGCACCAATCAGATGGGTCTCTGTCTCTCCTTCTCTCTCTCCATTCTCAAAAAGGGAAGCTGATCATTGGGGGATGATGGGGCCCATGAGCCCTCCACCTTCCTCCTTGTGGACATCTCATTCTCTGGAAAGTGATCTCGTTGAGGGGAAAAAAAGGCCAGAGACTGCAGACACCAGCCTATGGGCACGATTTTAGCTGCAACCAGAAAGAACACAGACAATAACCAGGGAAAGTGTGAGGCCCTGGTGTGGAAATAGCCTTTATGGGAAGAGCTTTCAACACAAGAGAATTTGGGAAGTGATCCAGAGACAGTGAGGCTTCCCAGGTGGCAAAGTGGCAAAGAACCCACCTGCCAATGCAGGAGACACAGGAGACTTGGGTTTGATCCCTGGGTTGGGAAGATCCCCTGGAGGAGGAAATGGCAACCCATTCCAGTATTCTAGTCTGGAGAATCCCATGGACAGAGGAGCCTGGTGGGCTATAGTCCAAGAGTCAGACATGACTGAGCGCAAAGCAGCAGACACTGAGCAAATTAGACAGTGCTCATCCTAGTTCTCCATCACCACACAGAAGATACGGGGACTCAAAGGGACGACAGGGGAGGGAGTCGCCTGTCTTGTTGGTTTTAGCCGGAATACTCACTCCGAGACTGGAAGCAATTCGGGAAAAACCCTCAGTGGTCTCAGGGGAGGTCAGCCAAACCTGCCCCAGGGTCCTTGGAGGGAGAGGACTATCCCGAGAACTTTGATAGGCAGCTAGACTCGTGGCAGGGAGGGGGCCCTGGGCTTGGTCACCACGACCTACCCTACTTTCCCACGAAAGTTCAGGAAACTACCCCTCCACCCAGATCTCCTTAAAAATACCCTTGGACTCCTAGACTCTGTAACTGATCAAAACTTTATAGACTTTTCCCCCACCGCTGTGAATTTACATATCATGTTTCTTCTTCCCAGAATGCTGTCCCCCATTTTTCTCCCTAGAAAATTCATATTCTTCTGTTTCTCAAGACTAGTTGAAAGGTTACGTCCTCTCTGAGGCCTTGCCTCTGAGGCTGCTTTTCCTTTGCTCCTCCTGAAATGTAACTTTGCCAGTCTTACTTCACATCACCATTTATCTGTTTATATATGTGTCTCCCAAAGGCAAGGCTCACTCCTCAGTTATCTTGGTATCCTTCAAAGTTAGCAATCTGTTAAACACTCTAAAAATATTTGTTGAGTGGGTGACAGTATGCTGTACTCAGAAATAGACACCTTGAGATATATATATAAAAGCAAAACATCGGACTTCCTCGGCAGTCCAGTGGTTAAGAGTCTGCCTTCTAGTACAAGGGGCGCAAGTTCAATCCTTGGTGGATTTCACATGCTGTGGAGTATGGTTTAAAAAAAAAAAATAAAAAAAAATAAAATGCAATCCCTCACAAGAAGTTTACCTATTAGTTAGCAATAATTTAATTTAATATATTTAATATTTATTTTATAATAATAGATTTACCATATATGTGGTATTTAAGTGTTTATTATAGCCTAGGCATTGAATCACTAAATTAAACATATATATCCAGTTGTTAACTTCTCACAATAATATGTAAGATAAGTATTGTAATTATCCCCAAATTACAGTTGGATAAAATTAGGCTCAGAGAGATTAAAGAATTTGCTTGAGATCTCAAAGTGACTGTCAGGCCCAAGGTTTGAATGAAGGCTTTTCTTTCTCTCAAACTTGTCTTCTTAACCATTATACTATGATGCTTGAGACAGGTTTTGTATAATACAGTTTTCATGCATGCTTGCTAAGTTCCATTAGTCCCTTTGTGACTCTGTGGATTGTAGCTCACCAGGCTCCTCTGTCCATGGGATTCTCCAGGCAGAATACTGGAGTGGGTTGCCAGGCACTCTCTAGGGGATCTTCCTGACCCAGGGATCAAACCTATGTCTCTTATGTCTTCTGCATTGGCAGGTGGGTTCTTTACCACCAGCAGCACCGCCTGGGAAGCCCCCTAATATAGTTTATATTATCACTATTACAGAATGATACAACAACACACAAAATCATGTGGTTCAAATGGAAAACATTTATATGAGATTATTAATTCTCTGATACATGAAATAATTGCAAAAGGAGTTAGACAAAAAAATATGGGTAAGGGTAAGTAGCCCAAGAAAGTGGCGTGGAGACAGAACTTGAGTGAAGCTGGGTCTTGGACAGTGGATCAGAGGAAGGGATCCAACATTAAGTCTTTCTGTATAAGCACTCTATGTACATTTTCTTATATCCCTCATAAGAAGCTCAGTTCTCTCCACTTACCAAGGGGAAACCAAGGCTCAAGGAGGTTATATAATTTGCCCAAGTCTGAACTTCTAAATGTGAGCATAAACTCAAACCCAGACCTCTCTTCCACTCTGTACTGCATCTGGTTGGTAGAAAGGTCCAAGGAGAGCATTCTGGTGCAAGGGAGCAGGAGGAGCAGAAAGAGNGGAGGTTATATAATTTGCCCAAGTCTGAACTTCTAAATGTGAGCATAAACTCAAACCCAGACCTCTCTTCCACTCTGTACTGCATCTGGTTGGTAGAAAGGTCCAAGGAGAGCATTCTGGTGCAAGGGAGCAGGAGGAGCAGAAAGAGGCTGGAATGAGCAGGATGCCTGTTTGAAGGAGGAAATGAATAATCAGGCCCTCAAGCCTTCCATCCTCTGAGGAGCAGAGGGTGGGACTTCCCAGGAAGCTCCGCCCACTGCAGAGGATTGCAACAGGGGGAGGTGAGGGGGAGGGTTCTGGGGTTCCTGGAAGGTGACTGAAGCACACAAGGCTGGCACTATGCCCATTGTGTGGCTAAAACTGCCCCCCCAATAGTGCTGGGGTGGGAAAGCCATGGCTCCAGAGCTAGCTCCTGAAAGTCTACCACCGAGCCCCCCAAACACGGCTGCACTTTAGTCCCGGTTCTCTCCCAGAACCAGACTGCCTCCTGGTTTCAGTTCTGTTCCAGGTATCTCTCCACCAGAGTCTGACTTCCAGATAAGTAGACTCTTCTCAATGCCCAAGCCTCTGAGACACTCTGGCTTCCAGGTTTCTAAGCTTCTGAAGAATACACATGCTAATGCAGGAGACACAAGAGATGTGGGTTCGATTCCCGGGTTGGGAAGATTCCCTGGAGGAGGACATGGCAACTCAGCCCAATATTTTTGCCTGGAGAATCCCACGGACAGAGGAGCCTGGTGAGCTATTGTCCATAGCGCGGCACAGAGTCAGACACAACTGAAGCTACTTAGCCTCACCTGTCATTCCCCAGCCTCGCTTATTGGTCTCCTTTAATCTTCCCCAAACTCCACTGAATAGGTATTATCATCCTTATCTCCATTTTCCCTTGTAAAGAAACAAGGCTCAGGAAGATTGAGTTGCCCAAAGTCATGTAACCAGTGAATGCAGGGACTCAAGTCCAGGTCTTAAGATTCAAGATCTGAACAACAACAACAACATTCTACTTACTCTACACCACAAAAAGGTGCAGAAGTCGAAGGTCGATACCGAAATCAGCTTGATTATATTCTTTGCAGCCAAAGATGGAGAAGTTCTATACAGTCAGCAAAAAACAAGACTGGGAGCTGACTATGGCTCAGATCATGAATTCCTTATTGCCAAATTCAGACTTAAATTGAAGAAAGTAGGGAAAACCACTAGACCATTCAGGTATGACCTNCTCCCCCCAACCCCAACTCCCCTCACACACTGACAACAAACCTGGCCAAGAAAGAGGCCTTTGTCCTAGGACATCTGAGGCTGCAGGGGGAGGGGAGAAGGCTACAGGTGAAAGGACACATCAAAGCGGCTGGGCCCTCCTCCCCTGAAAGCTCCCCTACCCCTTTCCCAGAGCCCAGGCTTTCCTGAAATAAAAGCAGTGTCCCGAAGGCCCACCTGCCTAACAACTGGGATGCTAGACATCTGGTCCTTTTCTCCAGCTGCTCTCCACCTTGCCAGGACTCAGTTTCCCTGACCTGAAGAGAGTCAAAGGGGCAAAGGGCAACTTGTATGAAGTTTAGAGGTCGCTCTAGATCATCAGGTTGGAATTCATCATACGCATGGGAGAAACGCAGAGCTGGCTGGACTCCTGGGCTCACACGGAGGGCTGGGAGCCATGTGTGCCCCACGCTGGCCGGGAGCAAGTTGGGGGCGGGGTGTGGGCAGAAACCACACCGGGCTCAAGTTTCCTCTCTTGGCCAGAAGGGGCAGGAGGAGAGGAGGGCCACGGGGAAAGGGGAGGGTTGGAGGAAGGACGGAGAACTCGGGCGAGGGCTTCAGAGAAGAGGCTGGTGCGCCGGCCCGGAGCTCCCCGCACTCCACACTGGGCGCTCAGCGATGGCCGGGGGGCGGGGCACGGCCCTCCGCGGCTCTCAGAGGTAGCAGGGATCCTCACCCAGGAGGTGTCAGCCCAGGCCGGCCTCGTCCCTCTCATCGCTCTCCTCACCTCGCTGGGACCCAGCCACAGGTGCTTGCGGGGCGGGCGGGGAGGAGGACTGCAGTGGATCTGGGGACAGCCTGGGGAGGTGGAGGAGGCAAAGGGAGAGAAGAACCAACTCGCAGGGCGATCCTAGGAGGTGGCAGACCTTACCAGGCTGCCCCTGGTTGAGGAATTTGACAGGTGTGGGAATTTCTCTGGGAGACCTACAAGGCTTCTTGAGCCCTTTGGGATTCTTAGGGCAAAATGCTACGGATGGGGACCAGACAGTGGTCCCCCGAGGGGCGCCTCAGGGGCTGGGGAGTGACCCTGAGTAACCCTCGGGCAGACTGGCTGTCTCTGGACTCTCAGGTATGCGGTACCATCCTTCCCCCTGCTCCATCCCATCATGCTGCCCTGTCCAGCCATCTGGGGAGGTCTCGGGGAAGTTGAGGAATCTGAGACAGTGGACACCTGGGTCGCTGAGAAGTGTTGTTGCACCAGGATGGGCTGCTAGGGCTTGGAGGTGCTGAGTTCTCTCTTCCCTGTGCGCCTTCTCTTCTCCGGGCCTGGGGCAGTAGGGATCAGCTGGAATTGGGAGGGAGAGGAAGGCATCCCACTGCAGCATAGTTGCTTCTGACTGGAAATCTTGGCAGCTGAGGAGACAGACGGCTGGGGACAGTGGCAGAGAGGTCACCTGTCACAGCTGCTGGAGCTGAGATTCTCTATCATTGGGCTTCCTAGGGACTGAAGTTGGGGTCTAGTGACTGGGTGACGGGACGGCAGAAACTCGTCCCTCTTTCCCTTGTTCCCATGCACCTGTTTGAGTCATGTGTGACCCCACATATCTTACTGTGCTCAAATCTCTCTCCACACCCTCAACTCCCTCTCCCTCCCCATGGCTCCCTCCACCCGCCCCCTCTCCCCTCCATTCTGTTGCTTTCTCTCAATTCTGTGTGCCTCCCTCTCTTTGGAGATTCTTTTTAATCTTTCTAAGCTGCAGGCTGCTCACCCATCACTCCACACCCCAGGTTTTACTGATTCCTCCCCATCCTTTCCCTGCTTCTGTTGACACCTGGAGAGGAGAGGGAAGTCTAATAAGCTTCAGAACAGAGTCCCAGAGGCGAGCCCTCTCTCTGTCTCTCCCCCTTGTCAAGGTGTTAGAGACCTGGGGCAGCAGATGGGGCCGAATACCTTCCTCTCCACAGCATCCCTCCCCAGATGGTCCTCAGTCTGCATCCTGAAACATAAAGCTCCATGTCATTCTGTGTGTACTCAGGGATTGTGATAAACTCTCTTTGGGTAAGCCAGAATGGTTTAGGATGAGAGTAAAGAGGGTGGATTATAGTCCCTGGAGATGGTGTCCATTCTACTTGATATGCAGTGTTGGGGAGCAAGATGGGTGTGTGACCTCAAAGTGTGGGCTAAACTGGAAAGTGAGGACCATTTGCTGTGAAAGAAAAGGGACATAGCGAGGCAGGCTGCACTTTCCCAGGACCTCTTCAGTTTCTGTACCCTTTGTGATGTTCTATTTGATCTAATTCCTTCTCCCTGAGCTATACCCCTGGCTGCCAGCTCCCTGGCCTGACTTCAGGAAGGTAGGTTTCTAAGACCCAGAGGGGCCTACAGTTGGTGTATAGACCACCACCCATCTCTGAGTGTCTAGGGACACTCACACTACTCGCTTTTGGCCTGGCACAGACTTGTACCAGAGAGCGGGTTGGAGTTGATCCTGAGGTTCTCCTTAACTGCCTCTTTCCTAACTTCCTGTCTCCCTTAGTGACCCTTCTGGATTCTCATTTCCCTGTCCTAGGGTAAGAGGAGGATTAAATTCCTGGTCTTTATGAGAAGGGGCTGATATCTAGTTTCAGAGACCAGGGCAGCCTAGAACCCAGCCTTGCCTGGATCAAGGTTGTGAAACGAGAAGTCTGGAGATTATTTGCCAGACTTTCTGGCTTTGTGTTCTTTCAAGTAAATCCATATGGTTGGACTGGTTAACAGTTTTCAAAATACCGTGGGCCTCTGGCACAGAAACACCCGCCAGACCACTTGTTAAAGTGCAGATTGCCAGGTACCTGTACCTATGAACTCAATTTTGATGGATCTCAGGCGGCTTTCAGAATTCTGTGTTTTCTCAAGCACCCCAGGTGAATGCAACCCACAATAAAGTTTGTGATTGCTTGAGCCAGATATAATCTACTGTAAGGAGGTTCTCCAGGTCTGTCTCCATTTAATGGCAGAGAATGAATAGGAAGCAATTTGCCCCAGATCATGCATGTGGAATGCCAGAGAACCTGGTCTCCTGCCTCCTAGGGCAGGATCTTTGTATTGCACCTAACAGTCAGATCCGGGAAATTATACGGAGGGACAAAACGGGATGTGTGTGTGTGTGTGAGAAGGACTATGAGGCAAGAGTCATTGTTCCTGCCCCCTAAACCCCTTCTCCATTCACTTCGCCTTTGGGCAATTTCCGCCAGAACCTGGGTGGAGAAGGTGGGGTTCCGGTGTTGAAATGGCATCCTGGACAGACATAAACACCCCGCCCTCTGCCCACTGGCCAAGGGCCTGTGTCAACTCCCAGCTCTAGGGATGGCCATGTAACAAGGAGGGACCAGGCAGGGACTTGGGGTGATCCTCCCTCGAAAGGACAGTTTGCAGCTCTCATGAATTTTGTGGTGAGTCAGAGTGGATTCCATATTAAATACCTGTGATGGGCCATCCTTGTGGTGATCTAAGGTCACCCAACTCTATACTCTGTCTGTCCTTCTATAAGGCTCCCCCACCCACCCAGTCTGCCTGCCTTTACTTCTACAGCAAACATAAGGTACAGTGCGTGGCCCTAAGAGATCAGGGGGCCCCTGCCAAATCTACTTGGAGTGTCTTGCCAAAGGCAGGGAGAACAGATGAGGGTGAGATGGGTGTCAGGGAATAGGAAGGTGGAGTGAGGAGAAAGGGTGACAGAAAGGAGATGAAAGCAGGGCTGAGGGATTGCTGAGAATGTTGAACTGTCCAAGCAGAGAGGGAGGGACCTCCAAATTCAACTTGTCTCACTCCCTGGTTTTACAAATGAGGAAACAGAGGCTCAGAGAAAGGCGACGACTTGCTCGACATCTTGCTGCTGCACAGGTCTGCAACTCCAGCCCAGATCCAAAGCAAAGGGGCTGGAGGGGAGTGAGTATTCAAGTTTCTAAAGAAATATTCCCTAGAAGAGAAAAGAGGCCGAGATTCCACAGAAGGAGCTGACAGATGCTGAATGCCAGTAGAGTCTCGGCATAGCAAGATGTGGGAGCAGGACTGGGAAGGTGCCTGGAAGGTGGGACAGGCAGGAGAGTCAGCAACTCTAGGCACCAGAGCTGACTCTGCTTCAGAATGGACCTTATAGAATCTTTGTGAAAATCAGTCTCATAAATGAGTGCCTGAGACCCCCAGGCTCAGTTCTCAACAAATGCCAAGCAAGTCTTTGCTGTGGTTATTATGTAACCTGGTTTGTGGGGTAGGGTATAGCCAAGAGGACCCTGCAGGACACAAGGCAGAGGTCCAGTGTCTCCAGAGACCATTCCTCCTCTGCTGCCTGCTGCTGATAAACCTCTTATCTGGCCCAGGCAGGGGAGCCCAGGACCAGGATAGGAGGCGAGGGCAGGGCTGCTATCAGCCAGCAGGCCTGGGGCCTATCTTAGAGAAAGGGAGGGGCTGTCTGCTTAGCTCTTCCCACAACACGCTCCTTGGGGATCCCCAAGCACTCACTCTCAACTTGGAAGGAAAAGACTGAGATCCTAAAATTGAGGGCAGAGGAGGAGAGCAGGAGTGATCCCTGAGGCTGCTACAGGAGACAGGAAAAACAAAACCACGACCCTAGATGATGTGGCTTCTGTCCTGGCCTGTGATACAGTCCTGAGGAGTTAAGCAGTAGGGGGAAGAGAAGGCATCTTATCTGAAAAGAAGATAAAACCTACCACCGTGCTCCCAGAGGAACTGCCTACAGCCATAGCAGGTGAGGTAGAGATAAACAGCCAGCCGAAAGAGGCTTTCTAGCTTAAGGAGCTGTTGATGAGTCCAGCATGAATGGGGGGATGAGGCGTCTCCTTCCCTCAAGTGAAGCTGGAGGGAACCGCTCTGTGCACGCGTGCGTGTTCAGTCTCTCAGTCGTGTCAGACTCTTGGTGACCCCATGGACTGTAGCCCGCCAGGCTCCTCTGTCCATGGGATTTTCCAGGCAAGAATACTGGAGTGGGTTGCCATTTACTCCTCCAGGGATCTTCCCCACCCAGGGATCAAACCCAAGTCTCCTGCATTGGCAGGTGGATTCCTTACCACTGCGCCACCTGGAAAGCCCAGCTGCTCAATGAAGAAGGACAAAACTGCTGACCCATGGCAGGAGAGCCCTAACCCTTGTTTCTCCTTTGATACAGGTTGCTGGGACCATCTGGGCTCTCGGGACCTTGGACCAGGCCCTGGCCCAGTAGGATGTCCCCGTGTCCTCCACAGCAGAGCAGGAACAGGGTAACACAGCTGCCCATTCCGGAGCCAGGTGAGATGGAACTGACTTGGCAGGAGATCATGTCCATCACTGAGCTGCAGGTAAGCCAGGTAGGGGGGAACGAGGTGGTGGGGGCAGGGAAAAGCAGCGAAACAGGGAGTCTGGCTGGGACTGAGGCCCTGGGTGTGCGTGGCAGGGGTGGCGCTGGAGCAAGCAGAGCCCAGGGTCTCAAGATGGGGATTTTCCGGACACTAAAAAGAAGGGCTGGAGTCCAAGAAATCTGGAGGGAAGGCCAGAGCATTGAGGGGGAGGGGTACAGATGAGCAGGAGATAGCAGTGGTGGGAAGGAAGGATCTGATTGGGGTGCAAGCTCTCTGGGCAGCCACTCTGCTCACGTCTCTCCGCCTCACCTCCTGCCCCGCCTTCTCTTCTTCCCTTCTTCACCTTCCTCTGTTCTGCCCTCTTCTAATCCTGCCTGTCTTCATCCCTCATTTGCTTCCCCTGTCCTCAGCAGCTGGGCCCCTTTCCCTCAGGTAGCAGAGCTGTAGTTCAGGGGCCTCAGGAAGGTGGGGGGGGCGGTCAGGCTATGCCGGGGTCCTTTCCTCCTGCTACTTGGACAAAGGGGTGTCTGTTGGCCTAACAATGATGCCTTTGTCCCCAGCTGGGCTGGAGCAGGATGGTTCCCCCGATGTGGGTTGGGGGCCCTGTTCTCCCCGGCATGTTCTCTCCTCCTCTCTGCACCTGGGCAGGGACAGAGGGACTGGAGGGGAAAGGGCAGGGCTCACGGTGGCTCCCCGAAGTAACTCTCTGCCCCAGACCTGGCACTGTGCCCACGCCAGCCTGGGCCCTCAGGATCTGCCCTAAGCTCTCTTCCCACACAGCAGCTCCCTCTGCTGGGCACCTGGGGCATGGCCAGGGTCTGAACTTGACCCTTTGACCCTAGATAATGGCAGCAGGAAAAGCGTTCCAAAGGTCATCATGGAGTGACTCCTTGTCTTCCTGAAGGAAATAAAGGGACAAGAGACATCTCAAGCCAGTAAGAACTTCTCCTGAAGAGGAGGGGATTCCACAACTGTTGTGGCGTTAGGTAGTCCTTTCTGAAGTCTGACTTCTGCGAGTGCCCTCCCTGTTTAAGCCGCTTTCTTCATGAACTTGGCTCTGTCACAACTTTGCCAGAAGCTTTTAATGATTATTAGCAACTTTCTGTTCCCTTGTGATTATCTCACTGGTTCTTTCAGTGGGACTCAGATTGGTTCTGAGAGAGAGATGGTTTCTTCTCTTCCTCAGCCTGTCTACAAACCTCTTTTCTGGTGTCTTTTCTTGCAGGGTCTGAATGCTCCAAGTGAGCCATCGTTCGAGCCCTCAGCTCCTGCCCCATACCCAGGGCCCCCGCCGCCTCCAAGTTTCTGCCCCTGCTCCATCCACTCGGAGCCTGGCTTTCCCCTTCCTACACCACCTTATGAGCTCCCAGCACCCACATCTCATGTCCCAGACCCTCCATACTCCTACGGCAGCAACATGACTGTACCAGTCTCCAAGCCACTGACCCTCTCGGGCCTGCTCAGTGACCCCCTCCCAGACCCCTTGGCCCTCCTGGACATTGGGTTGTCAGCGGGGCCATCCAAGCCCCAAGAAGACCCAGAATCTGACTCAGGATTATCCCTCAACTATAGTGACGCTGAATCTCTTGAGTTGGAGGGGACGGAGGCTAGCCGGCGTCGCAGCGAGTACGTAGAGATGTACCCAGTGGAGTACCCCTACTCACTAATGCCCAGCTCCTTGACCCACCCCAATTATGCCTTGCCACCTGCCGAGACCCCCTTAGCCTTAGAACCCTCCTCGGGCCCTGTGCGGGCCAAGCCCACTGCACGGGGGGAGGCGGGGAGTCGGGATGAGCGGCGGGCCCTGGCCATGAAGATCCCCTTCCCTACGGACAAGATTGTCAACCTGCCAGTAGACGACTTCAACGAGCTGCTGGCGCGGTACCCGCTGACAGAGAGCCAGCTGGCCCTGGTCCGGGACATCCGAAGGCGGGGCAAGAACAAGGTGGCCGCCCAGAACTGTCGCAAGAGAAAGCTGGAGACCATCGTACAGCTGGAGCGGGAACTGGAGCGGCTGGGCAGCGAGCGGGAGCGGCTTCTCCGGGCCCGAGGAGAGACCGACCGGACCCTGGAGGTCATGCGCCAACAGCTGACGGACCTGTACCGTGACATTTTCCAGCACTTGCGGGATGAAGCAGGCAACAGCTACTCCCCTGAAGAGTATGCGCTACACCAGGCTGCTGATGGGGCCATCTTCCTGGTGCCCCGGGGGGCCAAGATGGAGGCCACAGACTGACCTGGCCAGAGGGGGTGGGACTGGTGATGGGGGTTTCCTTCATTCTCTTCTGATAAAGATCCTCCCCATCCATGAGGCCCAGGGGGAGCTGAGTCCTGTAGACCAGGAGGGGACCACAGGGGGAAACCTGGCATTTGGAAGGTCCGAGGTGTGTTCAGTGAGGCTTGCCTGGAGGCAAGGATGTGAGGAGAGGGCTGGAATCTCTCTTCAGTTTTTCAGTTTTCTAGGTCTCCAGTCTGGATTGAGCTTTGGTATATAAAGCACTCTATGGAAATAGCCTTGTGCTGTGTCTTCTCTCTTGAGGGAGGGTGATGAACTGGGGAGCTCCTCAGAGCTCACTGCCTGGTGGTGGAGAGGAGGGTATTCTTCTGAGCTTGCTTCTCTCTGCCGACTGTAGGAAGACGGGACACGCAACAGTTGGGCCTGAGCAGTGTCATCTACCACTTTCAACCCCCTTCTCAGAGCCAGAGGCCATGACTTGAGGAACCCCATTTTCTTGGGTGGCCCCCTATTTATAGAGCTAGGATTGCTGCTGGAGCTGGCTAGACCCTCTTTAACAGGTTCCTGAGTGTTAGGACTGAAAAGCCTGGAATGCCCACAGGACAGGCCTTTCTTGGTTTGAACAAGAGAATTGGATTGGAACCCAACTTTCAACCTGATACTGGGAAAGACAGTGTTAAGAGAAGGTGGCAATGGAGGATGAGGTGGTTAGATGGCATCACTGGCTCAAAGGACATGAGTTTGAACAAATTCCAGGGGTGAAGGACAGGGAAGCCTGGGGTGCTGCAGTTCACAGGGTCTGAATTGAACACCACTGAGTGAACAAGTTTTAGAGGATTTCACACCCAGGACTGGGTAAAACTTGCTCCACAACACACCATGTGCATTTTGGTTAAATCATCCATCTCCCTGGTTATGTTGGATGTTACCCAATTCTTGTTTTCGTGTGCTGCCCTTCCCCCACCCCCTACCACCTACTTCCCCCACTTCTAGATCCTTGATCTAGGGCAGGGCCTTTTGCTAGTGTTTTTTAGAACACAATGTTTCAAACTCCCTCCACACACCTTTGTCCTGTTGCTTGGATTTGGGGCAGTTCCCAATCTTCCTGATCACTAGATTATATAAAATTACCTCTTTGGAGTATTTTGCTTCTATTTAACACTTCTATTCCATTTTACTAGAGAAATCTTACTTCCAAGTTCTTGATACTCATTACAGTTTTAAGACAAAAAATCAAGTGATTGAAATAAAAACTTAATGCCTACAGATTCAAAAAAACTTGGTCTCCAGGGAATGAAAACTTCCTAACAGACCTGAAGATAGTCCAACTTGTCAACTTTCTTAAAAACTTGAAAATGTGGGGTCAGGTAGTTTGAGATCACAGACTGAAGTTTTTTCATTCAAATCAAACCCACAAAAATTCAGACTAATTTAGACATCTAACAAATTATTTAATAGGCACATAAGCTCAAGGGATTGTTCTAGGCACTGGAGATACAGTCAACAGGAGACACCTCTCGTGGAGGTACACTTTGGTGGGAAAGATTCTCAGACACATGTATTCATCAGTAAGTACTTCAGGTGGAAGATGGAAGGCTGGGTCACAAGAATTGGTTACTTCACGTAAAAGAATGGGAAATTTCCTTACTCATAATTCTGGTTAATAATGGACCTGATGGATTCACAAGCTTTCTTTTACCAAGAATGGAAACAGGTTAGAGAAAAATACAAGCACTTGCTGAAAGAAACTACTGCTTTCAAACACATTTTTAGGCTTATTACCTTTGCAAAGGTGAAGTACCTCCCACCCAATCCCTCCTTTAGTCTTGTGGCTCTTTTTGAAGCTGGAAATAATTGACTGGTAAAAGCTCATTTACTCCTAGATGAGGTCCACTATGCTCAAGAACTTAACACTAACAAGGGATAAGGGTACAATTCTGGTGTACCAGATACCTGGCTATCATTAATTCCTCTATTTCTCATTCTCAAGCTTCACCTGATAAAGAACAAGCAGCAGCATCAAGTTATTTACCAAAAATACCATGAAGGGAGACAAAGAAAACAAGGCACAAAACCAAGTTAAATGCATTTTATTTTTTCAAGTTCATTCACAAAATTGAATGATTGATTCAAGCTGCACAGCAGGTAGTAAGTAACTGCATGGCAGTGACAAGCACCAAGAGGCTTGGATAAAGGTCCTCATAAGGATGTTTCTGCAAAAGGGAAAAAGAGAAGTTCATTAGGCAGATGAGAGTCTACAATCATACCCATTCTCTTCACTGAGAAACCCAACTGTTTTAATGATTGCTGGCTAGTCTATTAGGTAGAGAACAGATCAAGCTATGAGACCTCTCTACCTCTCTAGTCTATGAGGGACACCTTGTCATTTTTCTTTGGAAATACTAAGCATTGTTACTTTATAAAAGCTTACCTTTTTATCCATGAGCTTGGACTGAAGTTTCTGGAGTTTTTAAAGAGTTGGTATGCCTGTGGTAGCAGTCCTCCCTAGAAAAGTAAACAGCCTTTAGAACTAGCTTTTTTTCAGAGACAAGTTCCATCTCAGGCTAACCCCCCACCTCCCACTAACGGCCCACCCCACCTCCCACAAGCATTTGGGGGAAGATTCTAATATTACTTTGAGCCATTGTTTTATGGAAACAGGTCAAAGGAAGGTAAGAAATATAGAAATTAAAGGGTAAATATATATCACAGTAGAGGTAATTTTTAAAGTGCTCACTTCCTTTATTTGGGAGCCACCAAGAGTAGGGAATCAATTTAAAGCAACTCGGTTCCAGAAAAACCAAGTTTAGCTTAACTGGACTAGTTTTGGCTCAATATATTAAGGAAAATGAGAAAGCTGGATTTTAGAAAGCTATATGGATGTAAGTAAAATCTGTTCTTACCTATCAGCATAGCAATAAAACCTTTTCTCCTGGTTCTGACTGCTAGTCCTAAGAGTCAGGTGTGCCTTACTCTTGTCTGCCTCCTTCCTTGCGATGGTCACTGAAACTTCACTCTCCTAGCTTTCATGGAGTGCCGTGGCCTGCCCCTGGCTTATCTGTACTCCACATACCACAAGTGTCTACTCTCAGCTGTAGAGTGTCTGGGCTCGGAGCCATTCGCGCTATACTTGCTAGCAGTTCCTAGTAGCTGAACATCTCTCCTGGATCTTTAAAGGCATTGTCACGAATCCTGAGGTATCTGCAAACTCCCTCAATAGTTAAGGTTCCACCTGCCATTGCAAACTCAGCCAATATCAAGCCCATGGAACTATTACCCATGCTTTCCCACCCACCTCCACCTCCCACCCAATCCCACCCCAACCCTCCCCAAACTTCCAGAAAACACAC
>SJYV01051828.1:894871-949671 GCA_006410875.1 Neotragus pygmaeus
AAAAAAAAAAAAAAAAGACATTTATTCAGCGTCATGATCAGACTATTACATTTAGCAATCAACAGCATGGGTGCAAAAAAAAAATCTACATTAAAACCCTTTGTTGGAATGCTTTACACTTTCCACAGAACAGAAACTAAAATAACCTGTTATACAATTAGTCACAAGTACAGTCCTCGAGTTTTTTGCCCATACACATGAGTATTGTCTAACACATGTCTTCTTTGTAGCAGCTAGGCCCTGCCACCACTGTGCTTGGCTGAGTTCACAAATCTGTTGTAACCTGTAGCTTCCCTGTCACTTCTCTGGCTCTCCTCTCCTGCTAAGCTTTGTTTCCTGTTGAACAATATGGAATAAAGTTGTTAATCTAAACACAGTAAGACTCAAGGCTACAATCCAATAGCAAGTTGTTTCCCACAAATTTTGCTGATCTGAATATTAACTTAATATCCACAATTTTACTGTAATTATAATGTTAACTATGTTGCACTGCTCAGCTATATTAGGGTTACTGGGTTCATTATAAATTACAATTAAGTGAGAACAACAACAAAAAAAGGTGTTCACTTACCTGGCAGTAATTAAAACCTTCTGCCACTGCCATAGCTACTGCTGCTGCTGGAGCCACCATAGCCACCTAAAAACAAAATTTATTCTCTTAAGCTTTAAAAGTACGAACAGTAACAATGTTTTTTATAGTTGGGGCTTAACCTATTTATATTGCATAAGTTGAAAATCACAGGTTTGGGCTCACATGATTTTCCCAACTCAAACTATTTTAACTCATTTAAAATTTCCTCAACGTTTTCAATTGTCAGCGTTTTGGTTTCTACATTTCCTAAACGGTATTAGTTTAGTCCTCCAATACCACATATATACCATACCTTGGTTTCGTGGTTTGGCAAAGTATTGGCCTCCACCACCATAGGGGCCAGAACTTCTTCCTCCAAAGTTTCCTCCTTTCATGGGTCCAAAATTTGAAGATTGATTGTTGTAATTGCCAAAATCATTGTAGCTTCCGCCACCTCCAAAATTGCTTCCTAAGAATGGAAAAGAGGACCTTTATATGTTATTCAGGGAAAACGAGAAATCCTAGTGTTCAGAGTAAAAAAGTTGCTTGATCTGCCTTGCTCCCAAACTTCTGTGGCTCCAGTTTCAATTATCTTTGTATTTCATGTGCAAGGCATTCAGTTGAATAATCCAGTAACTAAAACTTCACCCAACTCACCATGGCATAACAAAAGGTATACATTCCTTTCCCTTTGAAGGCCTTTACCCAGCCAAGGGCACGGCAAAAACATGCTGGATACATCAACTAAGCACCTAAGATCCCAAGAGTTAACACTAAATCCTGATAGAAGCTAATCTAATTCCAATTAAGACACCACTATCCACTTAACCATCTATTTGGGAGTGAGGCGGCCCCAGCTTAAAGCTAGGAGGAGGTAGCATTGCAAGCCCATTAAAAAAAGTACCATGCAGCACAACACACAATGCTTTAAGACCATCAAATCCTCCTAAGGATGAACTCTGAAAGGCTAATCTAGCTATTGCGCCAAGCACTGGGATCACTGGATACCTACCACTACCACCGCCAAAGCCGCCTCCGCCTCCGTTGTTATAGCTGTCATAGCTGCCACTCCCGCCATAGCCACTGCCCTGGTTTCCATAACCCTGTCCACCACTTCCATAGCCTCTGCTTCCTCCAGAGTAACCAGGGCCGCCTCCTCCATAACCACCTACAAGAATACAAGTCTTCTCAATAAGACAAAAGTATTCAGCAGTCAAATTCTGTGCAAGCATGGCTAAAGGCCTGCTCACAACATGCTATTAGATCATGGTTCAGCTTATCATGCACTAGGGTTTTAGTCTCTACTAACCTACTCTAAAGGTAGCCAAAATTTTTTACCTGTGGTTCTTTAATAAAACTTACCGTCATTACCAAATCCATTATATCCATCCCCACTGCCACCATATCCGCCACCACCACGACTGCCACCAAAGCCACCTAGAAGAAAGTGGAATTTAAAAACCAGGTCTAAAGTATGGGGATTGCACACAAGTTACCTTATGTTAACTATAAATTTAAGGAAGCATTCAATTAGAACTATTTCCATATTTAACAGTCACTGGTTAGAAGCCAGAACTATATTTCAATTAAAATGTAACTTTCAACAAGTCATTGGGGATCATTACAATTTTACCATTAACTATTAGTAAACTATAGCCAAACATACCTCGACCACTGAAGTTTCCTCCACGACCAAAGTTGTCATTCCCACCAAAACCACCTCCACGACCGCCACCAAAGTTTCCAGAACCACTTCGACCTGAGAATCAAGATGAAGTGTTGGGCTATACAGACTATAATTATTCAAAATTATGTTTACGGTTTAGTTAAGTAGCAAACTCACCTCTCTGGCTGGATGAAGCACTAGCCATCTCTTGCTTAGACAGGGCTTTTCTCACTTCACAGTTGTGGCCATTCACAGTGTGGTATTTCTGAACTAAACGATTTTGAAAATAAACAGATCATCTCAGAATTCAGCGTATAGCATAGATTTCAGAACCCTTAACAAATGCCAGCCACCTGATACTTACTGACAATCTTGTCTACGGAGTCATGGTCATCAAAGGTTACAAAAGCAAAGCCTCTCTTTTTGCCACTGCCTCGGTCAGTCATGATTTCAATTACTTCAATTTTCCCATACTGTTCAAAATAATCTCTCAGGTGATGTTCTTCAGTGTCTTCTTTAATGCCACCAACAAAAATCTTTTTCACAGTTAAGTGGGCACCAGGTCTTTGAGAATCCTAACGTAAGAAAAATTAAGGTTATATTATTGAAACCTATTTAAGTGAGGAATTTTAAATCTATTATACTCCCACATGTAAAGTGTCCCTGGTGGAAATCCTCCAAATGACTAATGCAAGGAGGAAAAAGGTACTTACTTCTCTTGAGACGGCCCTCTTTGGTTCCACAACTCTTCCGTCCACCTTGTGTGGCCTTGCATTCATGGCCGCATCCACCTCCTCCACCGTGGCGTATGTGACAAACCCGAAGCCTCTGGAGCGCTTGGTGTTTGGATCCCTCATTACCTTAAAATGTTTAATACGTGTTAAGATCCCCGAAATGGCTGATTTTCTACCTTCACTAAGGTTAAAAGAAACTTTATTACCCACCTTTTATCTCAAGTCCTTCCATTTCCCACTAACCATCCCCAGTAAATTAGTTGGGTGCTTTTTTACTCAGTTAAAGGCACCCCATACTTACAGCTACCATCCTGTTAGCTTTCAAACAAGAACCGCAGCAACTTAAGCCAAGGAAACCAACTAGTTCTACAGCCCTTTGTCTCTTTCGAGTCTTACCACACAGTCTGTGAGCGTTCCCCATTGCTCAAAATGGCTCCTCAGACTCTCATCGGTTGTTTCAAAGCTCAATCCTCCGATGAAGAGCTTCCGCAGCTGTTCGGGCTCTTTGGGAGACTTAGGAGTGGAGGAGGGGAAGAAAGAAGTACGGCTATAACGCAAATCATCTTACAGTTGCAAAAAAACAGATAGCAACGTACGAATCACTTATTGTTCCTCTGGGGCGCAACAAACCACGTGCTTCTCCCCTCTGGGGGAGGCAATATGTTGGGGGCTGGGTGGGCTCGGAGGCCCTGAGCGCATGCGTCCCTTACTCTCCCTCCGACGCACGCGCAACAAAAGGGCTAGGAAAGAACTACATGGCCCACATCCATCTGTAGCTACTCTTTTAAAAAGCAGCCCATTGGGACAAGGCAAAAAACAGACTAAATGTGCCTAAGAGTTTTGCAAGGGGCATCAAGCAGGAGTAATCACTAAGGGTCGCAAGACAGCACCTCATGGCGACGAGGACAAAATGGCGACCTCAACTCAGGGAGGGGGAGGCCCGGGCAGCGATCGAAGAACCGTCGACAGGACTAGGGCAAGCAGCCAAACAAACTGCACCGTGCTAAACTCAGGAAAAGAAGAGAAAGGATATTCGGCTGGAGAGAGCGTCTTACCCACCTCTGACTTAGACATGATGGCAGTGGAGGCAGGGAAGACTTCAACGATGCTTTCACGGCGGCGTCCACGGGCAGAAAGGAGTAACCTCAAGAACGTCTCTGCCAGCCTACCTTCGGCCTCCCTTTTTTATCCCGCCTCCGCGCTGTCGGCATTGGTAGACTCCGCCCCCGAATAGCTCTGATTGGATATTTGAAACAGCTTTCCCCTACCATTGGTCTCTGGTGCTGCATTGCTGTGTAACGTCACCCGTTTGGGCGTTCTACGCAGTCTCCACCCCTCGGGGGTCTATTGGCTCTCGAGTAATATTATTCTTTACTAGAGTGATTGGCTAGTAATTCAATCATTCATGTTTGAATGTACTTGTTATTTAAAGAAACTTTTTAATCCTCTACGGTCTTAATTTTATATTCAGTTTACCTGGCAAACCATGATTAATACTATACCTCAAAAAAGCAGTTAGCAAGTTACAATATTTTCTTTTGACAACGACTGCCTGCTGAGCGCATGTGTAGGAAAATGGCGAGTTTACGCAGGCGCGTAAGAAGTTCCGTTTGGCGCTAGGAACACGTGAAATGGCGGGCAGAAGACGGCGGCTAACCTAAGGCGCCTGCGTAGTGGCGGGCGTTGGGCCCCTTTTGCGCAGGCGTAATGGGCGGGGAAAGGGTCCGGTCTCAGGATTGGTCGCGCAGGCGCAGGGAAGGATCCGTTTTGGCGGGCGGTTGGCGTTGCGCAGAAGGCGGCAGCGGCGGTGGCTTGTGGTCTCACCACAGAAGAACAGGGGAGACATTAGCGTGAGTGATCGGTCTCGATCCCCGGTAAGTGGCGGATAGTCTTGCCTAGGCATACGAGGTCTTGAACCGACTCCAGTTGGTCCCGTTATTGTGTGTAATGAATGGGCCGCGGGGTGGGGGATCGTGAAGGGGGAGCGGTGGGTCCACCCAACCAATGGAAGAACAGGGGCGGGATGTTTTATCCCCGTAGGTTCTGTGGAGCTTTGCAGCCGAAGAGTTTGACTGGCGAGTGTGTAGGCCAATTGGGTCCGCCTTTAGTCTCCGACTGACCGGTCCTTGGGCCATCGGTATGTAGGGGGAGGGCTTGCTCCTCCTGAGCAGCGGCTCGCTGAGCCAATGAGCACGAAGCGCGCGGTAGGTTGGGCTCCTCCGAGAGGCAGCGGTTTGACTCCAATGGGGGATGCGGGAGTCGAGCGCTTAATGGATAGACCAAATCTGGAGCCAGTAGGCACACAGCCTATTGAAAGCGCTCGAGCTGACTGCCCAATCAGCGCTCCAGCAGAGGGAGGTCTTAGATTTGGGGATGCGAGGATGAGGAGTCACTGCCTGCGATGGCGCGTGGGGGGTGGGTATTTTATCCACAATGATTTGAACGAAGCCTTTGGGCTTCCAGGCCACACACTTATCTAGTAGGGAAGCTCTAAGTTTGGTCCTGAATGCCTGAATTTTGGTCCCACATCGCTACATCCCACAATCTCACATTTTTAGGTTGGGGAGGGGGTGGGGACCAGAAATGTTTTTTGACTTTGAGAACTTCTTTACGAAGACTGACTTGAAATGTTAGAAAGTGTAGGATAAATCTCTTTGTACTGTTGCGGAAAGGTACCCAGGAAAAGTCAACATAATAGTAATAATGCATATTTCCACGGACAAAGAGATTTGTAAATCCATAGGAAAAGTTTTGGCAAGCTAACATAACAAAGGGTGTTAACCTCCAAGTTTACAGTGGGATGGAGACAGGTTGGATCTCCAATGTTTAAATCTTTGCAGGGGTAATAATTTGTGATTAAAGATAAATTTTAAAGCCAGTTGTTCTTGTGTTTTTTAGTTACAAGCAAGTTCTTCTCACCACCTCCTTACACCTCAAAAAAGTGCTGTTTTCCTGTTAAGAACTAAGGTGACCCTCGATTTTAAAATGCAAATTTTGAAAAGGTGACTCTGAGTACTTGCTAGGCATCATGCTAAATGTTTTACAAGCATTGTCCGTGTCTCCAAAGTCTTTTAAGTTCTTCTCTGAGGATCTTTTCTCTGCATCTGTATCTCTCTCTTTAAGCCATTACAGATCTCCTAAGCCCTTTCTGCTGTTCCTTTGAGGATATCTGGATTTAGATAAAAAAACAAGTTGCTTAAGGAGGTTAATACTTAGGATGTTGGAGATAGGACTCATTCATCACCTAGGTTTTTTTAATTTTTATTTTTTTTGCCTTTTGATTTTATTTCTTTCAAAGTATTTTATAAGTAGTCCATATCATGTTGGTAATGGCCATTCTACTCTGCCCAATATATTTTAGTAAAACATTTTAATTACATATTGACTGTATCAGAGTTTATACTGCTCTATTATTTACAGATTTATTGTCAAAGAGAAAATCTTTAAATATTGTAATAAATTCAGATACACATGAAGTACTCCTATGAGTAGAGACTTTTGTGATATACAAAAGGAAGATGATTTTAACTGAGCCTATTGTGAACAGAGGAAAGATTATCCTGTTTGGCACTTGCAAAAGGAAAACCTATTTTGTACTTGCTTGTAAGCTGTTTGTAGGTATTCTAGTAATGTAACTACTTCATTTGTAACATTTATAAGAACTAAAGTGATACAGATTAAGGGTGAAAAAAAAGTGAAAGCTTTGGTTGGTCAGTCCTGTCTGACTCTTGCGACCCCATAGACTGTAGCCTGCCAGACTCCTCTGTCCGTGGAATTGTCCAGGCAAGAATACTGAGAGTGGGTAGCTATTCCTTTTTCCAGGGGATATTCCCAAACCAGGGATCAAACTCGGGTCTCCTGCATTGCAGGCAGACTACCATCTGAGCCACCCGGGAAGCCCCATCTGTCCCTGATTTATTTAGGTTTGAAAGGAATACAGTCTTGATCTACTACAGTTTTTCCGTCTCAGCGATTTTGGACAATTTGAGCCTGATAAATGCATCTCACCTCCCCCACACCTCTTCTTGTGACAATCAGAATGTCACCAAATGTCCTTTGAGGGAACGGTGCAAAGTCTCCACTTGAAAACTATTGATCTGAAATGACAGATGGTAGAATCGATTATCTTGTCAAAATCTTATTTTACCAGTTGGAATTTAGAAGATGGGTCAAGTGTTTAGGAAATGTTCTTTTGTAAATGGATCACTAAGTCCTTATGATTATCTCTTCACATGTAGAGTGATCACTGTTTGATTGGATAAAAGGAAAGCTACATTAACATTTTTACCATTTGCATTTAAACACTTATTGCATCTTGTGTCTGGCTTCCTAAAATAATGGCAAATAAGTTTTTGGAGAGGTTGACTTTGCTTCAGATGCTTCTTACATTCTCATCTGACTTAATCCTCTTTCCTTTAAAGTTTCACTATACAAATAGATACGCAAAGCGTTCTGACATTTTCTCATTTATAGTACTCTATTTCATTTTTTTAAAAACACAGGTTGATTTCTGCTGAACTGATTTTTCAGCTGTTTAGAGACCCATACTTTGGGGGAAAAGAAATACTGACTTGAAGATCAGGTAAACCAAAACATGCCTCCCTAGGTTACTCTCTGAGTAGATTCCCGTCATCTCCAGCCCTGCCTACTTTGGTCTATAAACAAATTAATCAGTGATCCTTTATTTGATGTTTTTTAATAGTATATTTTTATTTGAAATTTTTCAGGAATTGTACCTAGACTTTTTGGTTTACTGTGATGTGTGAATAAAAGTTGCTTGTTCTATTGTAGATTCTCTTACACTGTCATAGTTAGTAGGTCTGATAAACATTTTTCTCTGGTGGGGAAATTTTGGTGAGTAGTTTTTAATTGAAGTCTGAGACTATCATATTGAAAATCCTAAGTTTAGACTTTCATTTCTTGCTTTTGGAGAACTTGGTTTGATTGTTAACTTGTATACTCTTAACAATACAAAATGCTGAGTCTATGTTACAAAAATTTCAGACACTTGTGCTTAGAACTTAGAGGCATATCCTGTTGCATCCAAACATAAAATGATTGTTATGTAAAAGGAAAATGAAATCCAATAGGTAGAAAGTTTCTCTCAGGTAGGCAGTGAGCAGGAGGATAACTGAGGAAAGACAAAGACAGCGCATACCTTTGAATTGACTGGATTTTTGTATATCTAGGAAGGTTCTGGTGATTTTCAGAGCCCTTGACTATTTCTGGAAAAGAGAGGACGGTATCCAGGATACAGAGGTTACTGAGGAAGACTAGTATTTTTTGCTTTTACCATTTATTTAACCACATAGCATAATTTTTATATTTTATTGAAATAGCTCATATCACATCTCCTGGTAAAGCATTTTTGTCTTGTCCTTTTACTTGGTCTGTTTTTATTTCCATTCACCTAACATGAAATTGGGCCTAAATGCTCTGGATGTTGACTTTAAAAGCAATAAATTAATAGTGCTAGATATCATTTATAACTGACTCAGTGTGGCTGATATTTACACATTGTTATTGATGACCTTAGAGTCTGGGCAGTTGTCTTTTTTCTCTGACATAAATTGATTTCCCTTCCCTCCTTGTAGAGGATGGCTTTAGCTGATCATTGTACTAATGGGAAGTAGTCCAGGTCATCCTGAGAAGAGTTGGCTTGTGCAGAGTCCAGGACGCAGATTTGTTGGATTTCTGTAAGCCACTCGAAGCCACATATTCATTTCTGATGACAACTTTGCACTTGTGTTGGCAGAACACCCACAGTGGCAACTGTTGCCTGTGTTTAGTCTGCCTGGGAGTTCTACCAGCTAGCATGTTTGAGGGAAAACCTGCACTGTTCTTGTTAGCAGCTATGTAAATATTAGACCTTTCTGAGTTTGTCTTCTCAGATCTGCCATCCTTTTAGGTAAATTGCATCCTCTGATTGCCTCAACTTACCTTTAAAATGAAAGTTTAAAGGATTTAGGCATTCTTTGGGTCATTTAAAGCACAGTTCTTTTTGCATCAGTAGTTAGCTTTATAAATGTTTGGTTTATTATTTTTAAAATTTTATTTCCCCTGTGTCTTAGTTTCTTGCTGCAATTACCACAAACCTGGTGGCTTCAAACAACAAGAGTTTATTATTTCACAATTCTGAAGGCCAGAAGTCTGCAATCAAGGTGTTGAGCCGGTTCTGGAGGCCCTAGGGGAGAATCCCTCCCTAGCCTTTCTAGCTTTTGGTGGTTGTCAGTTTTCCTTGCCGCCTCACTCCCTGCTCAGTCTTTGCTTTCTCTATATGTCTCTCTCAGAACTCCTGCCTCTCTCAGAAAGATATGTGTGATTGCACTTAAGGCTCACCTCATAATCTGGGATAAATTTCTCCTTTCACTTCTTTAAAACACATCTTTTGCCATAGGAAGTAATAGTCACAACTTTGAAGGATTAGGTCATCGATATCTTTGCGTGGGGGGCGGGGAGAGGGGCATCATTCAGACTATTGTACCCTGGTTCTTTAATCCCTATCCAAATAAATATTATCTAATTCCAAAAAGAAAAGGTTATTTTTTAAAATGAGGAGCAAGTGGTGAGGAGAGTAGGCAAAGGCTCAGGAAACTCAAAGTGAGCCATTTGCCTTCTTTGGTCCTTAGTTTCTTGGAAGGAATTGGCTAGGTAATAACTAATAGTTCTCTAGCCCTAAAATTTTTTATGAAGTGACGCCTACATTGCCTTGGGAGTTTATTTTTGAAGTCAATTTTAAATGCAAATCAAGAACTCGCTAATATAGTCCAACTGGTTTTCTCTAGAACTTGTGGGACAGAAAACTGAGTTGTTGACTGGTTGTCAATTTCTCAGGGTATTAACACGTGATAACAAACCTGTACTTGTGTGTGATTTTCTAAAACGAATGTAATAGACTAGCTGAACCACTTTTCAGTCATTCTAATGAGGCTGAGGACTGGTGTAGTCTGGATTTCCTATCCAGTAAGAATAGTTCATCAAACTTAAACACTTAGAATCAGTTTTACCTCAGTTAAGATATATATATTTTTTTAAGAGAGGGGAGTAAGCAGAATTTTAAGGAGAAAAAAAAAAACGGACAGATTTTTCTACCTGAAACTAGGTCATGGACCTAGATTTTAAATTTTCACTTGGCAGTCTTTTTTTCTTTTGGCTGTGCGGCCTGCTGGATCTTAGTTCCCTGCAGTGGAAGCTCTTAACCATTGGACCTT
Source organism: Neotragus pygmaeus (assembly GCA_006410875.1). Taxonomy (NCBI): domain Eukaryota; kingdom Metazoa; phylum Chordata; class Mammalia; order Artiodactyla; family Bovidae; genus Neotragus; species Neotragus pygmaeus. The sequence goes on from SJYV01051828.1 coordinate 905,054, forward strand.
CAGGGAAGTTCCGATGTGCAGTCTTACTCTTGAGACTTACGGAGTGCCTGTTCCGGAGTGCCTGTTCCGTCATGTTTCACTGCTGGGAAGCACACCAGGAAGCGTGGGGTTGAGATGGTGTCATTGAAAGGACTGCTTCAAGATCAAGTTTTATAACACACTCATTATTTATTTCTTCCATGGAGTGGGGAACCAAATTGAATTCAAGTGTTTCTCTGATTGTAATCTACAATTCTTAGAATAAAACAAGTTCATATCTGAGCCAACGGGCATAATTATGTCGGAATAAAATGCCCTCTACAAAGAGGTCAACCCAACAGGCTAGGAAATCTATCTTTGGTTTCTGAGGCAAATCCTTGAACTCCATGTGCCTTGTTTCGCATCCCTAAATCAGTAAGACTCACTTACTTCACAGGGAGTTGTGGAGGGTAATATACTGCTAATTTGTTCAGTATTTCACAACAATAAATTATACCTAGTAATCTGATAAATATAGGCAAGCCTCATTTATATGTGTAGTTGGAGACAAGGATAGATAAAACTTACAGATAGTTCAGAAAATTCATTAAAGTTAATTTCAACTACTTCTGTTATCAAACATTTTACCCTTTGTTTCCTGTGTACTTTCCAAAGTGTTTTCTTGTTCTTTTTCCATAACAGACATAAGTAGGGCAAAGAGTTAACACTAATGTAGNTACAGATAGTTCAGAAAATTCATTAAAGTTAATTTCAACTACTTCTGTTATCAAACATTTTACCCTTTGTTTCCTGTGTACTTTCCAAAGTGTTTTCTTGTTCTTTTTCCATAACAGACATAAGTAGGGCAAAGAGTTAACACTAATGTAGATGATGAAGGGATCAATTCATCAAGAGGATACAATAATTCTAAAATTTACACAATAATAAGCATCAAAATACAAGAAAGAAAACAATAGAACTAAATAATACACGCTTGCGATTGTATTGGCAATTTCAACACCTTCTTTTAGTTAAAAAAGAAAAACTGAAATGTGTGCTCTGAGGTCAGTCATGTCTGACTCTGCAAACCCATGGATTTAGCCTGCTAAGCTTCTCTGCCCATGGCATTTTCCAGGCAAGAATACTGGAATGGGTTGCCATTTCTTACTCCAGGGAATCTTCCCAACCCAGGGATCAAACAGAGTCTCCTGCATTGGCAGGCAGATTCTTTACCACTGTGCCTCCTGAGAAGCCCATTAATAGAACAGGCAGACAGCAAAGCAGTAAAGACATGAACAGCACTGTCGGTGAGCCTGATACATAGACATTTATGGGATATCCCACCCAAGAGTAGCAGAATACACATTTTTTTCAAGTGCATAGCATTATTTAACAAGTCAGACCATCTGTCACAAATCTCAAAAGGATTTGATTATACAAAGTATGTTTTCTGGCTGTAATGGAATTAGAAATCAGTAACTGTAAGACACCTGGAAAACACCCCAAATAATTAGTATTAAATGCTTTAATTAATTAAAAGAAAGTTTGAGATCGACATGGACACATTGCTGTGTTTAAAATGGATAAACAAGGTCAGTGGACACACTGCTATGTTTAAAATGGATAAACAAGGTCCTACCATATAGCACAGGGAGTGCTGGTGGATGATACATGGTGGCCTAGGTGGGAGGGGGTTTGAGGGGAGAATGGACACATGTAGATGAAGAGCTGAGTCCCTTAGCTGTTTAAACTATCACAACATTGTTAATCTGCTATACCCCAATACAAATGATTTTCTTAGAAAGGTGGAAAGATCTAGAGTCTTTCTATCTTAACCCAGTGAAAGGGATGAGTGATGATGTTTAAGGGTACAAAGTTGTAATAAGTAGTAAATAAACTCTGAAGACCTAATGCAGGACTTCCCTGGTGACACAGTGGATAAGAATCCGCCTGCCAATGCAGGGGACGTGAATTCGATCTCTGGTCTGGGAAGGTCCCACATGATGTACCACAACCTCTGAGCCCATGCTCTAGAGCCTGCAAGCTGCAGCTACTGAAGCAAGTGTACCTGAAGCATGTGCTCAGCAAAAAGAGAAGCTCGTGCAGCGCAGTGAAGAGCAGCGCTGCTCACCAAAACTCAAGAAAGCCCCCACACAGCAGTGAAGACCCAGGGCAGCCAAAAACAATTATTTTTAAAAATAAAAAATCAAAAAAGACCTAATGCATGGTCTCATGCATATGGATAATATTGTACTGTAATTATATAATGTGATAAATATCACTACACTGTCTACCATATTACAATATATAAATGTATCAAAGATATACATGCTGTATACCTTAAACTTACAATATTGCATGACAAATTCATTCAATTTAAAAAAATCAAGCCCACAGTGAGCAGAAGAAAGGAAATAGTGAAAAGGCAGAGAATAGTTGAAGTATAAAACAAAACCAGTAGAGAAAAAAATCAATGAAACTGAAAGTTGTTGTTTTGGAAGAAGATAATGTAGTAATATAGTGAGCAAGTTTGATCAGTGAAGAAAAGAGAAATTACTAACATCAAGAATAAGAAAAGGGATATCACTACTAATCCTATAGACCCTGTAAGAGTTGGGAGAATTATGACCAATTATGCCAGTGCATTTAATGTCTAGGATAAAATGAATGGCTTCCTTGAAAGACTACCAAAGCCCACTTCAGAAGAAATTAACCTCACTATCCCTATGTGTATTAAGGAAATGGAATTTGTAGTTAACAGCCTTCCCACAGAGAAAAACTCTTGGTCCGAATGGCTTCACAGGTGAATTTTCCCAACTTCTATGGAAGAAATAACATCAATCCTACACAAACTCTTCCAGAAGATAGAAGTGTATTTTTAACTTCATCTACTATCGGACATTTAACTTCTCTGCTTTATGTATTTAAAAGTGTTTTCTAATTTTTTTATTCCCCCACAGCAGACCTGTGAGATAAGCAGGGCAGAGTGCTAACACCTTAGGCTAAGTGACCTGTCTAGTTCAACTTTTCAGTGACCTAGTTGGGATTGGACTCCTATCTTATTCCTAGTTCTGATACTGCGACTGTTAACTAGTTCCCCTTTTAGTAGCTTTTTTTTACAACAGCCTTTGTGATGGTGCTAGCCATTGCTGACTGAACCAGGGAGAGACTTGCTGATACTTCAGCTTAGTTCTTAAGTTGAAGACGGGCTTAAACTCTGTGTTCATGCAATATTTGACACTTATTGGCTCTCAATAAATATATAACCAACCAGACAATTTTAGAGCAAGGGTCAGTATTACTGTATCATCCTTTTGGCATAGGCTCTGAGTTGGGATGATGGTTGGAAGCAAGACAAAAAGAAACATCTTATTTGGCTTAAGCAATGTGTCAGAATGCTCAGTGAAAGAGAGCTGGGTGGTCTGAGATTGGCCATCCCTTAAGCCATTTATCTGATGGTGGCCTTTCTTTGGATTTAACTATCAATATATCTAAAGTGTAGAGCACACTTTTATGATATTGTAGCGTAGTAACTCACACTTATATGTCAATAGAGACACTTGCAAAGATGTACAAGGTTCAATAATTTCTGGTGTGGGTTTGTTTCTCCTGTCATCACCCATTATGTACTTTTTTACAGCTTTTAAATTGCCACAGATAGAAATTGGTCAGGATCTTAATAGATGGCCACGGAGCTGCCAAGTATGGGATGGGAAAAAGTTCAATACTGGGTTGATTTTATTTATCTAAATTGTAGGCTGTGACTTCAATATAATTCATGTTGCTAATACACCATGGTAATGGCAGAGCACAAAACTGCCATATGTTGAAGGAATGCTCTCTTTTACTCCTGGAAGTTTTACAGTCTGAGATATCTTTCTTATTCCAATTACATAAAAACTTTTTGTAAGGATGTGTTAATCAGATTTTAGCATACTGATCTAAAGTCTAATACCATCTCAATAGTTACATTAGAGATTTTAGTTTACGGTTATGCAAGTTAATTTTTGTGACTCTTGAATGTCTTTGCTAAACTAAGACTGTGGTAGAATGTAAATTGTTAAGCATGGTAGAAGCTCTTCCTTCAGATAGAGGATATGTTGAAATGACCTGAAGAAGCCATTGTAACTCTTATGCTGCTGATAACCAAAATCTGTACAAGCTAGATAAGTGTGAATCTTAAGTTTACGACTATTTGAGAAATGCTTTATGACTGTAATTTAATTGGGGATGGGCACTTCAGTTCTCTTTTAACCCCTCCATATTTTGTGAACATGATTTGCCAAAGTGGTATGTAAAAATCTGAGGTTTGCAGTCATCTACTCAAATGGTATTCATCCATTTTTCTTAAAATTTATGGAGAAATTGCCAGGTTCCTCATGAAAGGTGACAAGCTCTACTAGTTCATGCTTCATCATATCTAATTAATAGAGAGGAGTGGGTGTGAGATGAACACTCGCCAGAAACTATGGTGCTTTGAGAAATTCAGTACATTCCAAAGATAGAGGTGTTCACAGGAACCATCTGGAAGACATTCACCCTTAGTGGTACCAAATTCTACTTTCTCTTGAATGGAGAAACAATTGAATAGCTAACCTCTTGCCCATGATGGCTTTAGGTGTGCCCTAACTAAATTTAGAGAAAGCAGACGCTTGAGAGACGAAACAGTAGATTTGAATATAGGAGAAAAAAAAAGCCCATGTAAGATTATTTTGTGATCTGGTAATGAGATTTCAAGAATTTGTGTGTTACTGCTAAATATACCAGTGAACCAAACATAAAACTGAGTTGTTCTGAGAACTGCTGTAGTACACATTCATTTATATTTTTTAATGGGGTCAGAGCTTAGAGGACAATATAATGAAATGTATAGGGTAGCCTTTATTTCCATTTATAATATATATGTTTTAATCTAAAAGAAGAAAAGACTCTACTCCCTTGCTTGCTGATGCAGGAGGGTTAGATAATCAGCAAACAGGATACTTTGCCCCAGAATAATTCTGTGACTGGTGGAAGCAGTGCCTTGGCCTGATTTTTAAAGGATGGAAAACTGGAACTCTGCTGGCCAAGGGAGAAGCATTTCCTCTTTCCACACTCCTCTCTATTAATAAAGTTTGTGTTGCCTAGATGTGGCTTGTTAATGATAGGGGTGTTAACAACCACAGTTAATCTTCCTCCTCAACTCTTTCCTAATCCAGTCTCTTAAATAGACATTTAAAAAGCTTTTAACTCCTCTTGAATTGGGTGCTCATGGGCTTTTGGTGGAGGTGGAGTGATAGTTATCAGCCCATTTAACAAAACCTGAGACAGCCAGGACAGCTGTAATGTGCATGTCTATGCTGTGTTTTTGTTAAGATGCCACATGGCTAATACTTTGGAAATCATAAATCTAGTGGAAGAAAACATCTTTATAGCGGGTATTTTAGTTTTATGCTGTATGTGTGGCAAACGTAAAACCATTGGTACTTCTAGATCTATAAAGAGCAAAGAATACAGACCAGATTAAAATGGTTCTGTAAATTTAGTTTCTTTTCATCTGTTTTATTTGCTACCATAGGCTATAAAGAGGACGCCTTGAAGACAACGCTGTAGCTGACTTAATCTTCACATAAGCCAACAGCTTTCCCCAAGGGTTCTTAGGGGAGACTTGGGAGTTTCTCAAGCCTGGACCAACGGAAGTTGCCCATCAGTGGCATATTTAATTAATACATGTGAGAGGGACCTTTGCATATGCCCTCGCCCTTTTCTGCTCTTTAGAATGACTTTTTTTTTTTACAGAAGATTTGTGTTCTTAGTGTGCTTATAAAATTTATATTAAAATTCTGTAAAATAGCTCATTGATTAATGCATTTTGACACTTGGTTTGACTACCACTGCCAGATAGCTCAGCAGGTAGTTCAGTGAGGCAACTTAGCAATTGCTTTTGCTACTTTTTAAACAATACAAAGAAAGCTTAGAGGGAGAGAGAGAGAGAGTGTGTGTGTGTGTGTCTGTGTGTGTTGGCTGCCCTGGGTCTTCACTGCTGCACACAGGCTTTCTCTGATTGTGCTCAGTGGGGGCTTCTCTTCGTCGTGGGGCATGGCCTTCTCGTTGCAGTAGTTTCTCTTGTGGAGGAGCACAGAATCTAGGTGTACAGGCTCAGTAGTTGTTACCTGTGGCTTCCGGGCTTTAAAGTGTGGGCTCAGTGCTGTGGTGCGTGGGCGTAGTTGCTCTGCGGCCTGTCGAATCTTCCTGGACCAGGGATCCAACCTGTGTCCCCTACATGAGCAGGTGGATTCTTACCCACTGCACCACCAGGGAAGTCCTAGTTTATATATGTATACATACACACATATATATATATACATATACACTGTGTGTATACATGTATGTATACATACATAGGTGTATGTCTGTGTGTATATATGCTTTTGCTTGTAAGTCGTCGTGAAAGTGCAAAAGCCATCAGGACAACTGACGTTGAAAAGTAGTGAATGGAGGGATTGGGCAGAGTACAGAAACCAACGATCTCATGTGAAGTGGTTCTCTGCTTCCAGTATTGATCTGTTAATGCAAACAGTTAATCATGGCATCTGTTGTTCTTCTGGGTTGCCCCAGCTTTCTGTGATGCCCTCTCTAATTTCTGGGGACTGGCAGTTTTTACCTTTTTTTGAAATCTTTTACCCACAATGTGTGGGATTTTTGGGTCCCGCTCTGCTTCACCTCCTCACCTCTTCCCGTTTTCTCTTTTTTTTTTTTTTCTGAAAGATTTCATCTGTTAAAGAAGTTTCCTGTCATCGACTTGGAATGTGTGTTCTGACTGCCTGACCACAAAGGTCTTTGATGTTTGTCCAAGGCTGAATTCTCACCAGATTGCCTGGCTTAGGTGTTTTCCCCCAGCACACAGGGGCCTGCCTGTAAGGTGAATTTGCCTTGTGTCATTGATATGAAGGGTTGGTGGGGCCTGCTCTCTCTCGTGATCTGATGGGCAGTTAAATTGCTGGACTCTTGTCTGTAGTTGTTGATGCCTTTACCAGAGGGTTCCTGTGTGTGTTCAAGAAAAGGCTGAGATCTGTTATGTCTGAAAGACGGGACGTGAGAAGCTCACCGCTTCCCATGGAGATTTCCATAAGGATAATAAGGTTGTGCTCAAGAGGCTCGGCCTCTCTTCCTCCAGCATGGTATCGGGATTCTACCTTAATCTCTCCATCATCCTGCCAGCCATGTCTCATTTCTCACACTGGAACACTCCCTCCGCCCAAGCTCCATGTGAACCACCAGTCTAGATGCTTTATCTGGTCCAGGCTCTAGCCCTTAAATTGTCTGTCTGGCTTTGTGTTTCATTTGACCCTAATACACTGGGTCGCACTGTCTAAAAGAGAATTATGTCCCCTCCGATGTCTGAGTGCATTTCTCATTTCTTACTGCTGCTCCTGAGCAGATCTGTAACTTCAAGGTTAAGATAAGACACATTCCATCAGAACTATGTCGTCATCCTTGCCAGCTTCTGATCTGTGACTGTCCAGGAGATTTACAAGACAATTGCATGCCATTCTTTACAGAATATTATGGTTGGACTCTGACTCCTGGCATCAGGCCCAGTTTGATTTGTCAGCTGTTGTAAAACCCATTTCCCAAAGAGAAAAGGATCCTAGCCATGTGCCTTTTAGCCAGTTCTTAAGAGTGGGACAGAGGGAATTGATGTGGTCTTTATTTCCTGATGTTTTAAGGAGAAAGATGGGACACCAGAATGTTTTTGTCCCTTTCCTCCTCGAATTCCCTTGTTTTCCCTGAAAGGTTTCACTAAAATATTAGTATTGCTGTCCTTCTTTCCTGTCCCTTATCCCTTCACAGAACTGCTGTTTTTTCATTCTGCACTCTCCAATGTTTTCCTGAGTTTTAAGGAGTAAGAATTTTGCCCTTGAGAGAAAAGGTTACCTGCCTTTTCTCTAAAAGTTTATTGGTTTACTAGCAGCAGGTTAACAAAGACAAGGTTCCTCCTTTCTTGCTCTCTAACATGTGGAACTGCAGGAGTTACTGCATGTAATATGGCTTAATGGCTTAGGAATTTGGAAGGTCACATATTTCCTGCTGCTGTTGTATTAGGCCCTGTGATATTTTATAAAAGCTTCTCTTGGGGGACTTAACAGCCTCTGGTTTCAACATAAACTCACCCTTTCCCTTGGAGGTAGGCAGTGGGGATTTATTTGACCCCCTTTAGTGATTCTGGGGTTAGACCTAAAATTTATTTACTCAGGATCACACATGGCAAGTTATCACAGAATCACAACTCTGATCTAATTCCTTTGGCATTGTTTTCATATCCCTTAACTACAAAAAGTTTTAAAAAGTTACGAAGAGTTGAGAAAGGCAGATATTACTCAGATTTCCTGATGAGTCTATTCAAAGTTGAAGAAATTCTCATAGTTGAAAACTGCCCATTGTGCTCTCATACCCTACAGTTTCTTCTGTTTGATAGGCAGAATAATCACCGTTCTTTTTTTTTTCTCCCTCAGTCGGGTTCTTTGCTTTTGTCCCTTATTCATACTCTCTTGTGGCAGCAGCCTTTGTCTCTAAAAGACTCATATCTGTAAAGTAGAGAGCAGAGTTGTGGAGCTCTCGAAAATGTTCTTTAAGGCCAGCAGAAAGGAACATTCACAGGACTGCGAGTCTCTTAAGTCTCTTTTCTTTATCTCAGTCCTCCTTTTCTCAGTATGAGGAATTTTTTAATACACGAGGTTTTAATTATTATATTGTATAAATAATGTTCCAAGTGGGTAATTATTTTTGTTTTATAATATTACAAAAACAACTAATGAGAAGTGGTTTTCAATTAACAGTAATGGTTGTGACTGGACTGTTCCTTCCCCTTTTTAAAACTACTGGAGAATTAAATTGTTTTCTATCTATAATTTCAGTTGCAAGAGTCTTCAGGTAGTGCTTCAAGTCTCTAGATTCTGTTTCTGAATCTAGTAATCCCCCAAGAAGGAAAGTTGTATACTATTTTAGAAATACTTCTCCCTTTCCTGTTACTCCCTGCACCTCCCCCGCCTCCCAATTTTAATTAACTGTTCAGGGACAGATGGTAGAAAAGGCCTCGCCTAAAGTGTTCCTGGTGGGCTGGATTAGGGGGTCGGTAGTTTGTCCTGATCTTGCTGTACAAGGATCTAGCCTTTCCCCGCCCCCGCTTCCAGTTGAGCAATAATCCTGTTAGATCTTAAAATGCTATTGATTAAATTCCCAGTGCTCTTAGAGAAATAAGCACAAGTTCTGGATTTAAAAACCCAAGAGCCAATTCCCTGGAGCTCTGAACGCCTTAGACTTGAGGCCAAGGGAGGTACCTTCCAACTTCTCCACCCAGCCTTCACTGAAAAGGAAAGTTAAGCCTTTTAACTTTTCCGTTTGCTTCTCTCCCCCCTTAGTCTAGTAAGGCTGCCAGTTGCCATGGCAACGGACTGGGACAGCTGCGCAGTGGCGCCTAGGCAGCTGGGTGGGGGCGGGGGAGCTGCCAGCCCGCCAAGCCCCAGACCTGGGAGGGGAGGCCCCTCCTGTTAGCCCAGAGGGAAAGAAAGAACTGGGGCGATCCGGTAGGTAAAGGAGGGAACCCCCATTCATCTTCTACCTTTGGGGCTCCTCTTCTGCATGAAAGTATAAAGGGAGATTGTCCTCTTTCCTCCCTGAAACTGAAGAACACATATGTAAATCCTTGTTTTTCCTCGTGAGGCAGGGGAGGCCATAGTCACAATGCTTAACTGCATGCATCTAACCCGGGGCTGGTTTTAACCCTGGCGCTCTGACCTAAACTGCTCAGCTCCCGGAAATTCCAAGGTGAGTGGGGGTGGGGTGGGGTATTCTCCCTGGAATATGACATTTCCTGTCTCTGGTAAGGTTGGAGGCTGCTTTTATTTTAAATAAATCAGATTTTTTTTCCTTGAAGCTAAAGGACTTCCGTCTGAATTCGTGGAAAAATTATTTTGAAACTCCTTACCTTACATTCCCCACACTCCCACTCCCTCATCCAAATGAAATATTTTGATAAAAACATACAGACAGTTTTTTGGGTGAGCAGACCTATTGCTAGTAAGTTCTGGAGGTATGATTTACAACTATATATTCTGGAATAATTCCCTAAATTTTGCTAGTTTGAAGTAAATTGATTAATGCAACTTTTTATGGTACTCAAAGACAAAATTCTGAGATTAGTAGTGACCTTTCCTATTCCTGGGGTGGTCATCTGATCAGAAAGAAAATGTTTGAATGCTGAAAAAAAAGCTTTAAGGTTTATAGCAAAATAAAATGGAGTTCAGCTAAGAAGACAATCCTTGCTACTCTATAATCCAGACTCTAGGCACCATTTAACGTGGTTAAGGGAGAATTCTTAACAATGATTGTGGTGACAACGAGGAGAGAATTTAAAACACTAGTCTCTGCTGCATACCCCTGGTTGTGCATATTTCTGAGCTTAACTCAGTTTCCATTTGTGTTGCCTTGCTTCAGCTTTCCTTGGGCCTATGAATGGTTCTTCTGTGTTTGGAGGCTTCATGTTGCTGTGAGTCTGGGACCAGACCTCTGTTTTCCTCCTCTTCCTTTGGCCCAAAGTCAGCTCCAGTTAAGAGGAGAGGTACCTCCTTAATATTTGGATTAGTTGAGCCTTAAGAATTACTGAACAGCCCAATGACTAGTTTTGATTTTTAGGACTAAATATTTTTCTCTTCCATGCCTCCCTCCTATCCCCAAATGAAAGATGAGGCTTAATTAATATGTTTGAGGTTATCAGTCTTGCTTTTGTGAGCTGATGGGTGCTCTGAAGGGACAAGCTCAGTTTGTTGAAGGGAAATGTACCGAGTCACTGAAAATGTGGTGAAACATGCCCGAGCAGGCCTTTTTTGTCCAGCTAAGAGACTGTTCAGGATGCTCAGAGCAGAGGAAAGTTAGATTTTGGTGGCTTTTTTTTTCTCATTTTTATAGAAAATCTTATTTAAATGGAAGGTTTTCCATGTTTCTCTTCCAGTTTATGACTTGTAGACAGTTGTAGAGGTACCAGGAGTAAAATACCACCCTACTTGTTTTATAGACTCTGAAATTAGAGTTAGATAATTGTGCCCATCTAATAATTTTGATTTGTACGCCAAAGAGGAAGTTGTAATTAAGAAAGTGGGGACCTGCCCATTTTTGATATATTCTTAGGACTCATCTGTAGAAAGTTTCAAGACCCAAGAGAAAGGTGCATGGCAGCTTTGTGTTATACCTGCTGCATCCCATCAAGAGACTGAACATTTTAACTGCTCACATGGATTCTGATCATTTTTGTCCTTCCCATTTACAGGAACCCGGTGGCCTTAGTCCTTCAGGTGAATCAGCGTGAGACATGGGAAAGAAAACCAAGCGGACAGCTGACAGTTCTTCTTCAGAAGATGAGGAGGAGTACGTTGTGGAGAAGGTGCTAGACAGGCGTGTGGTTAAGGGACAAGTGGAATATCTACTGAAGTGGAAAGGCTTTTCTGAGTAAGTACTTTCTCTCATGCTTTGGGACTCAGAGAGGTAGACAAGCTTTGGTTCATTTCCCTGTGAACCATCACCATCTTTGTCTTATTCTTTCCTCCCCTGCACTCCTTTCTAAGAGTCGCAAGACACAGCAGTGAACTAAGCAAAGTCTCCCCTTCTTGGAGCTGATGTTCTAATGAGACTGCTTTTGAGAGGCAGTGTAATGAACTGGTTAGAAGCATAGATTAAGGGCCAGATTGCCTGCGTCCAGATTCTTGCTCCCACCACTTACAGTATGAGCTGGGTGCCCTTGGTGAAGTTCCTTAATCTTCTTTCCTCCTCAATAAAATAGGATAAGAAATAGTATATATTGTAAAGATGTTGGGGAAATGTAGAGTCAGACACATAAGGTCAGTGTAAGTATAAACTGTTATTGTTATTATTCTTTTGGATGTAACTAAACTAAAATACATACACTTAAGTAGAATTTGTAGTTGATCCCACAGCTCTCCATAATGACCCTTGGCCCTCAAAAGTATCCTAGGATGAAACACTCATCTTCGTTTGTTTTTTTAACACTCATCCTAATAAGAGACTTAAATCTGAGACCCAATATTTATTTTTAAAAATGTAAAATATATATATAACTGATGCAAAAGAAATTGAACACTCAAATACATACCACCTCATTTCTACAATAACACTTCAATATAATCTTTATTCCTCAATATATCTTTTTTACTATTAAAGACCTTAAAACCCCTCTTTTACATCAGTGAACTTTAAGAATGATACTGAAGTGTTGAGTATTCAGAGTTAGACAGTAACTGGCTTTAAGTGCTGAAGTAAATATACACATACTGAAGCATAGAAGAGGTAGCTTGAAAAGTGAGTTGCATGAAGCTGTGCAATCAGGCATTTTGCCTTAATTTCTCATTAATTCTCTTCCCAGGATGCCTGATAACAAAGAATGGGTTTCTCTGAACACCAGTGAGCTGATAGGAACTGGTTTAGGCTCCTAGGAGTATTCAATAGGAATGGAATGCAAGCCAGATCTAATTTTAAATTTTATGGTGACTACATTAAGGAAAAGTGGAATTAATTTTAATAACATATTTTATTAGACACTCCCACCAAAGTGCTATTTCAAAATTAATACAAAAATTATTAATGAAATTTTATATTTTCATGCTAAGAATTTAAAATCTGTTGTATATTTTTCATTTTATAGCACATCTCAGTTCATACTAGCCACATTTCAAATATTCATTTACCATATGTGGCTAGTAGTTACCGTATTGAACATCGCAACTTTAAAGTGTGAGACTTTAATAAAAGATTGAATGCTTTGTGAGTCCCTTTGGACAAAGGTATGATCAGGAGCCTTTGGAGTATAGTTAAGGTTATTATGGGAATCAGGTTTCTCATCTGGAACTTTGTTGGTGTTTTAGGTGGGACGGTTCATGCACTGCAGGATCCTTAGCATTTGTAGCACAGAGAGAACTAAATGTGGGTAGCACAGCAGTCAGAATGTGCCCTCCACGTTTTTAAAGAAGCGTGGTATCACGACATCCTCTAGAGTTGAGCACTACGGATTTGAGAAGCCTAGAGCATCATGAGATAGGAATTTAAATACACCTTCAGGAAGAGGGCTTCCCTGGTGGTTCAGGGGTTGAGAATCTGCCTTGCAGTGGAAGGGACACTGGTGTGATCCCTGGTCCAGAAAGATCCCACATGCTTCAGAGCAGCTAAGCCCTGTGTACCACAACCACTGAGCCAGTGCTCCAGAGCCTGTGCCCCGCCACAGGAGAAGCCAACGCAACAAGAAACCTGCACACCACAACGGAGAGTAGCCCTGCTTGCTGCAACTAGAGAGAGCCTGAGTGTGACAGAGAAGATCCACCACAGCCCCAAATTAAAATAAACCTTTAAGAAACAAAAATACACCTGAAGACTTCAAGGATGTTTATTTGACCCATTGAGTCATCACTGGAAATTGTTGGGTGTTTTGAAGAATTTAAAGACTTGTGTAGTTGAGCTATTGATATCTTTCATAGATAAAAGAGGTAAAGAAAAGATTTAGGGTAGATGGATTAACATTTGTCCTGAGTTTTTCAAAAGTATCCAGAGTTTCATTAAAGACTGAGACAGATTGTGCCCCTTCAACATTGTCCACAACTAAGTACCTACTGTTTGTTGGGCAGTGGTTATATCCTACCTCTTGTGTTTCTGTAATTCTCGTAACAGCCTTTAGAGGTATTTTCAGTTTACAGATGAGGAAATTAATTGTTTACTAGTGATAACATACCTGATACATGCTAAAACAAGGATCCAGCATCACATTTCTTAGGTGCTAAAATGTAGATTCTTTGTAAGTTATACCATGTTATCTTTTGGGTGAAAACTGATTGATGTAGAAACAATACTAACCTGGTGGGGAAAGGGATAATCCTATTAGAAGATTGGCTTTCCTTGGTGGCAGCAGAGACTCTTCTACCTCTGCATCTTAGCTTGCTTACTGTACTACAGTGTTGGCATGCCTCTTGGTTTTGGTGCCTTAATTTCTCCTGGGATAGTGAACTATATATAATCTGTGAATTTGGGAGAAAGTTATTGTATGAGAATTTTTTTTTTTTTTTGGCTGAAAGAGCTGTGAGGGAGAGGCTTTCCAGTTTTAGCTCAAATGATTTAGAAATAAACTTTGTTTCATTCTTAAGCTCTTTTTGCAGAAAGCAGAAGTCTAGAGTAAATATCTCAGATTTTTCCATCAATATTAGTTATAGCATGTGTTCAAACCATTCTTATTTAAAGATACTACATTGTTTTTGTTTTTTTTAATAAAGTATCTAAAATAAATAGTGCATAAATGTAAAAAATATTTCCTAAGTCAGTGAAGGTATTATAGAAACTGTGTCTGTGATATATGTACAGATATATCTTAATGTAGCTAGTTCTTAATGAAAACCTCTGCCACTGGCTAGGAGTGAAGAGGATACCTGGTCTGGTTTTTCCCAAAGAAGATAAATTTCTTGCTTTCATTACATAACCTGCTATTGGTATTGGTGATTTGCGCTTCTAAAGTCCACGCTGGGAACACAGGGAACAAGTTTGTGAATGCAAACTTTCTTTTCCTCATAGAAGGACTCCCCTTGATCCAAATTTAATTAGACACAGTTATTTAACTTGAATTATTATTAATATAGAAATGCATTTTGATTACCTAGTGACAGTAGACTTGAATCCAGAGCAATGAATGAATTTGCTCCAAATCCCAATTTTGAGTCTTTTCCTTTTTATGGTTCACTTATATTCTAATGATTTAACCCCTTACTGCCTTTTTTTCTAATTAACTACTTAAGTCTTCCATCAATTTGTTGGCATTTCTTGGAAATGTAAGTAATATAATTAAGACAGTGTAAACTGGAATGCATTTAGAATTAGATTGTCCTCTCTTCAGGATTTGCATATATGATTTTAGAGTTGTGCAGCCTTCAGCATAGTCCAGTTTCAGAACATTTCCATAACCTCCCCAAATTCCCTTGAACATTTTTGTATTTAATTGCAAGCCCCAGCCACAAGGAACGACTGATCAGCTTTGTTTTTAAATGTCTTTCCTAGACATTTCATATGAGTGGAATCAGACAGTGTATGGTGTTTTGCATCTGTTTAGTTTTAACCTAGCACAGTCTTGAAGTTCTTCCACATTGTAGCATATATTAGTATTACGTTCCTTTTTTTGTTGCTGAATAGTATTTCATTGTATGGATATACCATGTTATGTTTATCTGTTCGCCTGTTGGTAGGCATTTGAATTGTTTTCTGTCTTTGACTCCTAAAATGCTGCTATAATTGTGTGCAAGTGTGTGTGTGTGTGTGTGTGTGTGTGTGTGTTGATATATTGCATAGATTTCTAGAATCAAACTGATTATCTCCTTTAAGCATAGGAATTCTATTCCCTTTTTGCCTACTTGTCTTCTGTAAAGTAAGGTATTGGATTCCCTCTTACCCCAAAACTTCATTTCTTTCCTTTTTTCTCTATTCTTGCCCAGGGAGCACAATACTTGGGAACCTGAGAAAAACTTGGATTGCCCTGAGCTAATTTCTGAGTTTATGAAAAAGTATAAGAAGATGAAGGAGGGTGAAAATAACAAACCCAGGGAGAAATCAGAAGGTAACAAGAGGAAATCCAATTTCTCAAACAGTGCTGATGATATCAAATCCAAAAAAAAGAGAGAGGTAAGCTTTATTTCTCCTCTCCTCCCCTCCTCACCCCCCACCTCTTCTGCTTCCTCCTCGCTCCACCCAAGAAAAGGGGGTTGTTTTTATTCTAAGGATGGCCTATAAGGTAAATTGTTGAACACGAGAGCTCCCCGGGGAGTTTTGTTGATCCACTACAGCGCCCCCTCCTGGCTGAGTAAGAAATGTAATATGTGTCCACTGAATTGTGTTAAGGTGGCAAAATTAAATCCCTATAAAACATTCAGCCACTCTGTGCCTTTTTTGTGAATAGGTGGCTGAGTTGTCTTACGGAGAGTCTTTAGTGAATTTTTTAGGGCTAGAAAGAAGCTTTAAATTATCTGCTACTTCACTTTTTTCTTTTATTCCAAAGATAGCACTTAACTTTAACCCTTTATATTCTTTCTTTTTTAACTAAAGTGAAATTACATAACATACAACTAACCATTTTACTTTATTTTAAAATTATTTATTTATGGCCACACCAACACATGTGGGATCTTAATTCCCTGACCAGAATCAAAGCCACACCCCTACATTGGAAGTGCATAGTCTCAGCGCTGGACAGTCACGGAAGTCCCCAATTAACCATTTTAAAGTGAACAGTTCAGTGGCATGTATAGTCTGTCTTGATCCTATTTTATTTTTACATCAAATAAATTAATTTTCATCTTCCTTTTGAATCTTTTTATTGTTCAGTTTTTGAAAATGTGTTTATGAAATTTTGGTTTGATTCAGTTATTTTAATCCTTCTGATATTTAGCTGTTAAGTAACTAGCCATAAGCACTGTTCCTTTTTTTTCTCGTCCATATCTTTTCCATCTGTGCACATGTGTCTCCATCACCACCCACAGCTTCCATTCTTTTCATTAATTTCAAGGTTGTGAAGTCTTTTGTGGTGAAGGATATATCATACCCTTAAAGTTTAATACAATAAAAGTGTAAGTCTGCTTCTGAATCTTCTAGCATCCCTGCCATAAGCATCCATATTTATCTTCATTCTCCTTGGATACCCGTCTTGCCAGAGCATTAGTTCTCAGCCCTGGCTGCATATTAGACTCATGGCAAGGGGGGGCAGGCGGGTGTTTCAAAAGCCTCCGGTATTGCTTTGGGAAAAAAAAGCCTCCGGTGCCCAAGATGCACTCCAGACNTGTGTGTGTGTGTGTGTTGATATATTGCATAGATTTCTAGAATCAAACTGATTATCTCCTTTAAGCATAGGAATTCTATTCCCTTTTTGCCTACTTGTCTTCTGTAAAGTAAGGTATTGGATTCCCTCTTACCCCAAAACTTCATTTCTTTCCTTTTTTCTCTATTCTTGCCCAGGGAGCACAATACTTGGGAACCTGAGAAAAACTTGGATTGCCCTGAGCTAATTTCTGAGTTTATGAAAAAGTATAAGAAGATGAAGGAGGGTGAAAATAACAAACCCAGGGAGAAATCAGAAGGTAACAAGAGGAAATCCAATTTCTCAAACAGTGCTGATGATATCAAATCCAAAAAAAAGAGAGAGGTAAGCTTTATTTCTCCTCTCCTCCCCTCCTCACCCCCCACTCTTCTGCTTCCTCCTCGCTCCACCCAAGAAAAGGGGGTTGTTTTTATTCTAAGGATGGCCTATAAGGTAAATTGTTGAACACGAGAGCTCCCCGGGGAGTTTTGTTGATCCACTACAGCGCCCCCTCCTGGCTGAGTAAGAAATGTAATATGTGTCCACTGAATTGTGTTAAGGTGGCAAAATTAAATCCCTATAAAACATTCAGCCACTCTGTGCCTTTTTTGTGAATAGGTGGCTGAGTTGTCTTACGGAGAGTCTTTAGTGAATTTTTTAGGGCTAGAAAGAAGCTTTAAATTATCTGCTACTTCACTTTTTTCTTTTATTCCAAAGATAGCACTTAACTTTAACCCTTTATATTCTTTCTTTTTTAACTAAAGTGAAATTACATAACATACAACTAACCATTTTACTTTATTTTAAAATTATTTATTTATGGCCACACCAACACATGTGGGATCTTAATTCCCTGACCAGAATCAAAGCCACACCCCTACATTGGAAGTGCATAGTCTCAGCGCTGGACAGTCACGGAAGTCCCCAATTAACCATTTTAAAGTGAACAGTTCAGTGGCATGTATAGTCTGTCTTGATCCTATTTTATTTTTACATCAAATAAATTAATTTTCATCTTCCTTTTGAATCTTTTTATTGTTCAGTTTTTGAAAATGTGTTTATGAAATTTTGGTTTGATTCAGTTATTTTAATCCTTCTGATATTTAGCTGTTAAGTAACTAGCCATAAGCACTGTTCCTTTTTTTTCTCGTCCATATCTTTTCCATCTGTGCACATGTGTCTCCATCACCACCCACAGCTTCCATTCTTTTCATTAATTTCAAGGTTGTGAAGTCTTTTGTGGTGAAGGATATATCATACCCTTAAAGTTTAATACAATAAAAGTGTAAGTCTGCTTCTGAATCTTCTAGCATCCCTGCCATAAGCATCCATATTTATCTTCATTCTCCTTGGATACCCGTCTTGCCAGAGCATTAGTTCTCAGCCCTGGCTGCATATTAGACTCATGGCAAGGGGGGGCAGGCGGGTGTTTCAAAAGCCTCCGGTATTGCTTTGGGAAAAAAAAGCCTCCGGTGCCCAAGATGCACTCCAGACCAATAAAATTCAAATTTCTGTGGGTTGGACCTATGCATTAGTATTTTCTAGAGACTTACACAGGTGATTCCTGGTCTCGGAGGAGAGAAAACGGGAGAACAACTTTCCAAAAAGAATTGAAATAAGAATGAAAGATTGGAGGCTGTCAGTGAAAGTGGATGCTAGTATTTTGTTTGTTTCCCTGATTAATTTTATTTTTTGCAATCTTATTTTTTTAAACTGCCCTATTCTGGTGAGGTGTGTATATCATTATGATATAGCATCCTAGCAAATAATTTGAAAATGCCTTCCCTTCTCTTAAGGAGCTAAGACTTGGGTGTGTCTTTCTTTTTACTTTTTTATTAGTCCTTTGTATTCTGGTTCTTGTCATTTGATGCATTTTCCAGCTAAGTAAAGAGACCAAGAAACAACACACCATGACTTCTGTAGCCATTTTTGACGTTCATTGTGTATTTCCTTAACCTAACGTTTCTGTTCTTTTAAAAAGGAGCAGTCTGGGGGCGGGGGCAAAAAAAAGGAGCAATCTGACTTTGAGACACTGGCCAGTGCAGAGTTTGGTTCCTAGGCCAGGTTTTGATGCTGCTGACCTTGAAACCACCCCCCGCCCCGACACATGTCCCTTACATTGTAATGTTCATCTGGGGCCCCTGGCAGCATTCTCAGCAATGCTGATGGCTGTCATGTAGGCAGCTGGGAAGATAGGTGATTGCATATTTTAAAGGTGCAGGAGGGATTTCGTTTCTTGCTTTAGACCACTGCAGAAGAAATTTGTTAGTCGGTGTTATGCCTGATTTAAGATTACTGCTTGTGTGATGATTTTAGCATTTTCCTCGCCTCGGCTCCTTTTCAGCAGCTTGAACATTTTTCTTCTCTTCCCTCCCTATGTGGCAAACTGTTTTCAGCCGCCAGCTATGATTTACGACTTGGTTGCCGTGCCAGCATTCCAGCTGTGAGCAGCTGTGTGCACATCTGGGACCCTCCTCCCTTTAAGCGCCCCCAAAAGAGGCTATGCTTTTGAGCCTGTATGTCCCCTGATTCATGCATGGGTTTTCCTGCTCAGTGCGGGTCCTGGTATCTTTGGGACCACCTGGATGCTGAAAGCTTTGTATCTCTCAGAAGAAAGCAAGGTGAACGGCAGATCAGAGATTTTAGCATGAAAATCATGATTTAGTTCATTTGGGCAGTCTTTCTAAGTCTTTTTTGTGTTACCATTAGATAAGCTGGTGTTATCTTCCATAGTAAGGTTGTTTAAATTACCTGGTTTGTATAAAATTTCACCATTTTGCTCTCACCAGTGCCATCACACCTGAATCAAATCCTGTGCTCCTTATCTAGATTGCATGATTGCAATTTGACCAAGTTTGAATAATCCCCTACAGAATTTTTTTTTTTTAATCCCTCTCCAGTCTACTCTATAAAGCTAATGACCTATCTCCATCACGAGGGGACAGGCACAGATCAAGACCTCTTCCCCAGTTTGTGGGGATTATTATAGTATGTGATCTCTGAAAGAAACTTGCTATTTTATGGTAGTTCTTTGAATCCCTTCTTAATCTTAATCATTGTTCATTTGTAAGTACAGATGGCTATGTGAAAAGAAGTATTAAAAATACTGGTCAATGTTAGGTGAAATGAAAGTCCAGAGAATAAACTCCAGATTGAGAGGTGGTATACTTGAAGTTTATAAAATGAAAAAAGATTTAGATCACCTGGACTTGTTTATCATCTGAGAAGCAAGTTTAAGGATATTAGATTAGGGGATAAGAGGAGTTCCTAGATGATGACTCCAGAATATTTAAGGGATATTAGCAGTTTTAGGGGCCACTCCCAGGCCTTTGATGGAATACTAAAAGGACAGCTGCATCTTCCTACAAAATAGCTCTTAGCATCTCTGTTACTGGCTGACCCAGTATTGTGTTTCTGCAGTTCTAAGAACTTTATGAATTGAGTGACAAAAATGGTGTCCAGTAATATTAACTTAGGTTGTGTTTTGTTGAGCTGAGAAACAGGGAGGTATTTTATTCTTACCTCCAAGCTGTAACCTTTCTTCATGTTCTATTTATAGCAGAGCAATGATATCGCTCGGGGCTTTGAGAGAGGACTGGAACCAGAAAAGATCATTGGGGCAACAGATTCCTGTGGCGACTTAATGTTCCTAATGAAATGGTGAGAGAGATTGGGCCTCCCTCTGCAATTGTGTTTCTTTGCAGTGACTTGAATTCATATGGAAGATAGGGAGGGAAGACTGAGTATTCCCCAACTAAGAATTTTGATTGTCAGGTATCTAAATTTTTAACTGATACCAGCTGTCAGTATTAAATGGGAATTATGGTTCAGAGTAGATTTAAGATTGTAAAACTTTGGTATTAAGCCAAATTACATTAGCCCACATACCAGAAAATGGTAGAATTGAGGTAGGAAACATATAAACATGACCTAACCATTTATTTCCACAATTCTGAATCATTTACCGTTACACCATGAGGCTGTGGCCATGGGATAGAAATTGAGTGAGGGTTTCTGCCACCACTGAAGACCAAGACCGCTGAATAATGTCTAAAAGAGAAAAGTTATCTTAACAAAAAGCATTAAGGATAATACTAGCCAAAGCACAAGTTATTTCATCCGGTAGAGGGAATAGCTCTTAGAGGAAAGTGTAGTTGCTTCCCCTCAGCTTGGTTTCTTAAAGTCAGAGTGATTTATGGTGCAGCCCCCCTGCCTTTCTGTTTCCAAGTGTTCTGGCTTGTGATTTAAGTTTGATCTTTAAATAGAGGGTTCCTGCTACAGTGCCACTAAGGAAGCTAATTACCTTAAAAGTTGGATAGTCAGGAGGTTTAATATTTTATTTGATCGAAATTTTGCTGGTAAGTTACCCAGAAGCCTATATTTGAAGAATCACTATGATCTGTCCAAAGTCAGGAGCTGTATTGACTGCTCTTCCCACTTAGCCATATGTGGAACTTAACGATTTACATTCACGTATTAACTAGCTTTTTCCACCACAGTCCAAATTTGGGTAGCTGCTCTAAGCTGTGTGTTTTCCCCCTCCTCTTCCTACCCATAATGCTTACCTCCATGAGTTCAGCATCTCCATTTTCTAGAAAAGGAGTTAGGTGGAAAAAGAAATTAGTTGTCTTTTCCCACATCTCAGTGGAATGTTAATTAAAAAAAAATTTTTTTTTTTCTTGATTTGGAATCCTGGTTAAGGAACTTGCTAGATTTTTGTTGTTTTTGTTACACTGGATAGTAAAAAGTGTAACTTGGGTAATTGAAATTTGCAGCTAATTCCTGCATTTCATTTTAGTGACTAGGTTTTACATTCTTTGCTGACTTAAATTTCTATTTTCTTATTGTTCCAACCTACAGTTCTGACCAAAGGGATGAGTGTTTAAAAGGCCAGAAGATGAGGAGGGTTAGGACCCTTTCATGATCCAGATGATCCAGAAACTGGATTCAGCAATTTATGCATAATCAATAGGGCTGAATGTAGCTTTGATTGTGTGTTCACTCACATGCTCATACACACAAATAAAACTTAAAAAGCAGAATTTATATAGTAGTTTAATTTTCAGCTTTTTAATTAAACCTGCTATGTGTTCCATCTATTCTAGCTGAAGACTTCTATTTTCTTCCTGATGTAGTCGTTAAATGATGTTTACTAACAATTTGATTCATTGGAGCCATTAGGATTCTTTTCCTTTTGATGGAGAGGAAATCAAGTCAGCTAATTCATAATTCAGTAACACAAACCAGTGTTTGGACAGACTCTCATTCTTCCTCCCTTCTAAGTCTCATATTCTTTCTCTCCAGGAAAGACACAGATGAAGCAGACCTGGTTCTTGCAAAAGAAGCTAATGTTAAATGTCCACAAATTGTGATAGCATTTTATGAAGAGAGACTGACGTGGCATGCATATCCTGAGGATGCGGAAAACAAAGAGAAAGAAACAGCAAAGAGCTAAAGGGCGGGGGGGTGGTCTCTGTCATTTCTCTTTGTACATAATACATTCAGCTCCCTGCCTCCTCTCCTTTCTACCCACCCCCTTCTATCCTAAACACATCCATAAAAAACGTGCTTATCACTGTGCTCCACAGGAGAAATGTTGGTATTGGTTCTCTTGTAACATAACTGATGGTCTGATTCATGATAAGTGTCTCTCTGTGAAGACCAGGCATTTACATACTGTGTGTAATTCCCACCATTTTTTCCTTTGCCCTGCTCTCTCCCTTCTGCTCCCCTGTGACCTCAAGATGAATTTTAACTTTTTAGTCACCTTAGAGTCTTGATCTTTTCAGGGTTGGTTGCTTTTTTAGGTGGGGGATTTTGGTATAATGATGTTGAATTTTGGTTTCTTGCTTTGGCTCTTAGAACATGTTGATGACCAGCTAGCCTTTGTTTTGAGATGTTGGGATGGAAAAGATGTTGCCCGTCTTTTAAAAAAGCCAGTAGCAACTGCCTACCTGTTGGGGCTTTCCCAACCTCATTCAGCTCTACCCAGGAGAATACAGGGTTCCTGATGTGGTCTTCTGGGCCACCCTCTGTTGTTCATCCTCACCATCCTCCCAGAAGAGCGGCATCCTTAGGAGGGCTTGAAATTTTACATTCAGATTTGTCAAGGCACTCCTAGCCCCAGGACTTTTGGCCTTATTTCTTAGCAATCCCTGATTCGGCTTCTGCAAGTTGGTGAAGTCTGTTATAAAATGACAAGATTATTAACTGTGGAAATTTGTAGCTATTAGTACATGAGGATGATGTTTTCTTTATTATCACATTTGGTATGTATGTATTATTTTCCTTCCATCTCTCTCATTTGGATTATATATTTATGTAGGTGTGAGTGACTGCCTGGTGCTTGTGCCAAGGTGCTAGGCACCCTCCAACCCTGCCAACTTTTGTGGCCTCCCAAAGCAATCGTGTTACCAAAGAGGCTTCAGACTTCTCAGTGGACCCCACTTTCCCCTCCATGCCATTATTTTCAGTGGGGAATTCTTGGAGGGGAGCCACTGGCCACAGTATCAATTTTAAGTATTCATAGCATTTATAATCATAAATTCTTTGCTTTGTTGACTTATGGATTTGCCACCAAGAATCCCCAAAGTGTTAATGCCCTTCCCTTTTTCCACCCTCAAACTCTTCAGTTGTTGGATTTTTTTTTTTTTCCTATGGAAGACTATCAACCTTCAAGAATGACATGCCCCCGGCATTAGCATGTTAACACAGCCTCTCCCCAACTCAGCAAAGTATTTCGTTTTTGGCTTCTTCCTGCCTTGCCATTATGTTGAGAGGTTATTTTTCTGGTTATAGCCTTTAGCCTTTGTTCCCCAAGAAACACCCTACTTCTCTTTTCCATTTTTTTCTTTAGTTAAAGGGGGCTAGAGGATCAAGACTAAAACTAAGGAAATAGCAGGGTTTTGAGCATCCTTGTCCCAGCCTGAAGCTGAGGAAATAAGAATAAATGCTTGAAATAGCCTTAACTCTAGAGTTCACCAGCCATTGAGGTTGTTTTTGTGGTTGCTTTTGATTTTTAAAACATAGCTGTCTGGCCAGGAGCATTCAGCCATCTCTAGATTTTTCAGAGTAATGAGGGGAATGGAGAGATCGCTCCAGTTCACAGATGAGCCAAATAATATGCAAATCATGTACCCATTCATAGCATTTGTTAACATTGCTTCCCTGCTCAGCTGCTGATTGAATTCTGTGTGCTTGTATAAATTATGTCAAAGATTATACTGCACAGTTGAGAAGACAGCTGTTGCAGTGACATGACAGACTGGAACAATGAAGCTTTTGGTTTTAGCCATCCAGGAAAATCCTTCTGAATGGTAATGTGATTGGNGAAACTGGATTCAGCAATTTATGCATAATCAATAGGGCTGAATGTAGCTTTGATTGTGTGTTCACTCACATGCTCATACACACAAATAAAACTTAAAAAGCAGAATTTATATAGTAGTTTAATTTTCAGCTTTTTAATTAAACCCGCTATGTGTTCCATCTATTCTAGCTGAAGACTTCTATTTTCTTCCTGATGTAGTCGTTAAATGATGTTTACTAACAATTTGATTCATTGGAGCCATTAGGATTCTTTTCCTTTTGATGGAGAGGAAATCAAGTCAGCTAATTCATAATTCAGTAACACAAACCAGTGTTTGGACAGACTCTCATTCTTCCTCCCTTCTAAGTCTCATATTCTTTCTCTCCAGGAAAGACACAGATGAAGCAGACCTGGTTCTTGCAAAAGAAGCTAATGTTAAATGTCCACAAATTGTGATAGCATTTTATGAAGAGAGACTGACGTGGCATGCATATCCTGAGGATGCGGAAAACAAAGAGAAAGAAACAGCAAAGAGCTAAAGGGCGGGGGGGTGGTCTCTGTCATTTCTCTTTGTACATAATACATTCAGCTCCCTGCCTCCTCTCCTTTCTACCCACCCCCTTCTATCCTAAACACATCCATAAAAAACGTGCTTATCACTGTGCTCCACAGGAGAAATGTTGGTATTGGTTCTCTTGTAACATAACTGATGGTCTGATTCATGATAAGTGTCTCTCTGTGAAGACCAGGCATTTACATACTGTGTGTAATTCCCACCATTTTTTCCTTTGCCCTGCTCTCTCCCTTCTGCTCCCCTGTGACCTCAAGATGAATTTTAACTTTTTAGTCACCTTAGAGTCTTGATCTTTTCAGGGTTGGTTGCTTTTTTAGGTGGGGGATTTTGGTATAATGATGTTGAATTTTGGTTTCTTGCTTTGGCTCTTAGAACATGTTGATGACCAGCTAGCCTTTGTTTTGAGATGTTGGGATGGAAAAGATGTTGCCCGTCTTTTAAAAAAGCCAGTAGCAACTGCCTACCTGTTGGGGCTTTCCCAACCTCATTCAGCTCTACCCAGGAGAATACAGGGTTCCTGATGTGGTCTTCTGGGCCACCCTCTGTTGTTCATCCTCACCATCCTCCCAGAAGAGCGGCATCCTTAGGAGGGCTTGAAATTTTACATTCAGATTTGTCAAGGCACTCCTAGCCCCAGGACTTTTGGCCTTATTTCTTAGCAATCCCTGATTCGGCTTCTGCAAGTTGGTGAAGTCTGTTATAAAATGACAAGATTATTAACTGTGGAAATTTGTAGCTATTAGTACATGAGGATGATGTTTTCTTTATTATCACATTTGGTATGTATGTATTATTTTCCTTCCATCTCTCTCATTTGGATTATATATTTATGTAGGTGTGAGTGACTGCCTGGTGCTTGTGCCAAGGTGCTAGGCACCCTCCAACCCTGCCAACTTTTGTGGCCTCCCAAAGCAATCGTGTTACCAAAGAGGCTTCAGACTTCTCAGTGGACCCCACTTTCCCCTCCATGCCATTATTTTCAGTGGGGAATTCTTGGAGGGGAGCCACTGGCCACAGTATCAATTTTAAGTATTCATAGCATTTATAATCATAAATTCTTTGCTTTGTTGACTTATGGATTTGCCACCAAGAATCCCCAAAGTGTTAATGCCCTTCCCTTTTTCCACCCTCAAACTCTTCAGTTGTTGGATTTTTTTTTTTTTTCCTATGGAAGACTATCAACCTTCAAGAATGACATGCCCCCGGCATTAGCATGTTAACACAGCCTCTCCCCAACTCAGCAAAGTATTTCGTTTTTGGCTTCTTCCTGCCTTGCCATTATGTTGAGAGGTTATTTTTCTGGTTATAGCCTTTAGCCTTTGTTCCCCAAGAAACACCCTACTTCTCTTTTCCATTTTTTTCTTTAGTTAAAGGGGGCTAGAGGATCAAGACTAAAACTAAGGAAATAGCAGGGTTTTGAGCATCCTTGTCCCAGCCTGAAGCTGAGGAAATAAGAATAAATGCTTGAAATAGCCTTAACTCTAGAGTTCACCAGCCATTGAGGTTGTTTTTGTGGTTGCTTTTGATTTTTAAAACATAGCTGTCTGGCCAGGAGGATTCAGCCATCTCTAGATTTTTCAGAGTAATGAGGGGAATGGAGAGATCGCTCCAGTTCACAGATGAGCCAAATAATATGCAAATCATGTACCCATTCATAGCATTTGTTAACATTGCTTCCCTGCTCAGCTGCTGATTGAATTCTGTGTGCTTGTATAAATTATGTCAAAGATTATACTGCACAGTTGAGAAGACAGCTGTTGCAGTGACATGACAGACTGGAACAATGAAGCTTTTGGTTTTAGCCATCCAGGAAAATCCTTCTGAATGGTAATGTGATTGGATGAGAACTCATAACCCATACCTCAAATGGGAAGGAGTTTAATCTCCATCTTTCTTAACTAAAGGAATTAAAGGCCTAGATGAAGTGCTGGATAATTGACAGTTGTTATACTTAATCTGATGGGCATGTGAAAGGGATGATCAGAAAAGAGGTCTTTCTTGCGAGTAACTAAGGATATCAATTAGGATGTGCTAGAACAGGACAAGAGTAGGCCAGAGCTGCTGAGGAGACCATCCAGGTCTCTGCATTTGCAGGTGGAGAAGATGACAGCTCGTCCGTGTAGCTAGTGTGTGTCTCCCAGGAGGAGCGGGTATGTAAACAGAATACAGTGGCCGTGTTTTTAGAGCGCAAATCTAGGCTACGGACGAAAACCAGCTGGATTACTTGGTACTGAGATTGGTCTTGCGGAGCCTGGGACACATGGTTGCCAGGGTTATAGGTAATGTTTAAGACAGTCATCAAAATCTGATTTCTTTCAACAAAAAACCCCCAGTATTGTCTACTATTCATCACTGCTTTAATACTTCAGTTTTCACTCCATCTTTTTCTGTCCAGTTATTGGAATCAAGGTCTTACACTGTGTGCTGCCCAAACAACTTGTTCTCTCCCTGCCTAACCACAGCCAGTTCTGTAGGAACAGAGGGAGCCAGCCGCCAGCCTGTGCCTCCGGCATTTGATGGTGTCAAGTAGCTGTCCAGGCCCTTGGAGAATTGCAGCCTTGAACAGAAACCTGCTTTCATGGGGCTTTCTCCGACCAGAAAAGTTAGTAGCCCTGGGCTAAGCACTCTTAAATACCTAGGTCTCAAGTACTCAGAGTGTGTTTTTCCTGTGTTAGTCCTCTTTCAAAACATCTTCCTAATGCTGAGTTTCTTCTTGTAATCAGCATTCAAGGATTTCTCCTTCCACAGAATATAGCAGAGCTGTGAGCAGCAGACTCTACCAAGTCAGCATAGCTGTTTCTCTGAGCCCTGGGCTGGACAGAAGCCCTCACGTTAAGATCAGCTGTTAGAGAATGTCAGCCCTGATGGAAGCACCCGTTTTTAACCTGGAGAGGGCCGTATCATTTTTCCTTCTGCAGTCCAGTTTTCCTCTGCTCAAGAGAACATTTGGACCTGTGGTGTTCTAACACTCGAAAGTCTAGATGGTTCTTGGCAGTCCCTCAGCCATATATCTGTACTACTTTTTGTTGTTGAAGAAAAGCTGGTCTTGTTCTTGGGCGGTTTTCAGTTATTCTTAACTCTTTGTTCCTGTGCTGTAGCCTCCCTGCAGTTCAATTTCCTTATCTTTAGGCCAAATCCTGGGGCCTGGGGGAAAGTACTTGTGATTTTCATCTTGTGATTTGGTTGGATCTATGTTTAGCCCAGCTTACCTAAGGTGCAGAGGGGTCAGAGGGATCCAGCAAGTGATTGTCTTTGCCCTTAGGGTTCGGATTCTGGGGCCTAAAATAAGTTCAGGGTGACACAAGAACCCCAGGAAGGGTTATGTCATTAGATTGGAGATGTGGAAATGGTTTCTCACAAACGAGGTCAAAGGAAAAGCTCGTTTGGCACCCATAACTCCATCCTTTTGGTTTAGTATTTTAGAGTGAAGGTTAAGTGCTGAGATGTGTACTGTTGTAATCAGACCACCAAGCAAGCATACCTCACGGCAGAGAGAGGAAAGGTCTGAACCCAGTGCATTTACCTTTTTCATTTTGGCTCTACCACTAATCATAAGTTAGGTTTTTCAAAAATTGAGGTGTAACCTGGCTTGCCCCTAAGAGTGTATGCTCAGAATTGGGGCCCCCACCCGCCCAGTTAGTCACAGTGGATTTGTATTGAGCCGTCCAGTTCCTGTCACATTAGTCTACATCAGCATTTACTTCATTCATTGAACAGTTTTTGGCCCTGGGGATACAGAGTTCAAAAAGACGCGTCCCGGACCTCAGAGAAGCTTCATACTGCTGCATAGTGTAATAAATGTTACAAGTGGGCACATATTTTATGTTTGGGGGTAGAGACCACTGGTTGGTGTAGTTTGTGGTTCTAGAGTAGTAGGGCTCATGTGGAGAAAAGATCTGTGACCTTGGATGAACCAAGGTAACCGGCCATAGATGAACTGCAAGGGCTTGTTTTAGCCCAGAAAGTAAAGAGAACAGGTTTAGTTAGAAATGCTACTCCTGAGAGAGAACAACAGGTTAAGTGGGCGTTGAGAACCCCTGGCTTTGGTCCCTAGGTTCTTTGCCGAAGTATTTAATAGTGTAGTTAATGCTTGCTTATGGAAAGCATCAACTGTGATGCACAGCCAGTTTTGTGTTGTTACTTCATCGTAGATTCTGTAAGATGTATCCCTTGCAGATCGAGAGTTGCTCACACCCTTTTCAGTTTCTCCCGCTTTCTGAAGAAATTAACATGAGGCTGACTTGGAGCCTAAAACAGGGACATACTTTCCAATGTGCTGAAAAGGCAGCTTGGGCCCATCTGGTGACACTCTCTTCCGGACAGTGTAGTTTTTATTTCACACCGCAAAATGGTGATTTCTAAGCAGATATTGTGTCAGTTATGGAGAAACCTCCCAGAAATACATGTGACCTGGAGTTTTGGACTTAATCTGTCTGGGGAGGTCCAGGGTAAGGCCGATCCATGCTAAGAGAGCCGTGCTAAGAAACAGTCTGACCTTAAGAAATGTCCTAGTTCTGACCATGTGACCACAGGAAAAATGATACTTTTCTCTGCCTGCATAATTGCGAGTTGGATAATTGAAAGTTGACTTAAAGGTGAAGGTTCTTTGGATAGCTTCATAAAAATTCTAGTTTCTTTTTGCTTGTGCTGAATTTCTTGAATTTTAAACTACCTCATCTTGTCTTTTTAGAGTTTCTTCAGCTTGTCGTTTGCCACTTTAACATCGTGCTTTACTCTGACTGTTTTCTCAGGTGGAGTATTTCCTCTTTGTTGAGAGCATGTTTTCTAGCCTTTCATTCTGATCCTCGTTTCACCCAACATCTCATGTTGCTCCTCTGTCAGAGAAATGTAAAACATTTAAAATCTTGGTTCATTGGAATAAAGTGATCCTCCTATTTGTCTCTGAGGCCAGTAGGAGAAGGAGTTAAAACAAGGTGGTGGGAGGGGACAGACCCTGCACTGGAGGCAGCCAACAAGGGAAGAGCCATTAATTAAGACAATTTCAAAGTCAACTGATTGTGATCATTAATGTCACAATAGATCAAAACCTAATTATCACAGCCTAGGTAAGAGCCATCAGTGTTAATCAGAAAATCTAATAGGAAACTATTATCAAGAAATTAGGCCAAATTGAACACAGTGAACATTCTATCTTATCATTCTCTCCTCTCCTTTTTCTCTTTTTCTTTTTCAATTTGGTGATGTCCCCTGGCATTGGTGAGTGTGACCCTCACAGCTGACCCAGGCCCCAGTGGCCAGCTTGTCGTGCTTTTTGAGGAATTCTAATGCAGACTGACCCTGAATTGTCACTGCTGCTTTAATCAGTCTTGAACTTGCGAAGCACCTGGACTTACCCAGTGTGATCAGCAATCGATGAGAAAAGGGTATATTTAGGTCTTGCAGTGGTTGGTCCTTCCTGGAACTAGAATATCCCTGGTGAATGTGCTGCTGTGTGTGTTAACTCACTGTTTGAGCTTCTGATGTGCGTAAGATCCTGTTGCTCTGGCTACTGCAAGTGGGTATGGAGGAAAAGGGGCGCCTCCTGCCTGGAGATTCTTCAAAAAGACCTTGGAAGAGGTCGAGGGTCATATCGCGGCACTTTTAAAGGTTCAAGTCAGTGTTTTGCAGTTTCCAGTAGCTTACGATTTGATTCTAAACCAGGACTGGCTGTGGGTTTAGTTTAGTTTATCCTCTAGTTTTAGGATAACAGTCATAGTGATTTCTACCAGAATCCAGTATAAGTCCAAAGTGGGTGGGGATATGTTTTTCTTTTGCCTTTTGGTAAAGATTTAGGCCTCTGGCAGGAGGTAGGAATATATAGAGTCTCTGACTAGTTAGAGATCACTTCATACCCTCTCCCTAAATGGAAAAATGAGTGTCACTATCTCTCTCCTTCATCTTGAACTGATGTGAGGATACCACAACTCCTGAGGTTGAGCTGAGGCAGAAAGGGTGGAAAGCTGCCACCCCTGGGGGTCCTGGGGGAAGGACGAGTGGCAGCGGGTTGGTGCCAGGGTTCCCAGGAGAGCCTGTAGAGAAGGTTGCCACTGATGTTGCTGGCCTTTCCCCGCCAGCATGGAGCTCAGAGCACTCCCCACCGCCACTGAGGAAGTGGTTCTTAGCTTTCTGCTTGAGTGTGGTCTTGCTTCATTCTGAATTTCAGGATTTGGGTTACTCAGTATAGAACTTTGAGAAATTGGTGTGACTTAGTCCTTCATGTCTTATGGTAAACTGAGTATTTCTTTATAAAAGAATTCATGCCCTTAATGTTTAAAATGTAACTTTATTTTCAAAATGCCCATTAACGCATGAGTTTCAGAGATAGTTTGTTTCTTCTCCAAGACTCCTTGGGTTATGCTGAATGAATAATAGGCCATCAGTTAATCCTTGTGGGTTGATTGGGTTCATCTGGTTTGCGGAGTGAGATCTACCTACCGACTTCTTCTGCTCTGAAGTGCGCTCTGAGGGAAAAAAATGCTCCAGGGTGTGGAACAAGAATGGAGTGGGTGCTGACTGTGTGCCAAGCTCCTCCACTGACTTGTAATGACCTTGGGCAAGTCACTCCTTTCAATGCCTCAGTTCCCCATCTGTCAAATGACGGTAATAATACTGACCTACCTCACGGGGGTGTTGTGAGGCATTGTGAATCATAGTTGACAGAACACTTTAGGGTCCTCGATGGAGGATGCCTTGAGCCGAAGTCTAGGTTTTTGTCCTCACTGAGTTGTCCCAAGGCTGGAACTACTTAGTGACCTCGGCAAGTTCTCTGGCCCCCACCCCTCATCAAAGCTGCTAGCTCAGATGTTGACAGTGTTTTCATGAATGTTTGAGTCTTCATAGTCCAGACTTATTTAGGATGTTACGGGGGAACGGCACTCGTATTTTCTGTCTTGCATCCACAAAAAGAGGCTGTTTGAGACTGAGAGCATTGGATTACGGAGTCGGGGTGCTACTGCTTGCTTCCCTGCAGGTAGGGAGTTAAGGCTTGGAACGTACTGGAGCTGTCTCAGGAGCGAAGTGCACACCATGGGCGTGATTCATGTTTCTCATTCCCTGAACTGATCCCAGGATAGCTGGGTCACTTCACTTCTAGGTATCTGTCCTTGAGCCTCCGCCTCCCCATAGGAACCAACTGGTTGAATAAACATAACTGCTTCCTCCATCCCCCACCAAAAAAAGAGCCACGGTGGAATTTTTTTTTTTTTACTAGGGACATGATTAACACTCAGAATTGGGCCTTGATACTCCTGAGAGCTTCATCCTGTTCACCCCTTTCAGCATCTGTCATCTCTTTCTCAGTGTCCACAGTCTGAACCTGACTTTGACCTTTTTTCCCTTTGGTTTGGGAAAACTTTCAGACACTAGTTGCCCAAGTGTGGGCTCAAGAGCCTTACTCTCTATCTCAGTTTAGGGGCTCAGCCGGCTCTTCTTTCTTCCCAATAGGGCTCTTTCTCTCCCTCTCCTTGGCCCTAGATGTGTAACCCATGAAAAAGCACAAGGTCCTGGCCCCTTGCTGCAGTCACATTCCAGTTCTTGGTCTTTTGTGAACTCCTGTTCGCAGGACCCGCAGCACCAGGCGGTTCTGGGAAGGCATGGAGGGTGGAGAGAGCATGTCTGCCATCCTGCCGAGTAGTCAGGAGCTGGTTTGCCCCCAGCCCACAGGCCTCCCCACCCCTTCCCACAGGGTGGGCTTTGAGAGACTCCAGGAGCTGGGTTTCTTTCAGCACTCAGTGCCATCGTGAGCAGCAAAACAAATCACGCTTTGTAGCCAGATTTCTGAATGGAAAAATGGGAAATTGAATTCTCTACGGACCTTTTTGATTTGTGGGGGAGTTTTGGTTGTGTTTCTTGGTTATATTTCAGCCAAACATGTCTGCTTTTTTTTTTTTTTTTTTTAGGATAAGTGAAATATATATATGTTCTCCTTTTAAATGTAAATGTTTCAAAGTAGGCAATTTACGTGTTTCCATACCTGACATCTGATGCAGACCTCATTCTCTCCCCCCTTCCACCCACCCCCTTTCCCTCTTTTCATACTCTTGTATTGGTTCTAATAAATGGTTGCTTTTCAAGTACGGATCCTGAGTGGTGATTTGAAGATGTGGGTCTTACCCTCCTTCCTTAATTTGGACTCGGGCCTCGGCCAGTAGCAGCACATGGGTTTCTGAAAGAGCTGGGAGAACAAGGGATTTTTTCTAAGCACTCTTGGTCTCTGACTTTCTGCAAACAGCCACAGGGTGGCGCAAGGCTGAGGGAATAAGAGAAAGTGCACCCTACTCCCTGCTCCTTTCCTTAACCCTTAACCTCAAATTCTGTGCCTGCCTGATCCCCAAGTAGAGCTCCTGTCGGCTCCAAATGGCTGGAAGAATAAACATTAACCTTTAGGACCCCTAGAAACGTCAGCTCATAGTTACTGAATTTGTGGAAAACCACGTAGACAGACATTTAAAAATCCCAATACACGTGAGTTTATATTGATTTCCTTCACAAATACCAAAGGAATTGAACATCTAATGATTGTGGGGCATGGTAGGGGTGGGGGACAGTTGGAAGTTGGATTAGAAAGAAAAGGTAGATAATTAAGCATTGCTGGGTAACATAAGCCTGTCGCAGTTCCGAATCTCAGGAATGTGGGCAGAACCTCAGGGAGTTGGCAGTGAAGACGGAGGGACGCCAGAACCCAGACCCGCTAAGAGGCGCCTCTCCTTTTCCACCATCTCTCATCTGCAATTCCCCCTCCTGTTTTCCCCTCTTGCTGCTGAGTTATAGGGTCTCCCCAGTCTAATCTCGTAAAGTCTCATGAAGACATCTGTAGGTTGGCTGGTTTAATGGTCCATGACCTCATAAACATGGGACAGGAGAGCCATTTGGTCCACTTCAGAGCCAGACCCTTCTGGACATTATTTATTCCCTACCTCTGAAGCTGGGACTGCTTGCTCCCTTCCCTTTCCATCTCTTTCTAGTTCTCTCACCATCACGCACTTTATCTCTGCCCTGGGCCCATCTGAAAGCACAACTGGAGTTTTTTGACACTCGCTCCCACGCCTAAACAGCCGTGTCTCGGTTTTGTTTCACTCTGGTGTGTCAGGGTATGCGTGCCCGGCACTCAGCTAAGCTCTTCGCCGCTCATCACTGTTCTCCCGGGAACCCTGGCCCCCAGCATGCCAGCAGACGAGGCCGCCAGTCGTGCTTGCCCCTTTGTCTCCACCAAAGGGCCGGGGAGCTTGCAAAATCAATGCAGCCCGACCGCCTGGGGAAGATGGAGGGCCGCCGCGTGGGAGTCTGTGCTTAGCTGGATGACTGAGTGCATAGCTTGAAATCGCCCTGTTAAGAGGAAGCAGCCCCCCAGGCAGCCTCCTGCTTTTGGAAGGTAGTGGGAGAGGAGCCCCAGAGCCCCCGTGCTGGGAGCTGCTGCAACAGAGTGTGCGGAACACAGCCCATTACAGCCTGTGGGTAGGCCAAGAGGCTCTCCAGGCCCGGGGTGTGACCTGTGGTGGCGGGTGGGGGACAGATAAGGCAAAGCCTGGCCAACTGGTGTGTGGCATGCCACATGGGCACAGTGCGGAAAGTAAAGGGGGAGGGAGAACCCACACAGACCCGCCTGCATAAAGTTGTGAACCTGGTGAAGACATGGATGCAAGGGTCTGGTTGTTTCCTTCTCCCAGGGTTCTCCTCCCCCCAACCCCCTCTGCAGCTGTAACATCTTGCTTTCCAGGTACCAGCTCCCTCCTCTTGCAGCTTCTGTCTGTATTTGTGCGTTGGCGTCGGTATTTTTTCGGTTTCTCCCTTTTGTCTACTCCATTGTGTGTGTTTTTCTTGTCGGGAGCCGAGTTAGGCACTACTGACAAAATGGAGGCACGGTCCCCAGACCCCCCTCATTCCGAAGGCACGGATCCCGGGATGAGGACTTAGGCCTTGTGATTCTGACTTGTCTTTTCCTCTCCTCGGCTGAGTTGACTGAAAAGGAATATTAAGGTGCTTATTGTTCTTGAGCATGAGAAGGCACAAAGCCTTCTGCAGCATTGCTCAGAAAATAATTCATAAAGTTAATCACCAAGATTTGTTCAAGAACTTTTACAAAAAAGTGTTCCAGGATGAGCACATAGGCTGTAGCTTGAGGCCATGGGAGGGATTACTATCTGAAGCCTATTTGTGAGGAGAATGTTTATGGCAAAGGAGTTTACAGAGTTTAGGGTTTAGAAATAATTTAAACAGAAGTTAAAGAGTTAAGGAATGTTGTAAAGTTAGCATATTTTACTGTAGCTTATAGAAGTTAGGAATTTTTAGAGACACTATAGCTAGAAGACTTTAAGAGAGAGTGAGCTCAGGATGTTAGGGGCAAAGAGGACTTAGGAAGATAAATAGTAAACTGAGGAATGTAGCATGAGTTACAATGTAATCACAAGTTAACTATAGGACACATTAGAAGAGATGATAGATAATAGATGATAAGGCTGATTCCCAGAGAAATCACTGAAGCAGGAACTCCGTTTGAAGAGCAACAATGATTTGTGGAGATAATAAATCTGGGAGAGGGGGAACTGAAAATGTCAAACCTCTGGCCTAATGTTTTTGTAAAAGTATAAAAGAGAATCTTAAACTTGGAATAAACAGGCAGTCCATAGAAAAATGAGAGACTGTCTCATTCACCGACACCGTTCAGCTCTTCAGGCTGAATCCCTGGCTGCTGGAGCTGGACTCCGGCATTTTCTCTTTCTTTTTCTTCTCATTCTGGTCTCTGCCCCCGATGTTCTCTCCACCCCCTTCAAAGTCCATAAAAAGCCTCAGTTTGGACATTTAATCTCAACCCCATCAAATTATTATCTTTCTTGCAACAACCTGGGACTCTTTATGAGCTCTTTCTAACTGCTGGAAACAGGTGCATCTCTTTCTCGGTATAATATGGTGCCCCCACCCCACTCCCTCCCACCCCCCAGACTGGGAGAGGCGATGCTGGCTCACCGGCCTCATGCTTCCTCTCAGCAAAGCCTTGTGCTATCATTTGGTTATGAGCCAAGGAGAGAGAAAGAGCTGCTGAGAATTGGGCTTGCTGATAAATATGGAGGCCGCTGGGATGAAAAGGTTTGGGCTTATTATTGTACCCTCTCGTCTCTCCCCCTCCACCCCTTCCTGCTGCTGCTGCTCTCTTCTGGGGAGGGAAGCTGGTGAGAAGTGGAGGCACTGGCCACAGCTGCTGCAGCTTATGAAATTCTGCTCCTACATCTGCAGCAAGGGTGGGAGCAGGGCGGGTGAGCTCTGCTGGGAGAAGGAGGGGGGCAGGGATGCTGAACCCTCTGCCTGGGCTGTGCAGGAATGTGATGGACCACTCCTGCTACTTCCAAGACCACGCTGCACCTCTCCATGCAGCCTGTTTCTGCCTTATTTCTCAGGCCCGACTGTAACCTGCTGCTTCTTTCCGTTTTAACTCTCCTGGCAAGAGCCGGGAGAGTCAGCTCCCAGAGACTGGAGCTGACCGGGCTCTGGCCTCTGCCACAGCCCCCCTGCCTCTAATCCCTGTCTCACTTCTCCATTCCAGTCTGCACCTGGAGCTGGGAGGTGAAGGGCATGGAACTGCCGCTTTGATACTGGGCGAGAGCAGGGCCTGTCTGTTCCTCAAAGGTGTTGGTGGGGAGAATGCAGGCACGTCCACTCCTAGACTAGGACACCAGATCTCTCCACGTGTTCTCCCCCCTTCCTGCCTCTCCTCCACCACCTTGCCCCTCTGACTTTCTCCTGTTCGTCACCCTCTGTCAGTTTCTGTTTTTCCCTTTTAAAATCATTTAAAAATATTTTTTTCCTTTTTTTCTTTCCCTGTTCTTTTATTTTCATGTTACTAACAGTAGACAGTAAGAGGGCTTGAGGGAAGAGATTGAGAGGAAATAAAAAGTACATTCCCTCCCCCCCCCATTTCTCCTTTAGAGGAATGGGAAAGAGTGTCACCCGTTTTCCTTTTTCTGGGATTGGAGCATCTCTACCCGCAGCCCTTCTGGTTTTCTCAGCAATGATGTCTAAAACAGGGATTTTCTTAACCTTGAAAAACCATTTCTATTTTTATTGGTTTCTTTATGATTTTGTAGGGGAGAGAAAACCTTGCTATCCCTACAAAGTCAGTTCACTGTGTGATATTTTTCCGTGAGAATTTTTAAGATAATCACTTTTGAGAATTTCATAACCCTCCTTGAGATGACTGGAGTCTTGGGTGTTGTAACAAGCCTGGAAAACACTGATCTTTAGTGTCCAGCTAAGCCAATTGGATACTTATTTCTGTATGAATTTGTTGCAGCCTTTCATCATGGGAGTAAACTTTCTTCATGGGGAACTCCTGTTGCCCCATTCGTCAGCTTAGGGGATCAAAGGCAAAAGTCAAAACAGTTCTCAGACTCCCACCCCTCACCCCATAAGGCCGGCCCAGCCTGTCTTGTAGAGGGAGATGAGGGACAGCGATCAGATCTCTTATCCGATCCTCCCTTTATTTCACCCCACGCTTTTTTCACTCATTGCGGATTTGAGGGTTTGGATCAGAGAAGTGTGTGGTTTGGATTAAGGAGCTGAGTTAGGCAGGACTGGGGAAGAACTTGCAAGCTCGGATTGGAGGAGGTGGAGCAGGGGAGGGAGAGAAAAGGGGGTAAAAGGATGTCCCTGCGAAAGACTGGGAGACCAGAATTAAACGAGGAAGAATGGGAGAGTGGAGGCTTGGAAAACCGTGATGTGCTGGGGGCCTGTACGCATGCGCGCATGCGCTACCGCAGATAGGAGGAACAAGGACGCTCACCGCGGAGCCTGCAAGGCCCTTCAATTCTGCATCCTCTGCGTCCAGGCATAATATATTCTCCTTCACCCGACGCAGCGGGCTGGAGGTTCACTTCTGAAGAGCTCTGAGCGGTGACTCAATACATTGTTTACCCTCATGTGTCCTGAGTTAGAATCATCTTTGCTGTGGACTGGATGACCACCCAGAAAATCTAGAAATTGTGTTAAATTTGGAACGCCCTTCTGCATCTTGAATGACTTCAGTTTCCACCCTGGTGTAGGAGGTGGAGTGCCTGGAATCCTGATATTTCTTCCTTCAATCCCCAATTTTGCTTCCAGCATCCCAGGAAGGGTCTGAGAGGAGAGGGTGTTGCGTGTGGTCGGGTGGCTGTACAGGGGTGCCATTGACTGAAGGCAAGGGTCTGCTAATGTGCATTAGAGATTTCTCAGAACAAAACAGTTGTTGCTCTCCCCGCAAAATGGATGAGGCAAACGGCTCCCCTTTGCCACCAGGGGAATGGCAGGTCTGTGTGTGTATCAGAGTTGAAGGGGTTTGTTAATTTGAGTATAATCAATTCTGAATATTCATTGGAAGGACTGATGTTGAAGCTGAAGCCCCAATACTTTGGTCACCTGATGCGAAGAACTGACTCATTGGAAGAGACCCTGATGCTAGGAAAGATTGAAGGCAGGAGGAGAAGGGGACGACAGAGGATGAGATGGTTGGATGGCATCACGGACTCAATGGACATGAGTTTGAGCAGACTCCAGGAGGTGGTGATGGATAGGGAAGCTGCCGTCCATGGGATCACAAAGAGTCGGACACGACTGAGCAACAGAACAACAATTCTGAACAACAATATGTTGTTGTTGAACAACAATATGTTTTTGCACATTTGAATATGTTAAGTTCCATGGAGTCCAAGTCAGTCACTCTAATGGAGGGAATGCAATAGCCTAGGTAATTCAGGGAGAAGATCATCCTCAAACCCTTTATGAATATGGTTGAGAGGTGCTTTGAACTGTGCTCGGGACAGGCTCTGGAAGACGCCTCATGGGCCAAGGGGAGGAGGTCATTGCTGGTGGGGAGGGAAGCTTCTCATAGCTCTGTGCCAGGACAGCCATTCAGATCAGAAGCAGAAACCTGCAGGCACTGGGTCTATTCAGGTGGAAAGGCAGAGAGGCCAGAAAGGCCTCGGCAAGGCGAGCGAGCATGTGGGAAGGTCAAGGGCACACAGAGTGGCAGGATAAAGTGTGGTTTGAGAGAGATTAGGAAAGAATAGATGCTCACAACTGACCTTGCTCCAGAATTAGCCAAAGCACCAGCCCAGAACAGCCCAGGAAACCGGGAAAAAAATCATCAGATGAGAATTCAAGTCAGGTTTTGTCTTTCATAGGCTGTATGATATTGGTTAAATTAATTTCCTGTGCTAGCTGTCAGTTTCCTGAGGGGAGTCAGCTCAAATGTTGAATAATTATTTCATTTTTCACAAAATATTTTATTTTTTATTATAATCATAACAAAAAGTTGGTAAAAGGAAAAAGTGGAAAAACCATAATCCTATCATATTAATATATAATACATATTTTTTATATTTATGTGCTTGATCAGATTTTTGCCCATGGGAGACAAATTCATATTTTTACATTGTGTGCCGTTGGTGCAGTGGTAAAGAATCTTCCTGCAGATGCAGGAGACACAAGAGATGTGAGTTCGATCCCTGGATCAGGAAAAGCCCCTGGAGGAGGAAATGGCAACCCACTCCAGTATTCTTGCCTGGGAAATCCCAAGGACAGAAGAGTCTGGTGGGCTACAGTCCATAGTGTCTTAAAAATAGGACATGACTGAGCGAGCACTCAGCACTCACCATTTTGTATGTTTTTGCTTATCATAAAATAGTTCCATAGCACTATATATTCTTTTTTTTAAAACCGCAGGTGAAACACAAATAGCAGTATATATTCTTAACAATTATTGCTTAAAATTAATATGAATGTACTACATATGGGTTCTACCAGGCCCTGGGGTCTGGAAGGCCCCCTTCTATTTCTTTGGCTGTTTCAACTCAGCCTCGTACCTTTGAACTAGTGATGGTTCCAGTGTTCCACTATCAGCTCTGGTTCTCATCCTTGGGTTCCCTCCTCCTGAGATAGCTCAACCACTCTCGTCATTTCAGCCACCACGTATGATAAAGCTCATGAGTCCCAGAGCTGTAACTCTGGGCCTCAACTGTTTGTCTCCTCTGTGTCCACGTGCCTTCTGCTGCCCCCTCCCGAGCATCCTGGAGGCTTCTCCAAGCAAAGAGCTTTATGGATGGAGTTACATCTTGTTTCTTCCTTCTGAGCTCACAGTCTAGGATATAGTTGGTGCTGGGGGATGGTCATTACAGACTTTCTGAGAGATGGACAGTGAACAAGGATGTGAGCATAATTTAAAGAATGATATGCACTGCTGTGGTCCGGGTTCCATCCCTGGTTGGGGAAATAAGATCCCATAAACCATGCTTCATGGCCTAAAAAAAAAAAAGACATCCAGGAAGGTTGGATTTGTCTCGCTCATTACCTTCTCCAGAGGATTTCTGCATTGCAGGCAGACTCTTTAGCACCTGAGCTATCCCTTATAACCCTCCCTTATAACCAGCAAGTGTGAAACTCACCAAGAACACTACTGTGGTTGGCAAGAACTTCCCTGCCCAAACACTGTGGCCTCAGCTCCAGGCCTCCCTCCCGCCCTCCTCCTTTCTGCATGGCACTGTCTGGGTCTCAACACCCTTACCAGTGAGGCTGGCCCTTGAAGCACCAGATGTTCATGGGTGTTGAAAGGAGATGCTGGAGAGCTCTCCTAGGAGAGCAGGGCAAACATCTATGATGGAGAGAGAATAGGGTTTCTAGAGGATGGGAAGAAACCAAGGCTCAGAAGAAAGAGGAGAGAGGAAGCAGAAATGGCGGGTGCATAAAAGGAGAGAAAAAGAAGAGAGAGTCAAAAGAAAGGTGAGAAGGATGAGGTATGGTGGAGAGTGAAGGAAGAAGCATCACGGGAGGGAAGGGCAGCTGAGTTGTGTCCAGGCAACTCCTGGTCACCATCTCCATGAAAGAAAGGTGAGGAGAGTCTTTACAGGGACAATTTCATCCAGCCTCCTGCCTGTGAGATGGGGCAGCAGAGGGCTGTGTGTCCAGGAATGTCTCAGCGGGTGGATGGGTCTTGTCAACAGCTCAGAGAGGTTGAGACCAGACCGGAAATAGGGCTGGTGTGAGGGAGGCTCTGGCCTGAGCAGGGGTAGGGTGAGCCTTGGGTGGAGGCAGAGGGATCAACACCGAGCCAGATGCACAGGGCAAAGTAGAGCTGGCCGCGCAGCGAACTCACCGACACCTCACAACTCTGAGACCAAGCCCTTCGGGGTCTGCCTGAGGTGCCACGGTTGGTTGGTGATAGAGTCGGGGCTGGGACCCAGGTCTGTCCTCCCCAGAACTTCTGCTGCGTGCTGCTCCCAGAGGCTTTAACTGCACCCTCCTCGATCCTGGGGTGCCTGCTTAGAGCAAGACTGGTCATGACTGAGGGGAGGCTGGGCATTGAGGAGGCCAAGGGAACACAAAACCAGCAGAAAAAGCGGGAGGCACTGGGCGAGGGGTGGGGGGTGGGGGCGTCACCAAGACCTGCCTGGGAGGGGATGGTAGAAATAGACGAGGGAGTCAGGGACCAGGACTGTCCTGAGAAGGGCCCGGAGTGGGCAGGCAGCCTGAGGTGATTTGGGGGGTTTTCTNCTGTCCTCCCCTTCCTGACTCCCCTTCCAAGAGGTTCTGCCTCAGCCTCTTCCTCATGACCCAGTGACCCAGTGGGTGAAGAAAGCTAGGTTTCTGGACATCAGAGCTCTCGCAATAATAGCAGTAGAAATATTTGTCGAGGGACTTCCCAAGTGGTTCAGTGGTTAGGACTCCTTGCTCCCAGTGCAGAGGGCACAGGTTTGATCCCTGGGTGGGGAGCTAAGATCCTGCATGCTGTACAGCGGCCAAAAAAAGATTATCGAATAAAAAAATGAAAAAAAAATTATCGAGTAGTTATTGCCATATGCATCAGATCATTCAATTACTTAATCCTTCAGTAACTACAAGGGAAGCACCCTGACTACTCTCAATCTACATGTGAGGGAATGGAGGCACGGAAAGTTTGAGTGCCTTGCCTGAGATCACACAGCCAGCAAGTAACCAGGCTGTCCCGAGAAAGCTCCAAGCACTAAGGATAACGGATCATACAATGGTGTGAGCCCCAGGTCCCGTGACCTGACTGCTTCCTGAGGGCTCACCGCAGCCCGAGCACTGTGCCAAACACGCCTCATTCCATGTGGACC
This sequence comes from Neotragus pygmaeus, assembly GCA_006410875.1. NCBI lineage: Eukaryota > Metazoa > Chordata > Mammalia > Artiodactyla > Bovidae > Neotragus > Neotragus pygmaeus. The sequence goes on from SJYV01051828.1 coordinate 946,858, forward strand.
CCAGTCCTCCTGATGACCCTGTGAGGGAAGTTTTGTCATCACTTTGCAGGGGAGGGAACAGTAAACAGAGGAGCTGGGCCTGAATGGATCCATGTGAAACCCACGTGCTTGGCCATCTGCTGCTCTCAAACCTTACCTCACTTGGGGATCTTGTTAAAATGCAAATTCTTGGGAATTCCCTGGCGGTCCAGTGGTTAGAACTCCATGCTTTTACTGCCGAGGGCCCAGGTTCAATCCCTGGTTGGGGATCCAAAAATCCCATAGGCCACTTGGCATGGCCAAATTAATGCAGATTCTGGTCCAGTGGGTCTGGGGCTGGGCCTGAGATGTAGCATTTCTGTAAGCTCCTTACTGTAGTGTTAAGGCTGCTGACGCACAATCACGTGTCAATCACTAAGGGTCTGTGGGTCCTCGAAGTCCTGGCACCATGGGCTTGCTCTGGGCTTCAGTGTCCCCATCTGAGAAGAAGAAGAGGCACATATGCATCTGGACTTGCAGTGCGGGCTCTTTTCCTTCCCCACACTGCCTTATGCCATCTCTATGCACTTGCATCACCATCTCTCGGAGGTGATCTTCAAGTCCTCCCGGTGTGGCCCCTCTGCTTTAACAGGTGGGAAAACTAGGGCCCTAGCGAGGGTAGGTTCTTTCTGACAATTACAAAGCACATTCATGGCAGATCCGGAACAAGAACCCACATGCCTGCCTTTGTCAGGTACCCCGCACTCCTCCTGGAGGGAATCCTCAGTGCTCTGAGAATCTGCAGGGAGGCTCAGCCGCTGGGCAGTGGCTGTGCGATGAGTGATGAGTCCGTATAATGGGCAACAGTGTCAAAGGGGAAACTGAGGCAGATGGAGGCAAGTTGCCTTCCTTGCATGGGTGCCATTGTGTGTGTTTTGCTCTCTCTCTTTCTCTCTTCTCTCCCCCTCTCTGTCCCTGCTGTCTTTGCTGTCACTGAGCCCTGGGGGGTCCTAAGCTCCCCCCAGCTCTAGTTGAGTGTCTCCAGTCTATCACCAGCCTGCCAGCACACGACTGCAGAGCAACAGTGGACAGTGCTTACTCACTTGCTTGGACCACCCTACTGTCCACTCCTGCTCAGTTGGATCTTTCCACTGTCTGCGTCCACCTGGCCTTCTGCAGCAGGAGACCTTCAGGGTGGACAGACCCCCTGAGGTGGAGCACGTGGGACTTGCCTTCAAGTTGCACCCCTGGCCTTCAGGTTGGCCTCTCTCTCGGCCTTTGGCTGAGGACTAGGCGTGGGGCACCCCTAACCCTTGGTCTTTCCATGCCACCAGCCCTGCCTGGTCTCCCGAGGGGGCTTCCTGACCTCGCGTGTTTACCTGGAGGACAAGTGGACCAGCTGCTCACGGAGCGAGCCCCAGAAGCAGAGCTGGGTCCTGGCGCTCTCCTGGCCCTAGTTGGGGCTGGCTCCAAGTGGGGCTGGCTCTGGAAGACCAGGGGCAAGGGAGCCGGTCCCCGCTCCCTCCAAGACCCAGACTGGAGGGAACAGGAGCCAGCAGATTACTTCCTGGCCTCTTCCCAGGGACTCCAAGGAAGTTCCTGCCCCGAGGGTGGAGGTTAGGAAGGACTGACTAATGGAGTTGTTCGGTTTACAAAATGTCTACTGAGCGCTTCTTGTATGTTAGGTGCTGGGATGGACATCAGAGGCTCGGACCCAACTCAGGTCCTAGTGAAGCCAGAGCCCCTGGACACAGGTCAGAGAGGGGACAGAGGCCCCTGTGAGTCTGCACGGAGAGGCAAGGCCAGGAAGACCTTTTCTGGAGTCTGCAGCCAGAAAGAAACGAGAAGCTCTCCCTGACTGCACATGTGGGGACCGTGTAGGTGTGCAGATGGTGACCTGGGCAGGTTGCTTGGCGTCTTGAAGCCTTGTTTCCCTCCCCTGAAAAATGACAGTGTGAGGTAAGTCAGCAGTTCACAGATGTTGACTCAGAATGACCTGCGGGCTGGTTAATTCACACCTGGGTCCCTCTGATCCACGGGCTCTGGGGTCAGCACCTACCTTGTTCCCTTAAGGCCATAGTGGTTTGATGGCTAGACAGGTGATGGGGGGCATCCCTGGCAGTTCAAGGGTAAAGAATCCACCTGCCTATGCAGGAGATACAAGAGACGTGGGTTTGATACCTGGATCAGGAAGATCCCCCTGGAGTAGGAAGTGGCAATCCATTCCAATATTCTTGCCTGGGAAATCAGTCCCATAGACAGAGGACCCTGGTGGGCTACAGTCCATGGGGTTCAAGAGTTGGACATGACTTAGTGACAGGTGATGGGAGTGGAGCCTTTCGCTCTGATTCAAGGACCAGTTGGCACCTGGGAGGAAGCCACTGTGCCAGGCACTGGACTGCGTTCACTGAGAGTCCGGGCAGGTACTGTCACTCCCATCTCGATGAACAGAGCAGCTAAGATCGACAGTCCTCACCGCAGCAGGTCTGCGGCCCTTGTCTCCACTCTGTTCATTTTTCTTCTTTTTCACGGGTAAGATGTTTCCCTTTTCCATTTCCTGACCTTTTCTCTTGCTCTGCCTTTCCTCTCTCTCCCTATCATCTGCAGTTTGTAATAATCTAAAATATTTTGAGACTCATCAGTCTTTTTCTGGAAAGTCCTCCCTGTCTTCTGCCCCAAGTGCCTCCTCCAAAGGGAGTTCATAATCTCTATTCCCTCCTCAGGGATGGGGAGGAGACTCATAAGCCCCACTTTCCTGATGGCCACCTGCCCCACCTACCTCCCCCTTGCCTGAGGCCCCCTCCCTCTCACTCCCCAGGATCAGGCAGCAGCGCTAAGCAGCCCACCCCGGGGGAG